>CAJQUN010000037.1:1200000-1713318 GCA_907163345.1 Haberlea rhodopensis
AAATGACGGAAATCTCGTGTCCAACGGGTATATATAGCAAAAATACCACAACACACCAAAACCCCCACAAATACATCATGATTCATTAAAAATCATCTGTTTTAAAAAATCACCTCTCCAACTCAAATTCCATTGCCAGCCCCAGTACAAAGTACTCCGGACCCCAAATCACACCAAAGACCAAAATCCAAGGTCATCGCCACGATGAGAATACAATCTCATCCCTTGGATCCAACGACTCCAAAAACCGGATTTAAAATCCCCGGGAGTCCCAAAACCGCAATTAATTCCTAATTGCCACAATTAAATCCCTTAAGGATTAATACCACGCCGGGATTAACACCATTAATCCCCGAACATCACACCGAGTTAGATGACAGAACGTTCCTTGAAGGAAGGGATGCACCAACATGATACTCACGGAGATAACTAGGTGCTGTTGTTTTTCGCGACAATCGTGAGTGAGGAATTTGTGATTCATTTAGTGGAGTTGGAGACTCTTCGGCAGCGGAAGGAGTTGTGGATGAGGTAATATGTGAAGGTGAGTCATCATAAATGACTTCAATTGTATAGTTTGGATGAGGAGCTTCTTGAGAGATAGGCTCTGGTTAAAAGGATTCAGTATTTGAGTCTGAATGATAGGATGGATTGGGGTGTCTTCATCATATGATGATGATTGATTATGAGGAAAAAATTTGATTTGTATTCATAGTAAGGGATGAATGAGCAAAAATATTCTCATAAAAATAAACATCACGTGAAACAAATCTCTTACCAGTTGAGATGTCATATAGTTGGTACCCTTTTTTACCATAAACATAACCTAAAAAAAGACAATGTGCAGCTCGTGCATCAAACTTTGAGGGATGGTGATGGTGAGTAGAGGCGAAACATAAGCACCCGAAGACTCGCAAATGGTCATATGTGGGTTGTCTGTGAAAAAGCATCTCAAAGGGTGTTTTTCCTTTAAGAAGAGGTGTAGGTGTTCGGTTGATCAGGTATGTGGCAGCAAGAATAGCACCTCCCCAAAATTTCTTGGGAAGATTGGCTTGAAATAAGAGATCTCGGGCCACATTGAGAAGGTGACGATGTTTTCTTTCTGCTACCTCGTTTTGCTGTGGAGTTGAGACACAACTAGCTTTGATGAATGATTCCTTTGTTTAAATAAAATTCTTTTATTTTAAACTCAGGGCCATTATCACTACAAAGAATCTTAAAGTTTCAAAAATTGTGTTTCAACTAAGTTAATGAACGAGGTTATGTGTTTAAAGACATCGAATTTATAACGCATAAGATAAACCCATGCAAATCGAGTGTAGTCATCCACAATTGTAAGAAAGTATTGAGCCTCAGTAAAGGTTGGAACATGATATCATCCCCAAAACATGAATTAATTCAAAGGTGCACAAGTACGAGCCGAACTTAAAGGAAACTTGAAACGAGTCTGTTTGGCTAATGGGCAGATGAAACAATTAAAAAGATCACAAAAATTTATGTTTGAATCTAAATGAGGAAATAATTGTAGGCTTTTATTTGAAGGATGACCAAGACGTTTATGCCAAAGTTGAGGAGAGTGAGAGATGTCCGCAGCTGAGTTGCAACTAGTTATCTACGATGTATCAAGATAGTACAGTCCTCCTTGTTCAATTCCCATCCCAATCATCTTCCCCGATCATTGGTCCAGTAGCATACAAGCATTCTTAGTGAATGTGGCAAGGTAATGGGAATTGCAAATAAGTTTGCTAATAGAAATAAGATTGATCTTAAAGGAAGGGATACATAGCACATCATGTAATACGAAGTTAGTCAAATGAATGATGCCTCTGTGTGTGACAACCGCTATTTCTCCATTGGGAAGTTGCACGGTTCGATTAATATCATGATATTTGGTAGTTAACAGATCTGGGCAGCAAACCATGTGATCTGTAGCTCATGTGTCAAGTATCCAACGAATTTCTTTGACAATAGCATGAGCACAGAAGGGTATACCCGAAACATTGCTTATAGTAGATGAAATACCAACATGATTAGCCATGGAATTGGATTGATTCCCATGAAGTAGTGTCATAAGATTATGGTACTGCTCCGCCGAAAGGCTGAAGGATGTGGAAGCAGCCACTACATTGGAATCTGCATGATTGGCTTTGGAAAAATTGTTCTTGCGCTCTCGTTTATCAAATTTGTCACTTGCTGAATTGGCCCTTTGCAGCTTGCGACATAAGTCAATCGTGTGTCCATTCCAACCACAATAATAACATTTAAGATGGCCCTTTGCAGCTTGCGACATAAGTCAATCGTGTGTCCATTCCAACCACAATAATAACATTTAAGATGTCATCGACATATATCTGCCGTGTGTCCATCTTTGTGACATTTTTCACATTTGAGTTGTGGATTTTCAGGTGTAAATGTTCTCTCATACCTTCGTGTGGTGTGTTTCACAGCAAAGGCCGCAGTTTCAGGGTGTAATGTGCTTTCCTTTGACATTGCTCGCTGTTTTTCTTCTTGAAGAATGAGAGAGTGAGCTTTGTTGACTATAGGAATCCGATCCATGAGTAATATTTACCTACGAACAGCTGCATATACATCATTAAGCCCCATGAGGAATTTGATGGTCCTTTGACCTTGTTGAAATTGCAAAACTTCATGCATAGTCCCACAATTGCAGGGTGGTATAGAAGATAGTGCATCACGTTCATCCCAAAGGCCTTTCAGTTTGGTATAATATGTACCAATGGTCATATTTTCTTGTGTGCAGCTGTGAATTGCTTGCTCAACTTGGAAAAGGTGAACACTATTAGTGCGTGAAAAGCATTCTTGCAAATCAGTCCAAATTTCACGAGCATTGTCATTATATATTATACTTGCACCGATCTCTTGTGATATTGAATTGAAATGCCATGCCTTCACAAGGTTATTACAGCGCCTCCATTGTTGGAGTTCTGTGGTGGAAGTTGGTGGTTGTTTGATGGTACCATTTATGAAGCCTTCTTTATTTTTGATGTTGAGGGCCATAAGGACGGCGCGGCTCCAGGCACTGTAGTTTTGTTCATTAAGTACATGTGTGACAAGCACTAGTCCAGGTTGATCGGAGTGATGAAGGTAAAAAGGATCATTTGGATTGGCATATTGGTTAATCTCAAGCTTGGTTGAGTTTTGGACTGAATGATCATTGTTTTCTGACATTTTGGTCGGTTGGGGTTTGAAAAAAAAATATGAAATTTTCATAATCGATGTTGGTCTGATACCATGAAAAGGAATTGATTCTATGTATTCACATCATTGAAACGATGAGTACAATTTATACAAGAACAGAAAAAAAATTTAGATCTTAAATTATGCTATGCATAATCCCCTTTCCTATTTACACTTCTCTATGGAAGTAAGTCAATAAATATGAATTGATACTGATTGATCAGTATCATAGATTACTTTTGCCTTACGAGAGTGGCTAATTTGGTTAATTATTTTTGTCAATATGTTTCATGCTGGTTGAAACTTGCATTGACAAGATATCAACTGTCTTTTAATTTCACTATTCATTTGAATTGGTGATTCCGAAACCATGCCCTTGATAACACCGATGGCAATAATGGCAACTCGATATCCGGAGTGTTAACCCAAAAGTGTTTTGTTGTCAAAGTGTCTTTTCGAGATGGATAATGAAAGGGCTGAGGCAAGGTAATGACAAGATCAGTATGATGTGGGGTTAGCTGAGCTGAACTACAATACTCTAGTTTTGAAATGTTCATACTCGAATTGAGCATCGAGAAATTATATCGAGTTTGGTTGATGAACCGAACACCCGAAATAACCTGCACCAAACATTTTGTAAGAATCATTAAAATATATGCACCTAAAGCTAAGTAACACAGTTTTGTTTTTTGAAGTTTGAAGGTGGCTTTCGTCTCCCTTCTTCCACCGCTAAAAGGATTATACTAGAAAATTTTGAGAAGTATAACTCCTTTGTACAACCCACTTTAGCTAGGTATATCCCTACCTAGTTGAAGTTCATAGCAACACTTAGCTATAGTTGGGCAATATAGTTGAAGAAAATTTGAGAAACCATTGTTTCGATGCATGTTTAAGGCCATATAAAGAATTATCACTTATGCAGCCTACAAACTGCATTGTGTGGCAAAGTATCCCCCTGTCTAGATGTAGTACAAAATTTTATGGGTGTGTATCTTAGGAAAGTAGCAAGCAAAAACAACAAATGGCTTTGTATTAGAATTGTCGAGGCGGGATTTATAATCTCTGTCCTTAAGACAATATTGCCCAGCTACGGTGCTAACTATTTATTTGGCATTTTGTTTCCCAAGATACAACGACTATGATTTGTGATAGGAGCACTCCAAATCACAATCCTTTAAACCACAAAAGTCTAAAAACGCTCAACCATAACAATGATGAAGACTCACAAACTTACTCAAAATTTGATCTTCAAATATGATGTGAATTTCAAAATTTCATGTCTAAAACAAGTGGGGTTATGTTATATATATAGTAAACCAAAAACAAGTACGAATGGACACTATTTGGAGACATCATATCGCCAAAAATTACACCCGAAACGTGAATGGACATACAATGCTCGATCGATTGAGCCACTGTTCAAAAAAGCACGAATTTTTCTGGCCCACTCGATCGATCGAGCATTAATTTATTTTTCACACTTTTCCAACTATCCCCCACATGAATTAAATTAATGCATGTATGCAATTTGGCATTTTTAACGAACTAATATGGCATCTGGAGAGATAGCTTGCGGCTTTGAATCTTCCGTAGTAGTATTCAATCGGATTTACTTGACTTAATAGTGAACTTATAGTCTTGAACTATTTAATCGTTGGTGTAAACCAAGACAATTAAACTCACACCATAATAATTCTAACCTTCGTATTGGTTTCTTAAGGTTGTGTCCGTTTTGGCCAAGGACCAAGCTTGGTTTCATAAGTGCTTTTCATCTTTGAAGCGACCACACTTCGCACTCACGTAGGTGATCTCCTAGAAGAGTATCCCGCTATACTCCAACATATTCTTATATGTCTTAGGAATCATTAAAGGTCTTTTGCCTACCCTCATACCCCTTTTGCAGGCTACATCCCTTATCATAGGAATGGGTCGAAGATTAATTCTCCAAGGTGTTATACAATCTCGTAGTTTGGTTGTCCCTTTTGAACCTAGATCTTGGGATATCCAGTCACATATGTTGGGTATCCCCTACAAGATTTTAATTATGATGTTTTTAATCCCATTCCACTCGATAAACTTCCACATGATCTCTCGGTTAACCATTTCATATGCGGATCCGCGGTATCACATAATCACTCACGATTATGCCACTAGAGATCATTTTGTCATATAACATTATCATAATACATTTTAGTTGCATGCATATGATTTTTCTCTAACAACGTATAAAGTCAATTGGCCGAAGAAGTTTTATATGTTTTGCACAGAGAATTTTCCACAACAATATATCTTCAGTTTTGGTAATCACATTACCTCTTTTGCATCATTTTATCCTTTTAGGATATTTTCAT
This sequence comes from Haberlea rhodopensis, assembly GCA_907163345.1. Lineage (NCBI taxonomy): Eukaryota > Viridiplantae > Streptophyta > Magnoliopsida > Lamiales > Gesneriaceae > Haberlea > Haberlea rhodopensis. The sequence goes on from CAJQUN010000037.1 coordinate 1,205,547, forward strand.
CATCGAATTTTAAGCGTTGTTAACACGTTATTTCTTACAAAATTTGAGACTAGAGGAAATACTCAACTTTAATTCACAATTCATATTTAAGCGCATAAAATCTCAAAAAATTACAAGTTCAAGATTCTATTTTTTGTAAACTTGAAATTTAAGAGCAAATAAAATTTGAAACTCGAATTAATCATTGAGATTTCACTCTTCAAATGTCTTGGAAACTTTAATTCCAAGCATTGTTCTTGATGCACATATGTCAAAATCTCTCGTCAATATTTTTCTTTGTTACTTGATGATTTCTAAATTGCTTCCCAATGCGCATATCATCAATACACAAGCATATCTATGCTTTATGACTTTGTTTTGGCCTTCATATTTCTAGTTTAACCAAGTACCCCCCACATTTCAAATATTGTAGGAAACTCTATTTTCCTTCAATCACAAGGTTTTCATCATTGCCTAAAGGGGGTACTTAGTATGTGATTGACTCATAGAATCGCAACCCCCACAACTTCGGGATAATCACGAATTGCACTGGCGTTCAAACTTTCGTGTTTCAAGTTCTAAGCGTTATTGTCTTACAAATCCAAATTCAAGATCTTATTTCTTAAAGATTTAGGATTTAAGTGTGCTTGCTTACAAAAGTTGAAACTTGGATACTATTCTCAAACTTGGTTCACAATTTTCAATTTAAGCGCATTAACTTAGAAAACTTGAATTCAAGATTTTAAATCTTGCAAATTCATGTTATAAGCGTACTAGTTTAGAAATTCAAAATGAACAAATTTGATAAATTACAACGCCTAGTCAAAATTTGTGGCTTCGATTTATAACTTGTGTTTTAAGCGTACAAAGCTTAGAAGCTTGAATTCAAGACTTGCAGATTCAAGCTTAAGCGTCAAATTCTTAGATAACACAAGTATAACCTACTCACAATTTTCTATAGCAAACCACATTTGCTAAATTTGATTGCAATCTAATTCTTAATGTATTTAACACCTCAAAGTCCTCGTTTTCTTCGTAACAAATACGCCACAACTATCATGTGCACGTGTTGATAAAGTAACAAATTACTTTCCAACATATCTAGTTTGCATAATCTTTCCATCACAAACATAATTGTGAATTTAACTCTAGAGACGTTACGATTTATTCTTTTAATAAATGAATGACAATTTTATTGCTTTCAACAAATATCGTCATTACATTTATTTAGAATCACTCCATTCTTTTTTTTACTACTTTCAAAGATACATTATCCAATTAAGTGGTAAGCACTAGATCATCCAAATTATTTGAGAGATGATCTTCTTCGGTTACATTTATTTGATCCATAGCTTTCCCACGATCATGGCGGCCACTTGGAATGAGTCACTTAAAACCACTCCATCTGCATGAATTTCATGCATGATTACTTGCAAACTTGCACTTGCGATATCACCTGCTTTGTATCAACCATTTTGAAATCCAAGAATCGCTCAACGATGAATTTCTTCATGCCGGCATCCTCGGATCTATACTTTTTTCTCCAAAGATTGCCACAATTCCTTGGCCGTCTTCACTAGACAATACACATTGTATAATGTGTTGTCCAGTCCGTTGATAATATAATTCTTGCACAGAAAATTGCTTTGATTCCACACATTAACCGCAACCCTCTTTTGGTTGTCGGCTTCACTCTCCATAATAGTTGGAGCATCCTCATTGAGTAATTTTAAAATCTACTAAATTAAAAATTTTTAGTTTGATAAGAGATAGTTAGAGTAATTTTTATTAATTAAATGCATCCAATGAGTTGGCAGAATAAAAATTTAGGACCTTAATTTTACGTCTAAGCTTGAAAACGAATATGGTGATCCACTAATATAATTAAAAATATCATGAATAGAAAGTCAAATAAAATATACTTAATATTTCAAGTTTTATTAGATTTTAAGAAAAAATCCAAAGATTATTTATATTCTATTAATTCATATGTACACGATTTTCACATCATGAATATTAATATAAAATATAAAATCCATAAATATTTTAAATTTAAACAAATTATGTAAATGAATAAGGTGTATGGCAAATGATGTCAACATTAACTATCTTGGGTGTAAAGCATTCCACGTAAAATATAAGGATCATAATCAATGAAGAATATCGACTTTGTCACTGAAAATCTGGAAGATGAAGAGTTTCGGCTTCCTCCCCATGTCTTCTCAATGGATAACAATAGGGGTGGTTAGCCTGGGCTCCCCCTTGTTTTGTCCCTGTCATTAACGTCCAATTGTGGATTGCACTCAAGACCAACAAGATTTTAACAGTTACTAACTTAGCAACAGGTGAAAAAAAGTATCCAAGTAATCTATTTCCTCTTGCTGTGTGTAGCCCTTAGCAACCAAACGAGCTTTTATAACGATGCAATGTCCCGTTTACTAAGAATTTGGCCTTGTAAACCCACATACAACCCACAACCCACAACCCTTTTACCTGGTGGCAAAGAAACAATGCTCCACGTCCCATTTCTTTCCAAACCTTGCAATTTCTCTGTCATGGCTTGTTGCCACTCAGGCATGTCAGCAGCTTGGGAGTAGTGTTGTGGTTCAAAGATTGAGGAAACACTAAGAATAAAGTTCTTGTGGGAAGTAGATAGCCGTTGGTAGTTTAAAACTAAGGTAAGTGGATGAGCAGTGTATTTTTTCAACGAAGATTGGTGATATGACATTGATATCACATAGATAGGCAGGTTTGACATGAGGGTGTTGTGGTTTATTTGATGTTGGACATACATGAGCATCATCTTGAGAAGAATCATGAAGAGGTAAAGACAATTCGTGATGTGTTGGAAGAACAGTGCCAGAAAGAATATCATCATTACTTGAGTGTAATGGATGATTCTTAATGGAAAACATTAATGGAACATTACGTCCCTCGATATGAAAATCCCATTACCTTAGCTGCCTCAGTAATGCTCGGGTCGATATCTCAGTAGCATCTTAGCTCTAGCTCGATAGCTACCATTAGTATATGAATGTTTATAGAAAACAAATATTGCACGGTTGGTATCAAGATTTAACAATTTGTATCCCTTGTAACCAGGTGGATAACAAAGAAATGCGCGCTTAATAGAACGAGGAGAAAACTTAGTTCTATTACTCATAAGGGTAAAACCGTAACAGAAACACCCAAATACCTTTAAGTGTGTATAGGTGGGATGCTTATGAAACAACAACTCAAAATTGTTTTATGGGAAGCGATAGGAAAAGGTGTCCTTGTTATGAGATATACAGAAGTGAGGATACAATCACTCCAGTAGGATATGGGAACTTTGGATTGGAAAAGAAGTGCACTAGCCACATTTAGGATGTGTTGGTGCTTTCGTTCAACCACTGAGTTTTGTCAGGCCTTTCAACACAAGAGTGATGATGTATGATTCCTAAAGACTTGAGAAGGTCTGCTAACCTATGCTCGGGTGCATTGTCGGATCGAGCCACCTTCATACTTGATCCAAATTGGTTTCGATAATGCAAGAAAAATGGGAAAATAGTAGTTACTTCAGACTTTGTTTTCAACAAATAAATCCAAGTAAAGCGAGTATGATCGTCCACAATAGAAAAAAAATAGTGATTTCCTTCCAAGCTCATGGGTGAAAATGGACCCCAAACATCAATGTATACTAGATCAAAAGAATATCAGCAATGCATCCATTCGACGTAAAAGACAAGCGTCGTTGCTTTGACAGGTGACAAAGACAACAATGTGATTTATCATATACAATTGGATTAACATGCAATTCATTTTTAACAGCAGAAATTTTGGTAGAGGAGGGATGACCCAATCTATAATGCCACCAATCAGTTTTAGAAAGAAAAACATTACAAATAGTTGATGAATAATGGTTGTGATCACGAAGAACATATAGGTTTCCAACTCTCTCAACCGTCCCAATCAACCTCTTCATGTTTAGGGCCTGAATTTGACAAACATCATAGAGGAAAGTGACTACACAGAAAGTGTGAGTTAACTAATAGAAAAAAGATTGAGAAAATTAACTATAGTAGAGAAAGGCTTATAGGCTTGAAACAGATTCAATGTGCAACAAACATGACACAATAGGATCCTCCTGTATTTAATATCCAATCATGACTCACAATAGAACAGGATTAGAATTAACAGATGAGGATGAGGATGACGAATGAAAGAATGTACCATGAAAACATGACACAATAGGCTCCTCCTGCTGCGTTGCCTGAGTAGTTCCAGAACCAATCTGAAGATGCGAAGTTAGGAAATGTATGAGCTGCTGGCACTGAGTCGGAATTAAACTTCCGTTCATACTTGTTTGTGAATCTCCAAGAGTATCCGAGGTTTGATAAGCTGTTGTTTTGTCGTGATTCAGTTATTGCTTAAACTTTGGGTGTCCTGGTAGATAGACATGTAGCTTGTAACATTTATGGATCGTATGTCCTGTAAAATGACAATAAGCAAGAACGATTTTGTCAGATTTACCTCCTTTAGAAGGATGATAGCTCCGAGCAGCAGCAACACTAGAGGAATTGGTCATTGTGTGTTGTCGAGAATCAATTGTAGAATTGGAGACATTTTGACATATAGATCATTGGCATTCTTTCTGCATAACAAGTGAAAATATGTTCGAAATTGCAGGAAGAGGATCCATCATAAGCACTTGTGCACGAATTTGAGCAAAAGATTCATTCAGCACCATCAAAATTGCATTACACATTCCTGATAATGATAATTCATCCACTATTTCATCGAGCCACAGTTGCACACACTTACAGGCTGAAAGTCCTTGAGTTCATCCCAAAGCATACACAAACACATATCATACGCACTAACATCCATCACACCATGATTCAGAGCAATTAATTGCTTCCAATTTCTCTGGAAACCGCATTCAAAAGCGAAGAAATGTCCATGCTATTACAGTGCATCCAAGCTCCATGTACCAGATCACCAAGAGGTGGTTGACCTATTGTGCGATCAACAAAACTAGATTATTTTGGCAATCAATGATGTTGCAATGGCACGACTCCAGTCATTGTAATTTGGATCATTGAGAAGACTAGAAACCAAAATTAGACTAGGATGATCACCATTATGGAGGTAGAAAGGACTACTCAGATCCTCAAAAGGAACACGACTGTTCTGGCTCGAGGAAGCTTGATTTTGTTGCGCCTGAGTTTCCTTCACCATGGAGAACGATCGGAAGCGACCGATACAGCTCTTCAAGCTCTCTGATACCATATAAGAAGAAAAGAGTTGCATGAAGGTGAAACATATTCATCAACCAGAGAATCGAAGATGGAGGAAAAGAATTCTAGAAACTTTTGCATTATTGAATTGAGAGATAATCACCAAAACAATAAATCTATTTATAGTGCATGTCTGCTACTGATCATTATTTAGTGTATGTGTAACATGTCTCTATTTTAATAGGATGGAACCAGCAAAGGTAAGGAGGAATTGATTACAAAAGAAAAGCAGTTTACTTTGTTGTGTTGGTGGCAATGGGGACAAGCCACTGCAAAGTTTTTCTCCATTTCTGCTTTGATCTGTGGTACTGACAACTACAGAAACGTCAAGAAGAAGAATGCATCAATACTATCCAGATGAATAAAGATCAATAAAACAGTTTACATGCAATAAACAAACAAGTGATTGGGAAAAAAATTTGGCTCATTAGAATGATAAAAGTACCTCTTCCTCAAGATGAAAAGATTGTAATCTGGGGCGCAGAGCTGATTTTATACCGGGTTGGGAGTCCTCGGAATAGTCCATCTCTTGTACTTGGTGGCACCGAATCTGACCTCATCACCTGATTAAAATCGAAAACATTACCATCGTCCCTTACATCCAAGTAGTTGTAGATAAGTTAGTTGACGGCAGTTACTACGTGAATGTGTTTAAATAGCAGCATAACTGCACAAGAATGTAATGAACTTGATAATGAAATTTCTTTCTTTCTGAATTTTTGAAATTCTTTTTCACTCTTGATAATTTTCTGGAGATTGACGATCTCAAACTCATTGGTGATCTCGTTCGAAGAAAGCATACAGTTCAAATATTGATCTAGGTTGATTTTTATCATTCATATATAATCAAATATTGAGTAATTTGATCATTTCTTCCCATTACGATTTATATAGTTTTTTATTTTATTTAATACAACTGAATTTGGACTTTTGTTAATATATTGTGTTGTATTGCTGTTTGGTGTATCGCGGTGCACTCAAGAATTTTCCCGAAGAAACCTAAACTTAAAATTATGGATAATTTAACAAATGATTGTTAATTACTCTTGTAAGTGTGGGCAAGTGAACTAAGGACAACCTAAGTATGAATTAGAACTTGAAGTGACTAACTCAAAGTCTATACCATATAAATATTACAAAAAACAATACTTTATATACGGAATTTCAAAATTCAACGTTGCTCCAACAAGTACAACTATTGTAGATTTACAATATTTATAAATTTGAAAAAAATGAATTAAACACTTATGTTATATTTGGATTGAGAGATTTGAAACCATGAATTTCAAATCCTATAAATAATTGTTTGGACGAATTTATATTGGATGTATTTCAAATTTACATCTTACTAATTTATGTAAATGTGATAGTAATTGTGATGGATTTTAAATGCACCTAAGAAAGTTGTCATTTCAAATAGTTTCAAACACATTCTTAAATCAAATCCTTACATCCAAATGAAATACATTCATTCAAACATAACATTAAAGAAATCCAAATTTGACTCATTTTTTGTCATTTTTTTATTGTCAAGAGAAACGACGGCTAAGATCATTGCTTGAAGAGTTATATTGTCAAATGAATCCTGGCCCTCTATCTGAAATAAAATAGGTGATCTGAATGTAATTAGATCATACAAATTCTATAAAAAAAACTTTATATACATGTAAATATTTTACATAACTCCATTTAATTAACACCTGTTGGGTTTTGGCCCATTACCTCTTTATTTGTCTGATGGGCTTTGGCCCTTCTCCCATCACCCCATAACCGAGCCCCCCATTACCTAGCCCCCTTTCTCTTCCAGCCCTCACCCCTTCGGTGCCCTATTCTCCAGAAGCTTCCCACCGTGTGTCTCTTCGGCTGGACTACTCGGAACTCACACCATCCTCTTCGTCTCCCTCTTGCCTTTATGTTGGCCTTGGTTCATGATGAGGGAGTACCTCTGAAACCCGAAACCAGTGTGCAATTTCGCCCCCCCTCTTTATCCCTGTTCCAAAGTGGTCCGGGCTGGTGTAATTGAGTGAGTGGTGTTGTGTGTGCCTTGAGCTGAGTGTGGTGCTGTGTGCACCTTGTGCTTAGGGTAGGTGCTGTGTGCGCTGTGGTACTGGGGTGGCCGTGAGTGTGGTGCTGTGTGCGCTGACTTGTGGTGGAGTGTGGTGCTGTGTGCGCTGGCTTGTGCTTAGTGTGGTGCTGAGTGGCCGTGGGTGGTGCTGTGTGTGTGTGCCGTGAGCTTGAGTGGTGCTGTGTGCATGCCCTGTGCTGTGTGGCCGTGAGACTGGTGCTGTGTGCACTATGTGGTGGCCGTGGGTCTTAACCAGTGTGGTTAATTGACTGGTGGAGCCGTGTGTTAGGGCTGTGTGCTTGGGCAGTGGGTTCGGGCAGGGTCTTCGGGTTGTGTCTTCGGGCAGTGTGTGTGTCTCCCCTTTTGGATTCGATACCTTGGTTCCCCGGTGACGACGTTGAAAGGAAACCCAGCTCGACCTGAGCCCTAATTCCCTACTCTTGTTTAGTATTTCAGTTTATAGTTTTATTTGTTGAAACTGTATACTGTGATTGTTTTTGTTTCTTGATTGCAGGTTATCAATCGAGATCGAAAGCGGAACGAAATCCTTACAGTGGTATCAGAGCGTTCCGTGCCTGGTGGAGTGCTCGGTTGACCTCGGGCAGAGCTCGGCTGGTCTCGGGCAGTGCTTGTTGGGCTTCGGGCAGCAGCAGGAGGTTTTGGGCAGGAGCAGTAGGCTTCGGCAAACCTCGGGCAGCGGCAGAGGACTTCGGGCAAGAGCAGTAGGCTTCGGGCAGACCTCGGGCAGCGACTGGTGTGCTCGGTGGTCTCGGGCAGTGCCTTGGTAGGGCTTCGGGCAGAGGCAGGAGGCTTCGGGCAGCAGCTGGAGGCTTCGGGCAGCAGCTGGAGAGTTCGGGCAGCGACTGGAATCTCGGGCAGATCTCGGGCAGACGCTTCGGTGCTTCGGTCAGTGTGGTTTCGTCACCCCAGAGCTTTGTCTCTGGGTTGTAAGTGATTATTCTAACCCTTTAATCATTTTTTACTATTGTGTTTCTAGGTGTAATTGTGTCCCTTACCCGTAGGAAAATCTCAATCTGAAGCCCCATGCTCGTACACCGTTGAGTGTATTGTGATCTTGTGGGTGATTGCGATTTTTCCTTCCCTTAGCTTGGTTAATTCTTTCATTGTGTTTTGTGTGCCTTGTGGTCCTTGCTTCTGCTGTTTGGTTGTTGAAATTGTGTGTGCCTCTTTGCTTAATTGTGATGGCTTCAATTTATGGATATAACCTTGAACCGTTTAATGGAAAATCTGATTTTTCTATATGGCAACAAAAAATGAAAGGAATTTTAATACAACAAAAGGTATTTAAAGCTATTGATGGTAATTGGGCTGAGAACATTACTATTGCTAAGAAACTGGAAGATGACGAATATGCTTATTCTTCTATTATCTTGAACTTGTCTGACTCTGTGCTCAGGAAGTGTGGTAAACTATCATCTGCTAGAGAACTTTGGGAAAAATTAGAAGAAATGTTTACTGAAAAATCTTTGCCGAGTAAACTTTTCTTGTTAGAAAAATTTTTCAGATTCAAGCTAGACTTGAACAAAGATGTAGATGAGAATTTGGATGTGTTTACTAAATTAATTCAAGATATTAAATTGACAGGAGATAAGAACATTGACGACTATTCACCTATTGTTCTTTTAAATGTTATTCCTGAGAATTATAGTGATGTAAAATCCGCCATTAAGTACGGTAGGGATTCTGTTACATTGGATGCTGTAATTAACGGCCTAAAAAGCAAGGAATTAGATTTAAAAGTGAACAACAGCGGTAAGCAAGATTCAGGTGAAGTTATGCATGTTAGAGGTAGATCTCAACATAGGTATAACAAGGGGAAAATGTCTAAGTCTAGGCCTAAGAATAGGAGGTGCTTTAATTGTGGTGATCCTGATCATTTTATTAAAGACTGTCCTGAAAAGAAAAACAAGAATCAAAATGATAATAACAAATCTAATGAACAAGTGAATCATGCTTCTTTATCTGGTGAAGACTCTGGTGATGTCTTTATGGTGACTGACTTATGTGATTCTGTGAATTATGTGCATTCATCTACTGTGTGTGAAAATGAATGGCTAATTGATTCTGGTTGCTCTTATCACATGTCACCTCTTAGAAATTTGTTGTCTAATTATAAAGAAGTTGATAATGGTTCTGTTTCTATTGCTAATGAGAAACTTTGTAAAGTTGCTGGCATTGGTGATGTTTATTTAAAATTTGATTCTGGTTATGCTATGACTCTAAAAGATGTGAGACATGTTCCTGCTTTGTGCAATAATTTGATGTCTTGTTCTGGTTTAGAATCATGTGGTCTTGAGGGTAGATGGGGAAATGGAGTTATGAAAATCATAAAGGGTTCTTTGGTTGTTTTTAAAGGTAAAAAGAAAAGACATCTTTATGTTTGCAAAACTGAATCTGTATATGATAATGTGAATTCTGTGACTGATGACTTGACTGATCTGTGGAATAGGAGATTAGGTCATATGAGTTCTAAAGGTCTAGATAATTTGCATGAAAAAGGTTGCGTTGGTAAAGACGTGTTGTCTTGCATGCCTTTCTGTGATTCGTGTGTTTTTGGCAAACAACAAAGAGTGAAATTCCCGGATTTCCCTTCCCCTAATGTGACTATGTGTCCTGTGCATGTTGATGAGTCTGAGGCCAGTGCTACTCCCTGCGAGGTGGAGCATTTAACTGGTGTACGTCATGTTAATGAACCTGAAATTCATGGAATGCCTGTAAATCATGGTAGTGTTGTTGAACATGAACATGTTGTGCATGATGAATTGGTTGCTAATGAACATGAAGATTTGCATGATATAGCTTGTGCTATTAGTTGCTTAATGTATTTGCTGGTTAGTACTTGGCATGGTATAGCTTATGCTATTAGTTGCTTTAGTAGGTTTCTGACTAATCCTAGCTTTGTGCTTTGGAATGTTGTTCAATGGTTGTTATCTGTAGGTGATAATCTAAGTGATTATGTGTTTTATCCTGCTGATATGTGTACTAAGTGTTTGTCCCTTAGTAAATTTCAATCATGTTTAAATTTTTTAAAATTTGATACTGATGATTGATGCATGTTTGGTCCCTTGGTTAGTGTTTTGTAACCTGCTGTGTGCTCGTTATAAAACTGTTACCCTGGTTACTTTCCCACTTTAACTTGCTGTGTGCTTGTTATTGTTATTCCTTTGTCTGTGCTGTGTGCTATGACAGGAATTTGGTCCACACAATACTGTGTGTGTTGTGGGGACCCTTTGGGCGATGATGAGTCATCTATTGGGTTATCCTTACGTCAAGGTGGAGCCGGTATTGTGCCAAGGTGGAGATTTGTTGGATTTTGGCTCATTACCTCTTTATTTGTCTGATGGGCTTTGGCCCTTCTCCCATCACCCCATAACCGAGCCCCCCATTACCTAGCCCCCTTTCTCTTCCAGCCCTCACCCCTTCGGTGCCCTATTCTCCAGAAGCTTCCCACCGTGTGTCTCTTCGGCTGGACTACTCGGAACTCACACCATCCTCTTCGTCTCCCTCTTGCCTTTATGTTGGCCTTGGTTCATGATGAGGGAGTACCTCTGAAACCCGAAACCAGTGTGCAATTTCGCCCCCCCTCTTTATCCCTGTTCCAAAGTGGTTCGGGCTGGTGTGGTTGAGTGAGTGGTGCTGTGTGTGCCTTGAGCTGAGTGTGGTGCTGTGTGCACCTTGTGCTTAGGGTAGGTGATGTGTGCGCTGTGGTACTGGGGTGGCCGTGAGTGTGGTGCTGTGTGCGCTGACTTGTGGTGGAGTGTGGTGCTGTGTGCGCCTTGGTGCTGTGTGCGCTGGCTTGTGCTTAGTGTGGTGCTGAGTGGCCGTGGGTGGTGCTGTGTGTGTGCCGTGAGCTTGAGTGGCGCTGTGTGCATGCCCTGTGCTGTGTGGCCGTGAGACTGGTGCTGTGTGCACTGTGTGGTGGTCGTGGGTCTTAACCAGTGTGGTTAATTGACTGGTGGAGCCGTGTGTTAGGGCTGTGTGCTTGGGCAGTGGGTTCGGGCAGGGTCTTCGGGTTGTGTCTTCGGGCGGTGTGTGTCTCTCCCCTTTTGGATTCGATACCTTGGTTCCCCGGTGACGACGTTGAAATGAAACCCAGCTCGACCTGAGTCCTAATTCCCTACTCTTGTTTAGTATTTCAGTTTATAGTTTTATTTGTTGAAACTGTATACTGTGATTGTTTTTGTTTCTTGATTGCAGGTTATCAATCGAGATCGAAAGCGGAACGAAATCCTTACAACACCCAATGTCATTTAATCTATAAATAGATTCAATACTTTCCATGAGGAAAAAAATAATAGAAATTAATAAAGGAACATAGTCAACAATATTAAGAGACATATAAATAACTTCATGATATAATTTTCGTTCTCAAATAGTACAACAGAAGTCCATTATTTAGGAGTTTATTTTATAAAGTTTTCATCTCACGTATATCAAAACAAGTATCAAACTACACTATAATCATTTCCGCACTAATCAAGAACAACATAGAAATTATATTCGAGCATACCATTACTAGTTGTATTGTAATCCATACACTTTGTGCCAATCGAAAAACTCAAATAACCCAAATTATAGATAATTCTCGAGCAGCATTCAATATTGGATTCCGTCCAAAAATAGAGATAATACTACTATTATAGGAACCATCTGCGAAGTAAATTGAACGATTAATTTAAATAATTATAAATTGTTTAAAATGGAAACCGAAAGAAAGACTCGAGGAAGTATAGTTATATTATAATGAAATGAAAATATAAAATTAATAAAATCAAGGATAGATATGTAAAATTTAACATGAAAAATAGTATATGAAAAATCATTTTTAGATTTTTTTCCCACTCTCTTAAATTCTAATTTAAATTATTAATTGTACAGTCAATGGTGTTATTACGGGTTTTTAATTATTTAACTCAAATTAATTTTTTTTTTTACAAATAACCTTTAAAAAAAAGAATTTATCAAAATAACTCAAGTCGCCAATTGAGATGTCGACTTTATTTGAAGTCACCATCTCAATTGGCGACTTTCGAATAAATTTTTTTTTTTTACAGAGACGCCATGAGATTTGCCAAGATACCGATAATACCAAATAAGGTTTGATAAGATCCGTTAGATTTCCTCAATCTTTGACAAGATTAAATCAAATCCCAAAGATCTTGCTTCTACCAAATCCTAGAGATCTTGGTCATTATGATACAGGCTTATCAGACAAGAGTTAAGCCTAAATACTCGGCTAACAATCTTCATTAAAGTACATGTTAGGAGCTCGGGAACTTGATCACATATTTTGGCATGACGTCCCAAGATGGGCCTATAATATTCTATGTCGGGAGGTTGGCACCGAGATGAGAAAACCTCTAAGGAAATAGAAGTATTTCCGAATTATGTGATTTGATCAACTATAAATATCTTTATGGCGAAAAATAGTGAATAAGATCATTTTACCCAAATGAAGATAGTTGTGTTGATCTGTTTTTCATACTCTAAGAGACCGTTTGGTACATGAGATGGGTATAAGATATGATGATCAAGAGGTGATAAAACTTTATTTTTTATAGTTTAATTATACGCGTCTCGATAATCTCATCCTATATATCATATTTAGAAGTATATCCCCTAAATATTCGATTATTTATTGCTCTGCACTGATATTCTGGATTTACCTGATTATAAAAATAGTCCTCACTATAATTTGATTATAATTAGAATTGGCGGTTAATCTTTAAATAGTTGGAAAATATATAAAATTATGAATCAAATATACTTCAAACAGACTGGTTTCTTACTCCTATTAGTTGCTTGGGGAGTTCCACCTTGTATTGACATTTGCAATTTGTTCTTGTTTTTCTTTTTGCTGCTAGTTCTTGCTATTGACCTAGTTTATGCTTGTTTTTGTAATTGTATGAGTACGAGTACTCTTCCCTTATTATTAATAATTAATATTTTGTGCTGACCAAAAAAATATAGTATCAATAAAATTAATGTGGTGCAACCCGATTAAATTTGTGTTATGTTTCATCTCTAGGTTTTGGTACTCCATTCATTCCACACAATGTACTATCTCATAGAAACGCTAATACCAAACTAGCACTGGTGTTGGCCTGGAGATCTGGTCAGGTTGATTGGACTCCAGTGATCACATCATACAGATTGATTTTGCTGTATACGGTAATCTCTATTTGTGCATTATTTATGATATTTACATGTTTATATATGAATCGGGCGTGATCGTCTGTCTCCGGGTTAGATCTGTTTATGTTTACTTTTTCGCTAAAACCCAACAGTGCTATCATAGTCAGGTTGCGCTTTGATTCATGTATTTGATAATTGATTTTTATTAGATTGTTTCCTATCAATGATAATCGCTTATGAACGAAATTACGGAGTCCGGGAAACATAGAATATTGGATTAAAAAGTGTTTTTAATCCAAACCCAAAAACTGCTTCACCGGTGGCTGGATGTGGTGCACGACGGCGGTGGCGCGTTGCGCGACGAAGCACAAGACGGAGAAATGTTTCTCCGCCGCGTGTCCGGCTCGCGTGAGGCTGCGCGACCAAGTTCTGTGCCATCTCGTAAAGAATCGCGATTTTCAGTGGATTTGCGCACTGCCATGGATTCTGCAAATGTTGCAGATGAAATTCACACGGGTTGTTCGCGAAAAGGGCTTATGGATTTTGGCTTCCAAATCGCCGACCAGCAGCGGCAAATGTGGCCGCGACTAAGGAGACGAGGAGGCGCGCGGCTTGGTGAAGAGTAGAGGTGACGCGAGCTAGGGTTTAAAACCCTAGCCGCCGCTGTGGTAAGGACGTTGAACAGTTGTCCGTGAACAGTAAGTTTTTCGGAAAAAAAACATTTCTGAAATTTCGAATTTGGTACTGCTGTTTCGAAAAATACATTTTTGATCCAAATTGTTTGGAGTCCATAAATTATTTTGGGTCGTTTTAGATGTTTGTCAGGATATTGATTTTTGAACTAATAAATCATAATACTTAATTAATTAAAATATGATTTTAATTTATTAAGTGTAAAATGGAGATTTTAAAAATTAATTAAAAATTAAATGAAAATATTTCATTTAGTTTGTTAATTTTATTTTTTGATTAATATTATGATTTGTAGGTAAAGTAGTGATTTTACCAAGATTGAAAATTTATTTAATTGGAAATTAAATAAAAATATTTCATTTAATTTGTTGATTATATTTTCAATTAATATTAAATAATTAAGAACATGATTTTTAATTATGATTAAAAGGTAAAAATAAAAATTTTACAAATTAGTTGAAAACTTAATTAATTGGAAATTAAATGAAAATGTTTGATTTTAATTTGTTAGTTTTATTTTCAATTAATATATTAATTAAAAGGTAAAATAGAGATTTTACCAATTTATTGAAATTTAATTAATTAGAAATTAAATAAAATATTTTATTTAATTTATTTAATTTTTTTTTAATTAATGATGCGATTAGTGAGAAACGATAGAATAAATTAATCATTGTGCTCTAATTACATTGGATGTGATTAGTACAATTACATATGATGTAATTATTTAGTTTAATGTTTAATTACATATGATGTGATTGCATGATGGATGATTACATGCCTTGACCATTGTGTTTAGGTGAATGTTTAGGTTTTTATTGTTTTATTATAATTGTGATTTTGGTTATCGGGTCTGCGAGCCTGCTCTCTCTATTTTCTGATGTATCTCACCCCGAATTTGTATCACTATTCTCTTATTTGCACGACTAAATGTAAAATCATTAGAATTAGTGGGAGATCGAGATTGAAGATGGAGCACCAAGAATCAAGACTGTATAATTGAAGCAAAAATGTAATGGGATTGCATTGCATACATGGATCACCTGAGACAGACTTGTGATCCATGTATGGCTCACGTGGATCTATTAGGAAAAGGCCGTAATCTTTCATATTTATTTTTATTATGCATATGATATACGATAAATGTTTATTTGTATGTTTTATTAGTACATATGATTGCATAAATAAAACATAGTTGCATGAATCCGACAAACAAACAAACAAGTACTTGATGAGATTTTAAAATTATTAATTCCTTCTTTTGAATATGATTTAAAAAATTTAATATCAAACCGGCCAAGATTCCAGCCTTATTTTCGTCCAGTTTATCACAATTATCATAACCAAATCAGTCAAAAAAACATGTAAACCGATACACTCCAATCATCACAATATCCAATCATTCACAATATTTAATGTCATTCTTTTGTTTGATGTAGTTAATCATGTAGAATATGTTAAGAAAACCAAAAATAGTTGTGACCGCTTTACCTTACGGCTCTGTATATTTGTGCCTCTGCATCTTCGGTCTGCTTCCAGCGGACGACGAGGCGAGGGTGGGTGGACGTGAGTGAGAAGCGAATTTAAAAACAAAATAACACACATCTTGTCGGGTTCGGGTAACCGAAATTATTTTCGGATTCTTGTTTCACAACCCGACACCAACCCGAAAATTTTAGTCGGATTATGGTGAACTCGATATCCAATTTTTTTAAAAAATACCCGACCCGATCTGGTCGGGTACTTGATACCAAAAAATATTTGCCCACCACTATTTGTGGTACTATAAAAACTAATTTGTGGTACTATATGAACTACTTTGTGGTAGTTCATAAGCTAATTTATGGTACTAAATAATATAATTTATGGTACCATATAACATAATTTGTGGTACTACATAAGCAAATTTGTGGAATAGATAATCCACATCTTAGCTTATTTGGTACAACTTTATCATACATTTAGTATATAATAATGATACATATAATCCGATAGTCTAAAAATAGATTTTTATATAACATGACATTTTTCGTTATATAACATGCTAAATACATAGTTCACATCTTACTTTACTTAGTACCACATTATCGTACATGTAATATATGGTAATGATATATATAATTTGGTATATTTGCAAATAGATTTATATATAACATGTCATAGATTTGTATATAACATGTGAAATAGATAGTTTGCATCTAAGCTAATCTTTGGTACTAAATATACAGATTTGTGGTACCAAATACACTTATTTGTCTACTATATAAGCTACTATGCTTAATATATTGTTTGTGGTATACTAAATAACATATTGTTGGTACTAAATAACATAATATGTGATATTATATAATCTACTATGTGGTATGAAATATGTTATACTGATTTGTGGTACTATATAAGCTATTATGTGTACTAAATGACATATTTTTGGTACTAAATAACATAATTTGTTGTACTATATAAGTTATTCTGTGGTACTAAATATACTGATTTGTGGTACCAAAACTATTGATTTGTGGTACTATATAAGCTAATATGTGGTACTAAATAACATATTTTTGGTACTACATAACATACTTTGTTGTACTATAAGTGACTCTGTGGTACTAAATATATTAATTTGTGATACCAAATATACCGATTTGTAGTACTATGTAAGTTAACATGTAGTACTAAATAACATATTTTTGGTTCTAAATAACATAATTTGTGGCACCACGTATATTACCATGTGGTACTAAATATACTGATTTATGGTACTAAGCTAATACATTGTACTATATAGCATATTTTGGTACTAAATAACATAATTTGTGGTACTATATAACTTATTATGTGGTACTGAATATACTGATTTATTGTACCAAATATACTGATTGTGGTACTAAATAACATATTTTTGGTATTAAATAACATAATTTATGGTATTATATAAATTACTCTGTCGTACTAAATATACTGATTTGTGGTACCAAATATACTGATTTGTGGTACTATATAAGCTACTATGTGGTACTAAATATACTGAGATAGCACATATACTGATTTGTAATACTATATAAGCTAATATGCGGTATTAATATATTGATTTGTGGTATTATTTAAGCTAATATGTGGTACAAAACAGCCTGAGAGGCGTTGTAGCTCTTGTGTTGTGACGCTAGGGGGCCTATGTTGATGCTCGGAAATTTTTTGAATATTATCATGCACTTTAGTGCCTCCTCTTCAGCGCTAGCGTGCCTCTTGTTCTTTCTTGGTCTTTATGTTTTCGTCTTTTGAGCGACTTCTTTCTTCGTTTCTCGCTTCTTTGAGTTCATTTCCATCTTTTAATCATTATTTGAAATTCCCTTTTTTTCTTTCTGAAAAAATCCAATAACATAAAAAGTGTATGCACGCCTCAAAGCCATCGAAATTCCCTTGTATTAGCTAATTTGTAGTACTATATAAGCTAATTTGTGATACTATATATACTAATTTGTGTTATTATGTAAAGCTAATATGTGGTACTATATAGACTACTTTGTGGTATTATATTAGCTAATTTGTTGTACTATATAACATATATTAAGTTTCATAATACCACTTGAGAAAAACATGATTATAATTCATAAGCATCATTGCATATATGGAAACATAATTGCATCTTTTGATATTGCGTATTTACATTAGAATGCATATAGACTGTTGAAAACATAAGTATCAATCATTATGTTGGGTTATGCGTGGCTACTAAGGTTGGAAGTCAAGTAAATCCCACACTTGGGATAACTAGTCATAAAAGGAAAGGAGGGATGCTAATAATATTCATACTAGTGAAACTGGAATTTTTTTAAAACTTACACAAGTTTGTTTTGTTTTCTTTAATACGAGGATAACTCCCCATCGATTTTGATGGCGTGTTATATGGTATGTGTAAGTAATAGTTGAATTTATATGATTTTGTACAAGTTTAGATGATATTGTATTATTTCACAGATTGTATTTCACATCAATAAGTGTAATATATCACTGAACTCGGAAATTTTCATAGAAATTTCGGGATACTTGAAATAAATCTAATATTGCTACTACTCGATGTCCATGTGTTGGACATAATTGAGGATCTTAGCTTTCGAAGTAATCATCACAACAAAAGAATATTTAATAACCATAATCAAATAAATAAATAAATAAAAGATATTAATATTCAAATTTTCCTCCATGACTACAAGGCTTTCTATGACTATATTATCTAAAGAAGCAACTTGATCAAGACCATGAGAGTTGGCATACTCTGCATAACCATTGTCCATCCAAGTTATGCATACTCCAAAAAATCAACCCGTCGGATCCAGTTTTGAGTCTCATAGCATCGATACCATATCTCAGGAATCACTCACCATATCGTCTGACCATCCTTATTGCATCAACATGTCAAATTTCCATCAAGAAGCGGCAGCAAAATGACTAGAGCCATTCAAAGCTTGGGTCGTTTCAATCGTTATATATATAGCATCCAATAAATTCTAATAGTAGTAGTTATCTTTGTGATTCATCTCATCTTTGAGAGCATGGATCGTACTTAAAGAATGGAGCTTGGGGGTTCCAAGTTAAGCAACTGTTGCATTTGCGAAGAAAATGTATCTTCTAAAACCTGAAAATTATTATATACCAGCCGGTTGAGTATTAAACACCTATATAAAGGGGACTGATAGGGGCAGTCACCCCCTTTACTACCAGCTTCTCTAAATGTTTCTACAACTTTACAACGTTCCCTCTCAAATGAAATTTTCTTTATGTTCATATTTAATATTCAGAAACTGCTCACTCGGAGTTTGCCTCCCACATGAATCATAGATAACCAAAAGCAGTTGGTCATTATTTTCAAGGACAGTATTTAGTTTGACTTACAGTTTGCAGCAACTCGGGAGGCTTTGTGCCAACATCTGTTTTGTTTCCTGTCTTCTGAAAACTTTAGCACGTCCTGTACCGAAGAAGATTAAGAGGGATAAGTAAAAAAATATTTGTTTAAACAAAAAACATACAAGAGTCTCACAACCTGGTTCATACGATCCCAGAATCCTCGGCAAACTATAACAAAAACTTGAGTTTCAAGTACGTTGTGAAGTTGATCGATTGTAGTTGCCAGCAACTTCTTCAAAGGCTGCATCTTATGCCTTAAATCAGATTCTATAAAATATTCTCCCTCCGCAGTTTGAATAATCTTCTTCAGCTTTGTTACATCATGTAGTTTCGTCTGAACATAAAAACCGCATACACGTGTAACCAGAAATAGCTAGTTTTTCAAAGAGAAGGGCCATTTTGATAAATATTGGATGTTACTCGCTCTCTATTGTAAGCAAATTGATAAAACTATCAATTGGCAAAATTTAATATCAATTTGTTAGTGAAACTTAAGCACATTTCGAGAACTTTATGTAACTTGTAAAATACTCACATTTTCAACAAGTTTATTTGTAACCGATTGAACATAAGCTCTGAATTTGGATCTAATCATCATAGTTACTTCACTGAGAATTTCCCCAGCAAACATATTCCCACTTTCAGGAATGAGAAAAACCCACATTTTCAATTGTTCTTCTATTTGGGGTCGTAGAACATCTAGCATCCTTTTCATGGAATTCAATACGGCTCCCAACTGAAAAACATAACAACGTAACTATCAGGTTCAGAATATAAAAAAGGAAGGAGATAATTCAAACTTGCAGAAAATCATGCGCAGCACCTCAGCTGAGACATTGTAAGGACACAAGTTCCCTTTAGCCAATTTCTGGACATTTTTGAGACAAAATTTCATTGCCACAGCATTTCCTTTCAATGGGGATAAAACCTCCGCATATTGCCTCTCCAATCTTTCCACCAACGCTTTCTCAACATCCGCTATGGCCTAATGAAATACACAAAGGAACAATAGGAACAGTTATGCCCTAAACATATGAATTATGAACAATATTCAAAGATTTATATATTCATTCATACGTTTTCCAATGTAAAAGTATATTCTGGCCAGCGACAGATAAAGACATCATACTCCGCTAGCATCTCCTTTAGACGAGTATAGATATCATCTACGAAAGCTGTTATGGAATGCTGCACAGAGAAGCCAGCAGACTTTACCTGGAAGCTCAAGTAAGAAAGACATGACAACAGATTTTTTCAAGCATTCGTCATCAAATTAGCCCTTCTTGTATATATTCTTAACATATTTAAGGACAGAACAATGGTAGCACATAGCTCAAATTTACGAGCCTCAATCTACAATGAGATGTGTAACCACCAACTGATCAGAGAGCAAGCAAAACTTATGGACTTTCCCAATAAAACATACTGCATTGAAAGAGAATCTTAGTTGTATAGTACTCTTTCAACTGACAAAATGTATGATTTTCAGCAAAATGATTTCCAAACATCTATTTCATTACTTAGGTACCGTTTGTGTAATAAGACAATAGAATGATTTTTAATAGAGTGATAACAAAGTAATAGCGCTAGGGATAATTAATGGTAAAGATATCATATATAATGTTTGGTTTGGTTTTTAAAAGAGACAAGACCTCTTATGCTTGGTTGTTTGTCCCTGAAATGAACCTGATGCCTATCAGTCTGAACTTGATTTCTAAACCCAGCTAAGTATACTAAAACCTTCAGGCCCAGGTCATCTAGTCGGGGAGATCTCCGCACTTAATATAAAGGAGAAGAAGTTGACACTGCTTCACCTTAATTGTTATTTGAACAAGTCTAAGTTATCTTGGTTCGAGTGGGGATAACATTTCTCTTCTGCATGTCCATGGAGTTTTGAAAAATCCAAACATCTCATAGATAGATTGAGAGGTACAATTTTCTCGAATGAGGACTCTGAATAGTACATAGAAATGGTTCAAGAAGGCATATCGCGGCACATCCCGGATCAAGAAAGCTTCGCGTCCTTGGAAGGATCAAATTGAGGACACCCTACACAATGAAATTTACCCTTATGTAATCAAAATCTCATCATCCACCTACTTCCACCCTCAACACAGCCTACCACTCATCCACAACATACTCACAATTTCGCAGGACAACTTGATTTTACAATTGGGTTACCACGCCAAAGAACAGCACCGATCATCACCGGTTTGATACCCTGTGTGAGTCCAATACTGGCATTTTCACATTGGTAATCTTATTTTTTCTTTTTTTCCTCTTCAAAAGAAGGTAGATTTCAACGATCTATAGAATACAATTTCATGAATTAACACCACTTGCCAGTGTGAAGTTTTCTTTGTGAGGGATCGAGTTCCTTGGATTTGCCATACCTTGTTCATGTTAATTAAATTGGTTGTTTAGGGTTTCTTTGCAAAATATGAACCGTTATGTATAAATTATTATGTGTATCCTGCTATCCTTCGACCCCAGAAGATATGGGAGGAAATTATTTTGTCTCTAAACATTGTGTTAGGTTGCAGAATGGAAGGGATGATGATCAAAAATGTAATTTGAAGCTCAACTTAAAAATTAATGTACAGATAGATTGCAAACCCACCTCTACCAAGGGACACCACAACTCATCTGCACAGTGGATAATGTCTCTGATCTCTCAACAACACACCAAACATGGGATTTAGAATAATAAAATTATGTACCATTCCTTATCATTCAAACCAGACTATACCTTATAGGACAAATTTTTTAAGTTGCGACTTCACCAAATCAATGAGAAGCAAATTAAATACAATAATTATACCTTGCCAAACTTGCACAATTCTAGCAAAGCAAAACGCGTATCTTGTGTTGAGCCTTAAACGCATGATTGAGTTTAATGCTTAATTTATCCCCGGACGATTTTCGAGTTTTGATGATTAACAAAACTTGTGTTTGTTATACTAATGTGTTTACTTAGTATACAGATTTAGTGGTTAAAAAGTGGATTGATTAAAGAAAATCAAGTGTGCAAAGTCTGGGCTGGATCGCCTCAGGCGACCATCGCCTCAGGCGATGGCAGCCAGGAAGGCATCGCCACACACATTGACAGGGGCGACGCCGAGGCTCCGCGCAGGGGGAGTTCGCCTAAGGCGATGGCCTGATCGCCTGAGGTGATGGCCTGAACGCCTGAGGTGATGAAAGATTTTGAGCAACCGAGGCTACGCCATTGATGTTTGGTTTAGATCGCCTGAGGCGATCCATACATCGCCTGAGGCGATGCGTGCATTATGGTGACTGTTGGGGCGCGGCGATGGTGATCGCCCAAGGCGATGCCCGAGGCGATCGAGGAGTGATTCAAGCCTTGAGTGTCGCAACGGCTAGTAGGAGTCTTGGGGGCCTCATACACTATAAATATGGATGCTTTGGAGCAGTTTGAAGACAAGAAACAAGACTATAAACTACAAGAAAGCCTTGATCAATTCAAATTACTTTAGCATTGCAAACTTCATACATTTGTGTTATATTGGAGTTTGTAATTCAATTCTTGTGTGAGTTTTGATTCTTCGTGTTGGTACACCGTGAAGGTTTTTGTTGAGTTATTGTAAGGTCCTCCAACACCGACGCGAGTTGGAAATTGTAAAAGTCATCAACAAGTAAAGTTGGTGCATGTGTTGTGGCTATCCTTGGAGCCCTTAAGGCCAAGAAGACTCGTGAAGAGTGTTGGTAACTCGGGAAGAGTTTTGTGTGGTTATCCTTGGAGCCCTTAAGGCCAAGAAGACTCGTGAAGAGTGTGGTGCTCGTGAAGAGCTTTTTGTACTCGGGAAGAGTGTGTTGTGGCTAACTTGGAGCCCTTAAGGCCAATATCATTTTCGTTCTAGTGGAACCTCGGTTAAAGGTTTTCTACCGGGAAGAGGAGACGTAGGCGATTCATCGCCGAACTTCTATAACAAATCTTTATGTCATTTACCGCTTTATTTAATTTACGCATTTAATTATTCCTTCAATTTTATTTATTTATCGATTGACTTTAAGTCTTCCGCACAGCAAACTCATTATTTTTGCAAACTCATTTTAAAAAGCTAAAGTAGCCAATGAACCTCATTCCCCCACTCCTCGGTTCCAACAAGTGGTATCAGAGCCATTTGATTTTTGTTTTTAAATCAAAATTTTTATATGGCTAATCTAGCAAATGAATTTGCTCAAGGTCAATCAACAAATCGCCCTCCGCTCTTCATGGGTGATAATTACGGTTATTGGAAAAGTAGAATTTCTCTATACATCTAATCCGTAGATTATTACCTATGGAATATCATTGTGAAAGGTCCACATATTCCTTTAAAGGAAGTTGGGGGAATAAGTATTCCCAAAGAAATGGACGATTTCACAAGAGCGGATATGATTTTAATTTCGCAAAATGCTAAAGCTATTGATATTTTACATTGTGCTTTAGATATGAAGGAGTACAACCGGATCTCGATGTGCTCAACCACAAAGGAGATATGGGACAAATTACAAATTTGCTATGAGGGCACAAATCAAGTGAATGAGACAAAGATAGACCTATTACAACTCAAATATGAGACATTTGAGATGGAGTCCGGAGAAGAGGTTGACTCGATGTTTAGAAGGCTCACCCAAATCATAAATGAGTTTGCTCAACTTGGTGAGAAGTACCCTCCAAAGCAAATATGGAGAAGAGCACTAAGAGCCTTGCCAAAAGAATGGGATGCAAAGAGAACGACCATCATCGAATCCAAGAAAGGAGAAAGTGCGTCTTATGACCTTGATGAACTTCATGGCACATTGGTGACCCATGAGCTTGAAGTGTCAACAAGGAAGGGAATAAATGAGGATGATAGATCCATAAGGAAGGGGATTGCTTTGGTCGGGAGGAAAGATCAAGCCGATGGTGAAGAAGATAATGATGATGAAGAGATGATCTTGTTTACTAAAAAGTTCAAGAAGTTCTTCAACAAACACAACAAGCCAAAGACCTCTGGTGCTACCCAACATGATTCAAAACAAGAGGTAACTTGTTATAATTGTCAAGATAAATGTCATTATGCTAATAAATATCCTAGGAAGAAGAATGAGGACAAAGGGAAGAAGAATGCCTTTATAGCCACATGGAGTGATAGTGACTCCGATGAATAAGAAGCAACAAATCTTTGTCTAATGGCTCTTGGAGATGAAGATGAAGAGGATGATGATGATGTACCATCTTATGATGAATTATTAGATGCTTATAATGAACTCATTGATTGTCTTGGTTGGTAGAACCAAGAAGAACAATAAATTGCTTAAGCTAGACTTGGCTAAGAAGGAAGAAGAAAATATTACTTTGAAAAATCAAGTGCATGATTTAAAGACATCTTTTGCCAAGTTTAGTGATAGTAGTTTAAAGATGAATGAATTGCTTGGCTTGCAACG
Source organism: Haberlea rhodopensis (assembly GCA_907163345.1). Taxonomy (NCBI): domain Eukaryota; kingdom Viridiplantae; phylum Streptophyta; class Magnoliopsida; order Lamiales; family Gesneriaceae; genus Haberlea; species Haberlea rhodopensis. The sequence goes on from CAJQUN010000037.1 coordinate 1,230,051, forward strand.
TTGTAGCTTCGATAAAGCTGGACTAGGTTTCTCAAGCAAAACCAAAACATTTTCAATCTTGTTGACTAAATCCAAGCATAATTCTCCTACTTGTACTTATTGTTGCAAAGATGGTCATACTAAAAATAAATGTAGGTTTGCTAAAATCCAATACCAACCTAACAAAAGGTGGAAATGGATTCCAAAGGCGCCAATGAAAGCTAACCCTCAAGGACCCAATAATCAAATGGGTACCAAAGAATCCCAAGACAAAAATTTGTTTTGTAGGGACAACAAAGGGATGGAGGATGAAGGCACAAGCACCTCAAGGGAGGAAACCATCTTATGCACCACCATAGAGGAAGCGCGAGGAATATGACCAATGACAAGAACATACTCTTGTCATCAAAGGTAAATTTATTTTGTGAATTTTAAAAGAGCAATTCAAAATTTCATTGGCACAAATTAATTGTGACCAATAAATATTGAAGCTCAAAAATTCATTGATAGTAAAATGCATTTCCCCTTAGCATGTGCACATATAAATTGTTTTGATGCGTGATTTATGCTTATCTCTTTATAGTAAGTATCTTGATATGCCTTAAGTTCAAATTTGAATAATGCTATGTGAAAATGTGAAATTATGTGATTAAGCATGCTATAAATGTTTGGATGCTCAATCTTTGATATAATGCTATCATGATCTTAATAATTTTATTATCTTATCAAATGATGCTTTGAGAATTATAATGTCTATTGGGCATGAGTGCATGAAATCTTGGTAGAATATATGCACATTTTGCACATTTAGAACTCATTATTGAATGCCTTAAACGCATGTTTGTATTCCTCTCAATGATTTAATCTTATGCTTGTTATGGCTATTACATGCTTTATGAGGAACATGTGTAAAATATGGCTATGTGTCAACATATACTTGTGATATGATTATTTGAATTTTGTGCTTTTTGATTATCACAAAAGGGGGAGAATTTTGTGATAAACTTGAAGTTTAATTCATGCATAGTTTGAGGGGGAGAGTTTTTTGTATACATGGTTTGAGGGGGAGAGTTGTTTGCTTTATGCTTTACTTGGTAATCTTGTATGTGCTATGCAATTGTTAAGGGGGAGTCATGCTTACTCACATTTCATGCAAATTACATATTCAAGTTTATCAAGTTTTGTGATCATCAAAAAGGAGGAGATTGTTGAGCCTTAAACATATGGTTGAGTTTAATGCTTAATTTATCCCCGGACTATTTTTTAATTTTGATGATCAACAAAATTGTTATACCAATGTGTTTACTTAGTGTACAGGTTTAATGGTTAAAAAGTGGATTGATTGAAGAAAATCAAGTGTGCAAAATCTGGGCTGAATCGCCCAGGCGATGGTTACCATCGCCTCAGGCGATGGCAACCAGGAAGGCATCGCCACGCACATCGACAGAGGCGACGCCGAGGCTCGCGCGCAGGGGGAGTTCACCCGAGGCGATGGACGCTTCGCCTGAGGCGATGAAAGATTTTGAGCAACCGAGGCTACGACATTGATGTTGGTTTAGATTGTCTGAGGCGATCCATACATCGCCTGAGGCGATGTGTACATTATGGTGACCGTTGGGGCGCGGCGATGGTGATCGCCCGAGGCGATGTCCGAGGCGATCGAGGACTGATTCAAGCCTTGAGTGTAGCAACGGCTAGTAGGAGCCTTGTGGGCCTCCTACACTATAAATATGGATGCTTTGGAGCATTTTGAAGACAAGAAACAAGACTATAAACTACAAGAAAGCCTTGATCAATTCAAATTACTTTAGCATTGCAAACTTCATACATTTGTGTTGTATTGGAGTTTGTAATTCAATTCTTGTTGTGTAAGTTTTGATTCTTCGTGTTGGTACACCGTGAAGGTGTTTGTTGAGTTATTGTAAGGTCCTCCAACACCGACGCAAGTTGGAAATTGAAAAGTAATCAACAAGTAAAGTTGGTGCATGTGTTGTGGCTATCCTTGGAGCCCTTAAGGCCAAGAAGACCCGTGAAGAGTGTTGGTAACTCGGGAAGAGTTTTGTGTGGCTATCCTTGGAGCCCTTAAGGCCAAGAAGACTCGTGAAGAGTGGTGCCCGTGAAGAGCTTTTTTGTGCTCGGGAAGAGTGTGTTGTGGCTAACTTGGAGCCCTTACGGCCAAGATCATTTTCGTTCTAGTGGAACCTCGGTTAAAGGTTTTCTAACCGGGAAGAGGAGACGTAGACGATTCATCGCCGAACTTCTATAACAAATCTTTATGTCATTTACCGCTTTATTTAATTTACGCATTTAATTATTCCTTCAATTTTATTTATTTATCGATTGACTTTAAGTCTTCCGCACAGCAAACTCATTATTTTTGCAAACTCATTTTAAGGAACCTCATGCCCCCCCCCTCGGTTCCAACATCTTGGATCCAGAGGGTGATGTACGAGTTGAACAACTCTTTTGCATCGACCCCACCTTTAATGTAACTGCAAGATCCCCATTTGAATGAATGTAAAACAAATCTAGAATTAAAAACATTAAATGACTATTAGTTAACCATTACCTGATATTCCACAAAGCAAGATCTCTTTGGAAATCAGCGATAGCAATGACAAGTTCTACCACCGGAGGAGTAGGTCCAGCTGGAGGCCATGATACAAGAAACGCCCGTAATCTACTGTGGAGCTCTTTACTATATATGGATGATGAAAAGTTTGGAAGCTCTATAAAACTGTACAAATTCACAAGAAATTTGTGAGAATGAGAATTGATATTTTGCCAGAATGATGCAACAATTTCAAGGGAGCAGATCCTTCAGGTCTCGGTCACACCCATACATCCTTCTACCGTTTTCTTTCAAAGGGGTGTCTTACAGAATTAAAATCCCCCACCAGACATAAACATTGATCATTAATCTGTCCAGTTTTGTTTAGCAAGAAGTCCCAAATTGCTCTTTTTTCTCCCGGGTCACGAGGTAGATAAATGTTATAGATGATGCATAGAATCTTATTTTTGCCCCATTACCCATTGACAACCATCACACCCTTCTCCTCCCATGATGATACTAGTTCAAAGACACAGCTTTTCCACATAGATATCATATCCCCAGATCTGCCTTCAGATTTTTTGAATGCCCGGTTGAACTCTTCAGGACCCCAAATTGAAGCACAAATTGCTTCATTTACTTCCTCTGGTTTTGTTTCTTGCACAAAAACTCCACCTTCTCTTTAATTACTAATTCCTTAATTTCCTTCCTCTTTGTTATGCTCCCAACCCTCTTACATTTAGGCTCAAAATTCTCACCATCCCTCTGAATGTTGTTCTCGATATCAACAGTTATTAATCTATCTCGTTCTTCTAATTCCACGATCTTCCTTATGATTTCTTTGTCATTGCCTTTGCCCAATAACCCAATTTTTTTACCAAAGTTCCAAATCTCATTAGCTTCCCAATCAAATTTATTCTGCAAATTATTCTATTCCGATTTTGGATCAAGTTATCATCAATAGAATTACTTATAGTAGCTAATAAATGAATTTGTATTAGAAATGTCGAGCCGAGATTTAGAATCTCCGGCCTTAAGACAATATTGACCTGCTACGGTGCTAACGGTTTACTTTGGCAATTTATCTCTCAAGATACAACGGCTATGACTTGTGATAGGAGCACTACAAATCACAAATCCTTTAAACCAGAAAGGTCTAAAAATGCTCAACCATAACAATGATGAAGACTCACAAAATTACTCAAATTTTGATCTTCAAATATGATGTGAATTTCGAAATTCCATATGTAAAACAAGTGGGGTTATGTTATATATATAGTAAACCAAAAATAAGTCTTAATGGACACCATTTGGAGGCATTATATCGGGAAAAATCGCACCCTAAACGTGAATGAACATACCATTTCACAAAACAGATACAGTACTCGATCGATTTAGCAAGGAGCTCGATCGATCGAACTACTGTTCACAAAGATAACAATTTTCTGGCACACTCGATCGATCGAGCATAAAAAAAAATTAATTATTTTCCAACAATACCAATAGATCGAGCATAAAAAAAAAATTAATTATTTTCCAACAATACCGATACATTAAGTGTTAGGCTTTACATGGACTCTTTGAGATTTTTGAATGCTACCTGGAGCAGTTTCATTAGTTGTATCAACCATTAGTTTGGAGTATTCTAAATCAAGACTTGGGGGTAATATCAAACTAATCGATTTTTTTGGTATTTCTTATAAATAGTAGACATGTATTTCGTTTATTTAATAGTGGAATTTTGCTTATTATGATTAAATGACTTATTAATATTATATTATTAAAATCTATGACCATAAGTCCCCTATATTTGCCTTAAATTGAGGGTTTGGGTGTTAACTGGTATAGATTTTTACTTTTTATTTTTCAAAATAACTTTTAAAGATATACTAGAAAACAAAGCCTTAAAACTGAAAGATTATATATCAAATTTTGTTAAAAAAATTTATATTGAAACCTTTTTTTTGTCTTTGTCAGCTATAGTAATTTAAATATTATATTAATTCGAAACTATACAAATTGCACTAGAGGAGTGAGGAACCTAGTTGTGCCTAGAGCTGTCAAAATGAGTTGGGTTCATCGGATTGGCCAACTCGACTCGCTAAATAAGTGGGTCGCGCCAAGAGTTTTACAAATCGTTTAGAGGCAGGCCTAAGCGTGCCAGTCTGTTTGGGTTGATGGTTTTGGCAGATAGGCCCGTCTAACCCGTGACCCGTCTCTTGATTGGGAGTCTTTCAACCCGCATGCAGCCACACCCAAATGAGCCCAACCCGTTTGGCTGGGGTTGGGCATGCCAGCCAACTTAGATTAGGTTGGTCTGTTTTGACAATTATAATTGTGCTTTCGATTAATATTATTCTTCAAACTTTTAGTCAAGCCCGTTTGCAGGGGTTGGGCATGTCAACCTATTTAGATTGGGTTGACCAGTTTTAACATCTCGAGTTGTGCTTTCGATTAATATTATTCTTCAAACTTTTTGGTCAAAAAAATGAGGTAAGAATACGTATAAATGCATATAAAACTTTGAACTGCTCATTATTTAATTCATATTACAACATTTGTCGTTTTCATCTTTAGTTTTTACTTATTTGATTACTATATTTGAAATTGTTAATTTATTTGTAATTTTTCTCAAGAATCAATCACAAGTTCATCCATATATGTTAAAAGAAATCATATATTTACATATCTGGATCGAGATTCACATGTACACTTCCAAAATTAACATCAGTCTTGGCTTTAAAAAATGCTAAGAACAGTAATGTGGGAATTTTTTTTGCAAATAATATTTTTTTAAAAAAACCTAAATTTGAAAACAACTTTAAAAAATAAATCAGCAATGTATAAGATATAATTTTAAAAATCAATAATATGTATAATTTATTGACAAAATAGTAGTCTACTAAAAAATTTAAAATCTTGGTAATACGAAATCTTTTCATCTACAAATTTATATGTAAATGTTTGTTTTTTATGAAAATAATTCAGTTGAAGTAGAAATTATTAAAAAGCTATTTATGTGGAAAAATATAAAGGCTGGAATTACTTATTTATATATATATATATATATATATATATATAAGTGGTAAGTTACTATTCATTAATATTTTTTTAAAAAAAGTTTTTTTTTAGTTAAATTTTGTTTTTGTTAAATAATTTTGTTTTTTTGCTAATGCGCGGGTTTGGCCTGGACCGATTAGGAAAAATATATCTTAATCAGTTGTTGATGCACACAACTTTACATTATTTTTTTTCAATTCAATTACCGTAGCATAGTTGTTTTTTTAAAAAAGTTTGTTAAAGTCAGCCATTTGAAATGTTATTTTCGATCAAATTTAGAAAAAAAACTTGACCAATATGCTGGTACCTGACACCACCCCTTATACGGTGCCAACAAAAACTAGTATACGAATAAAGACTAAAGTAACTTCAACTTATATATACAAAATATCCAAGTATTTATAGGCCGAAGAAGCTCTTACTCTTACTCTTTGACGTTGAATTGCAATTGTCTTGTATATGAGATTTTGAAGGGGTTATTTGGGATTTGTGGGATAATCACTGTATTAACTTAGACTTTATAATAGTTGGTACTAATCTGTATTTGTTTGGACTTTGCCCTTAGAGTATCGAGGTGCATGTGGTGTTCGAGCTAATCTTGAACTCAGGCCGCCAACTTAATCATGTCCTCTGTACAGTATGATGTTAGCTTCGAGAATCAGGCATTCAAAATATGTGAGCTCGAGTAATTTCGCCCAAGGAATCGATTCATGGTTAGGTGAATACCAACTCACTAAACCCGGGCAGGCCATCATGAGTCGAAGTGTTTTATCTACAGGGAAATACTTGTATGTACTCAGTTTGAGCTCTACTTATACGTCAACTCAATATTAAATACAATATATAAAATAACATATAAATCATTTTAAATCCATAAGTGAGACCTAAATCGGATCCATACAAATATATTCCTTATCGACGTTATGGGAAAAAAATGACTGAGATATCACAAGTCACTTGTCGCTAGGTTTAATGCATGCCTTGCAATTAGTTTGCATGTACACGGGTAACTTTAACCCGAACCATAAACTATCCTCCTTTGTTCAACAATAATTTGGACCACAAAAGCTAAATGCAATGTACGATAAGTACCTACAAAATAAGGAAAATATTATTAACAGAATAATTATTGTTATTGTCAGAGTAATTTTTATGATTTTAATATTAAAATTTGCTCCGACAACAATAATAATTGTTCTGATAAGATCATAACACACAAAACTAAGATGAAATTAGAATTTTATACTTTTTTTTATTAATTAGAGTCTACAATGTAGGCTGCAATATTTACACGCAAAAACGTTCAAATTTCTTTTGATGAAGTTTACAAAGCTGATTTGCCTTATATAACTTTGACTTCTAAATTAAAGATTATAATATTATTATATATGCAGTCATTGAAGTTTACGTAATTAAGTTTATAAAGATTATTGACCTTATATAACTATGACTTCTAAAAAAATATTACTTTGCAGTCATTAAATTATTATATATACAAAATTACCCATATTATATATGTGGCGTAATGGTTACTGTTCATGGACTGTTCCCATGAACAGTAACCATTACGTCACTTTTTTTATTTTTTTATTTTAAAATTTTTTTATTTTTTTTTCTTTTATTTTGTATTTTTTATAAAATATTCGGTATGATGAATTTCTGGTAGATCACATATCGTCGATTTTACTTGTTTATGTACATTTTGATTTTTTTCTTACCTACGACACATTGCTAATATGTGGTATTACCTATTTACCTTTGTTCTGATGTTTGCCATCAAATATTCCCTTAATATATAAGGAGATTATATCAAAACCCCTGACCCAACAGTGCATCCATCTTATCTCAATTTTTAAAATTAAAATGTTATCTTTTTTTTTTAGAAAAAAACTTGTTGATTTTGTCAAGTATGAATTAAAAAAAACAGATAGTTCAAAATAGATTTTTCTCGTAGCAAACTTTAATAATAAATTTTTATATGAACTTATTTTAAAAAAAAAGGGTTAAAAATAAGTTTTCGTTGTGGCAAACTTTAATAATATTTTTTTATAAAATATTCGGCATGATGAATTTTTGGTAGATTATAGGTCGTCAGTTTTGCTTGTTTGTATACATTTTGAGTTTTGGCTTACCTACGACCCGTTGTTAATATGTGATTGTTCTCGATTACCTTTGTTATGGTGTTTGACATCAAATTTTCCCTTCATGTATAAGGAGATTATATCAAAAAAATTAGAAAAATTAAATTATGATAATTATATATTACTTGTTTGATAATAATTTGGGACGCCACATTTACATTCATTATTTGTCAGAAAGTATATAAATAATTATAAAAGTAAGATGATTAATTAATCTTGAGGCCATAGTAAGTAATAAGAGCAATATCCTAAAATAACAATGCAACTACAACAATAAATATAAACTATAATTCTAGCCATCGTCATTTTGAAAACTCTTGCGAACAACTTTTGATTGGTTTTTTTGAGCTCGTTGAGATTACTTTTATTATGATTGATGTAATCTACTATTGCACCGTAGATGACTTTTGTTTAGATAGTCTATTGGGCCCTACAAGGATATCATATGCCAACTATTGATATGGTGTACTGTTGGGGTAGACTTATGTTCACTCCAACCTATTTGATTTTATATATATGCGATTATGTATGTTCAATGCGTATGAACCATCTTTTTATTCTCTGGAACTGTCTGTTGAACTTGTGTCGGACGCTTTGTTGGATATATATACCAGGTTATAAGCTCACTGGCACCGCGGCGCGGTGCCAAATTAACTAGTATAATATAAGCTTCTTGTTTAAGCGACTTCAAATATTCAACCCAGTCATAAAATTAACGACCCACTAGTTCGACATTAATACTACTTTTAGATATTGTTTTGTGTGGTCGAGAAAATGATAATTGATCGTTCAACTCATACTCAACTTGTATACTAAACTGCCATACGATTAATCGCATTACCTAAATTACATATATCTATCAAAATTTTTTTTAATGACCAATTCACTCATATTATATTAGTATATGTACGCTGCAAGCCAAAAGTTAGTCTAATGAGCTTTATATACTCAAAGCACATTAATGACTTAATTACATCTATAAATATATAGTTTATCTCTTAAACATGAAACACAAATCTATAAACCAGAATCACATAATTCTCATTGAAGAAAAACTAACACGAGACTAGCACTTTCGTTGGGATCGTGGATTTGGTCAGATTGTTTGGACTCGAGGGATCATATCATACATATTGATTTCGCTGCATATCGATAATCTCCTTTCATGAAATTATATTTGATATTTGCATGTTATATATGAATCAGACACAATCATTTGTCCCCGAGTTTAGTTATGTTTATGTTTTTTTTATTTTCGCTGCATTTGTATATGACGCCAGGGAGGAATTCAACATATTACACATCCACATGTTTTGATCATCACCTACAACATATCAAACAATACTTTAGAGGTGGAGAGTGATCATAGTTGGTGGTATTCTATCCCACTTTTCACAAATTTTATTCAATAATTGCATGACTTTTTAAACATATAACGCCATAAAATATAATTTGATCGTTAATTAGAGAAGCATTCGGTTCCTCTTGTCACAAATTTTATTTAATAACTGTATGATCTTTTCAGATAATATACATAAAAAAAATATGTTTTTGACCATCTGAAATTTAATTTTGTCCCCTAAATATGATTCCTCGCGAAACATGTCATTTCTTATTTATTTTATCATATTCATTGTACTAAACTGTATCTTAATATTATGGCCGTTGATATAGATTATTTTTTTGAGTCAAATCAATTAATAAGTAAATTATTGAGACCATATATTAATACCAAGAATCTTAAATATGATTTTTTATAAAATTATTCGTAATTAATTGTAATAATTTTAGGACTATTGTAATAATTTTAGGACTGAAACTCGAGTCTTTCTAAAATAAAAATGAACTCTTATCGTTTGGGTCAAGCATAAGAGCTGAACTCTTATTTTGATTTATTCAAAAATTTCAAATTGGAGGACCCACGGTAGCCTTTATATCTCACTCCAGACTCCCACTTGTACGAGCCCTAGCTGTCCTTTCATCGAACTCACACAAAATGTCAGTGAAGCGCAGCAGAATCGGAAGTTCTTTGAGTGCAGTTTCCACGACGAGCACCTCTTACGACATCAAGGCGAATGTTATAAAGGCTGATACAACCAGCGAGGCGTCACGCCGGAATATGTGGATCGCTCCTTCTCCGGCGAGTGTTAGCGAATGTGATCAGATAACGATTGGAGGATTCCTAGAACATTGTCATTATTGTAAGAAACGGATGGCTAAAAATTCTGAGGTCTTCATGTATGGGTAAGGGAATAGTCTTTATTAGTTGAATATTCCTACTTTTTTTTTTTTTGAGAAGATTGAATATTCCTACTTGTGTAGTTATGTTCTTTACTTTTTGTGATTGTTATGCGTGCTCTATTTGTGTCGTTCGACTATGTGGACTGTTTGCTCGTGCATTGTTTTTTCTATTTAAATCGAACGCTTTTCCGCTTTTCATCGCTTTTCCAAGGTTCGTCATAGATTTTTTAAAGAAAAATGAAAGTTTTGTTAGGATTATTGGGTTTTAATCATTAAAAGCCCAATATTATTATTAATTTTGTTAATGAGAACAAAATTATGATAAGTTTATTATGAAAGGCAATTAGGCTAAAGAAATCCCTCATTTAGTAATTGAGGCACTTATGGTTTGTTTATATTGAGATACAAATCATTAGAATGTAGTTAAGTAGAAAAGATGGGTGCCCCTCGCGCGTCCGTCCGTCCGTCCACTCGGCTCGGCTCGCGTCGCGCCGCGTCGCGCCGCGTCGCTGCCGCGAAGGCAGTCCTATCTTTTTACTACTCGGATTTCTGAAATGACTTTTCATATGCCTGACTTTTCATATTCTGCTGAGTATTAAGTTTGAGACTTTTTACCTACCTGCAGAATTGATGTCAAATTTAAGTGTGAGACTTAAATCCGAAATGAATATGATGTTAAGTGTTGAGACTTTTCATCTAACCCACTATGCATTGTCATTTAAGTTGTGGCCTTTGGTAGGCCTGCTGTTGCAGCTATATAAGCTGCTCCAGCCTCATTCTTTATCTCATCCCGAATTTGCATTTGCATATCATCTATTTGAGAGTACTACACACTTCTTAGTGTTCGAGTGAGTCTGTCTGGGTTCCAGCTTCAACCTATACAGAGGTGTTTGGGACGTTGTACCTTGGAACTCTCTTGTCCAGGAGGCCAGAAGTTGTAGACGGGCAATTTAGAGTTTACGGGCACACGGTTTACTGTGGCCTCGTCCAACAACAAAGTTTCTGCCCAGTTTATTTAAACTGTTTGTTGTAAGTTTTACTGTTTCGAGCATATTATTATAACAGAGTATTTGTGATCTTCTTATGCTTTGTCTATTTGTTTTTTAAGAAAACAGAACCAACAATCGTAAACTCTAAATTTTTTGTTTGTTTTGTTCTGTTTTATCAAAAACTCAGCTTTCATATTTACTTAAGATATTGTTCATGAATTTTTCAGAGGTTTAAACCTACTGTTTCAAAACTGCTTTGATATTATTTGTGCTCTCCTATTTGTGTTCTGTTTTAGCTAATGGCTGACCAGTTTACCCAACCACCTGCTGTGAATAATGAGATTCCGGTGATCAAAGCTAGCGGTACTGAGGCCGCAATGCCAATTCTGAGAAGTCCAATGTCGTTTTCTCAATTTGAGAAACCGGAAAAGTTCAAGGGTTCCAACTTTAAACGTTGGCAACAGAAGATGATGTTCTTCCTTACCACCTTGAACTTGACCAGGTTTCTGAAGGAGGAGAAACCGGTGGAGGACAAAGAGGATCCTCAATCTGCTGTGATAGTTGAGTCCTGGATGAGTGCCGACTACCTTTGTCGTAACTACATACTGAATTCTCTTGACGATGCACTTTTTAATGTGTATTCCCCCAAGGAGACGGCTAAGAATCTTTGGGAATCGTTAGAGATAAAGTACAAATTTGACGACGCAGGCGCAAAGAAATTTGTAGCCGGACGATTCCATGACTATCGAATGGTAGATGGCAAGAGCGTTGTTGAGCAATGCGAAGAGCTGCAGCTGATATATCATGAACTTGCTGCCGAAGGTATGGGGCTAAATGATGCTCTCCAAGTGGCGATGATGATTGAAAAATTACCGCCATCTTGGAAGGACTTCAAGAGTTACTTAAAGCACAAGCGAAAGATGATGAGTCTAGAGGATCTTATCAGGAGGCTGCGCATCGAGCAAGACAACCGAAAAGTTGACAAGAAATCATTTGGAATGATTTCCAAGGCCAACGTGGTTGAAGTTGGGGACAACTCCCATGGGAATAAGCGCAAACGTACTTTTGAACCCAAGGGAGATACTCAGACAAGGAGGTTCACCGGTGACTGTTATGTGTGTGGTAAGCCTAACCATAAGGCCAAGGACTGCACTCAACGTCAAAACAACTGCACTCAATGTCAAAACATTGACGGTAAGAGGAAGATAGTCCCTTACAAAGGCAAAGGCAAAGGCAAGAGGCCTGCACATGCCCACATTGCTGAGGACAATCTGAGCTCTGACATGGATGACATGCATCTGAGTGCTGTGGTATCGGAGGTGAATCTTGTTGGAGGGAACTCCAAGGAATGGTGGGTGGACACTGGGGCTACTCGCCACATTTGCGCCAACAAATGGATGTTTAAGACCTATCAACCGGTGAATGATGAGCACTGCTACATGGGAAATTCAGCAGTCTCAAAAGTTGAAGGCAAAGGGACGGTTGTGCTAAAAATGACTTCCGGAAAAGGGTTGACTCTTACCGAGGTGCTCCACGTGCCAGAGATCCGAAAGAATCTCATCTCCTGAGCAGTGCTGAACAAGAAAGGCTTCCGGCTTGTGTTTGAGTCCGACAAAGTCATTCTGTCCAAGGGTGGTATGTTTGTGGGCAAAGGCTACTTGGCCAATAACCTCTTCAAGATGAGTGTAATGACTTTAGCTCCTAAGGCTAAGTCTAGTGTAGATGTTGAGGTTGATGTTAATGCAGCAAATGAGGCTAGCACAAGCAAAAATAATGTAATGACTGTTGCCAATGTGGCTAATAAAACTTTAAAGTTTGATTATTCTTGCGAGTCTTTACATTTGTGGCATGGTAGATTAGGACATGTGAATTATAAGTCCTTACAAAGGCTAATGTCTCTTAATCTATTGCCTAAATTTAACATCAATCATAAACACAAGTGTGAGACTTGTGTAGAGGCCAAATTAACCAAGTCATCATTCCACTCAATTGAGCGAAGCACCGAACCGTTAAACTTGATTCATACGGACGTATGCGATCTAAAGTATGTACAATCTAGAGGCGGTAAAAATTATTTCATAACATTTATCGATGATTGTACAAGATATTGTTATGTCTACTTAATGAGAAGTAAAGACGAAGCAATTGATATGTTCATTCACTATAAGAATGAAGTTGAGAATCAGCTTGATAAAAAGATTAAAATTCTTCGAAGTGATCGAGGCGGTGAATATGAGTCACCATTTGCACAAATATGTGCTGAGAGTGGCATTATTCATCAAACCACTGCGCCTTATTCTCCCGAGCAAAATGGTATTGCTGAAAGGAAGAATAGAACGCTTAAGAAAATGATGAATGCAATGCTTATAAGTTCCGACTTACCTAGGAATTTGTGGGGAGAAGCTCTGCTTTCCGCCAACTATGTGCTAAACAGAGTACCACATAAAAAGTTGGATAAAACGCCTTATGAATTGTGGAAATGTCGTGCACCTAGTTAAAAGTTTTTAAGGGTTTGGGGCTGTCTAGCAAAGGTACCAATTCCTCCTCCTAAACGGACTAGGATAGGACCTAAGACAGTAGATTGTGTATTTATCGGATATGCGCAAGATAGTAGTGCCTATCGTTTTCTGGTGCATAAATCAGATAATGCAGAAATGCATGTAAATACTATCATTGAGGCTAGGGATGCTTCGTTCTTTGAGGAAATCTTTCCCCACAAAACTCCGACAATGCCTGAAACCAATGTTGAGAGAAATGTGGGGGATAGAGAATCTCAAGAGAATGTAGAATCGCCTAGACGAAGCAAAAGAGCGAGAAAAGAGAAATCTTTTGGCTCGGATTTTCTAACATATCTGTTGGAAAAAGATCCGACTACTTTCAAAGAAGCAATGTCTTCACAAGACTCTGATCTTTGGAAAGAAGCTGTGAACAGTGAGATAGAATCTATCTTATATAATCATACTTGGGAACTAGTGGATCTTCCTGCAGGTTGTAAACCGCTAGGCCACAAGTGGATCTTCAAGAGGAAGATGAAAGCTGATGGTACTGTAGATAAGTACAAGGCTAGACTTGTAGTAAAAGGCTACAGACAAACTGAAGGTGTTGATTATTTCGACACATACGCTCCTGTATCCCGGAAAACGTCTATAAGGTTAATAATTGCATTTGCTGCATTATATAACTTAGAGATCCATCAAATGGATGTTAAAACGACTTTTCTAAATGGAGAGTTAGAAGAGGAGGTTTACATGGAACAACCTGAAGGGTTTGTAGTTCCAGGTAAAGAAACGAAGGTGTGTAAAATTGTGAAATCCTTGTATGGATTAAAACAAGCACCTAAACAATGGCACGAAAAATTTGATAGCGTCATGCTTTCAAATGGGTTTAAAACAAACCAATGCGATAAGTGTGTCTACGTGAAATGAGACAATACAAACTATGTGATAGTATGTCTATACGTAGATGACATGATAATTGTTGGTAATAACGATAACATCAAAATTACCAAGAAAATGTTGTCACGAAATTTTGAGATGAAAGACCTAGGTCTTGCAGATGTGATTCTTGGAATGAAGATCACTAAACATGCAGATGGATATTTTCTCTCCCAGGGTCATTATGTCGAGAAGATACTTGACAAGTTTGACAAGGGAAATAATACCATCGCTAGAACACTTATGGAAGTGGTGTCAAATCTTTGCAAGAATCGCGGAGAAGGTGTGCAACAACTTGAGTACTCTAGAGTCATAGGCAGTCTAATGTACCTCATGGATTGCACTAGACCTGATATAGCTAATTCTGTCAATACATTGAGCAGATATACGAGTAATCCCAGTTATGAGCACTGGAAGGCAGTAGTTCGAGTTTTTAGATATCTAAGATATACTTCTAACTACGGACTACATTATACGAGATACCCAGCAGTAATTGAAGGGTATTCAGATGCGAATTGGATATCGGACTCCAAAATATAAAATCTACGAGTGGATATATATTTATAATTGGCGGTGCTGCTATTTCATGGAAATCATGCAAACAGACATGCATTGCTAGATCAACTATGGAATCTGAGTTCATAGCTTTAGATCTTGCGGCAGAAGAAGCTGATTGGCTTCGGAGTTTCTTGGAGGATATTCCAATGTGGTCAAAACAATGCCACCCATTAGTTTGCACTGTGATAGTCAGTCAGCTATGGGAAGAGCACATAACAATGTGTATAATGGGAAATCACGACACATTCGTCGGAGACATAAATCCGTGAGAAATTTACTAAAAACCGGGGTCATTTCTTTAGATTATGTGAAGTCTAAAGAAAACATTGCTGGCCCATTTACGAAAGGTCTGACAAGAGACCGAGTAGAGATTTCATCGAGGGGAATGGGGTTGAAGCCCATGAAATTGATTTCCAACCATGATGGCAATCCAACCTGAATTGTAAAATCCAATTTGCAGGTTCAATGGGAAAACCGAATTGTGGGGGGATCGAACAAAGCACTCGGGAAATTGAGTTCCTTACCTATTCCTGTGATGAAAGAGTGATAGACCTGTACTTTGGGAAGACTGAGCTCATGCTCTTAATGATTCTTCTATATCGAGATGATAAAGTGGGGTATTACAGGATACTCTTTAGGAGAAATCACCTATGTCGAATGTTTAGGGGCCGCTTCTATGAGATGACCTGAGGGCTAAATCTCTAGAGCATTCGATGAAACATCCAAGGCAGTCCAGGGCCAAAATGGACAACAACGAAAGAACCAAAAATAGTGTGGAGATGAAGCTGTGTGAGTATTGTTGTCTTGTTATACATAAAACGTCGAACAGTTCAAGGCATCGCGTCCACTGGTTGACAAGTATATCCGATGATACTTTACTAAGGAAGGTTCAAGGTTAATCACCACCTATCCTGATGCAGTGGATTCTCAAAGTACTCTCAAATCTTCATCTAGGTGCATTGTGTAATTTTTTCGCCATATTGCATTCATGTGGGGGATTGTTAGGATTATTGGGTTTTAATCATTAAAAGCCCAATATTATTATTAATTTTGTTAATGAGAACAAAGTTATGGTAAGTTAATTATGAAAGGCAGTTAGGCTAAAGAAATCCCACATTGAGTAATTGAGGCACTTATGGTTTGTTTATATTGAGATACAAATCATTAGAGTGTAGTTAAGTAGAAAAGATGGGTGCCCCTCGCGCGCCGTCCGTCCGTCCACTCGGCTCGGCTCGTCTCGACTCGCCACGCCACGCCACGCCTCGCCTCGCCTCGCCTCGCCTCGCCACGTCGCGTCGCGTCGCGCGTGTCGCTGCCGCGAAGGCAGTCCTATCTTTTTACTACTCGGATTTCTGAAATGACTTTTCATATGCCTGACTTTTCATATTCTGCTGAGTATTAAGTTTGAGACTTTTTACCTACCTGCAGAATTGATGTCAGATTTAAGTGTGAGACTTAAATCCGAAATGAATATGATGTTAAGTGTTGAGACTTTTCATCTAACCCACTATGCATTGTCATTTAAGTTGTGGCCTTTGGTAGGCCTGCTGTTGCAGCTATATAAGCTGCTCCAGCCTCATTCTTTATCTCATCCCGAATTTGCATTTGCATATCATATCATCTATTTGAGAGTACTACACACTTCTTAGTGTTCGAGTGAGTCTGTCTGGGTTCCAGCTTCAACCTATACAGAGGTGTTTGGGACGTTGTACCTTGGAACTCTCTTGTCCAGGAGGCCAGAAGTTGTAGACGGGCAATTTAGAGTTTACGGGCACACGGTTTACTGTGGCCTCGTCCAACAACAAAGTTTCTGCCCAGTTTATTTAAACTGTTTGTTGTAAGTTTTACTGTTTCGAGCATATTATTATAACAGAGTATTTGTGATCTTCTTATGCTTTGTCTATTTGTTTTTTAAGAAAACAGAACCAACAAGTTTTATCTCTAAAATTCATCAAATCTAAAATTTTGATCGTTATCATGAGTAATTTATGCCTTCTATTTTAATAGGCTATCATTTGAGTTATCGTGTTACTCTAAACATGTCTGTTTGTCATATACGAGATGACAAGCCTCCCAAAAGATTTATTGATCATTTTACTCCAGTTGGCGGAACTGATGTGATCGAAACATTTCCCATCCCCGGTGAAGTTAATGCACAATAGTGTGGATACTCGTTATGTTATGGATACTAAACCAATAGTTCTTCTTTTCCATGTCATCTGTTTTTGCTGTGTCGATGTAGAGAAGGGTTCGAATTTTCAAAACTGATATATTAAGTGTAAAAGCCTCCAAAATCATAAATTTCTCCACATCTGATAATGAAAACATATAATTGTAAGTTTGTAACGACTTATGTTTCACTTTCATAGTTTTATTTATTACTATGAACTAATTCGTTGTGTATTTTCTCTAATCTAATTCTTGATTACAACCAGTTATAATGGTGTCTACGGCTCAATTCTATTCACCAAGTTTCTTTCTGAAGTTTATTTTTCAATTATTAATTGTCACATATCTGCTTTCTACCTTGTTCTTCTCGTTATATTTCCTTCAGCTCATCCTTTGATTAGTATTTTTTTCTTTGTTGACTGTAATTAAGTTATGACTAGGACTTTTTCTATTTTCCCCCTTTTAAGATAAGAATCTTCGGGGGTATTGTAATCAAGAATCGTGAAATTTACCAGTAGCTTTTGTTGACTAAGTACCTTTGATGTGCTGTTTATGATATTTTGTAGCCTACAATTAACTAGACTTCGTCTTCAAATTTAATTCTGTCAGCTATCCTTAAACACTCCATTGATTTTTTGGTTTGGATATAAAGAATGATTTAAAACATACCTAATCAACCTTTCTTTTTTCATCATGATGATGATATTCTCTGTTTAATGTCTCATTAACGACTCAAAATCTGGTTAAGCTTTGGAATGAAAACTATCACATGTATTTCTTATAAGAATTAATCATGACACTGATGATAATTTATAAACCACTTATATTTAAGTACTTAATACAATTGGATGTACCATTGGTTGCAGTGACCTCTCCGCATTCTGCTCCGCTGAATGTCGTGAGTTTCAGATTGGACACGACCGATTGGGGGAGAAACACGCAGAAATTATGGGACAAAGGGCAGTTCAGGACCAAAAGATTCACAATTTGAAGGGTTGACTTTGTTCTTAATTCAGGTAGAGACCGTGGAGTGCAGGAAAAAGGGGTACTCAACCCTATTACACAACCTTGTTGTCTACACCTCTCAAATTTGTGTATGAGCTTGCCCAAGAAAAAAACACATGATTACGGAATAGTATAGCTCATTAGAGCAAGATAGGCAATAATTAAAATAGGTCCATTTACTCCTCTTCCACTTATATTTAGTTTGTATATTGTCTTCCATTACAAATTATGAACTCGATCTCTCCTCGTTATTTGGTGACAACTAGTCATAGGGAAAACCTTGTTTCTTTACCTGCGGCTGCAGCATGTTATACAAATTTCTGCATGTGTTTCATGACTGAAATTGGAATATGGGCGTCAATCAATAACATCCATTGTCCAGATTTTTTATTACCAAGTCTGGAAGAGTCCCCCCTTCTTGAATCTTGACCTAAATTCGGTTAAAAAAATTCGAATCCAATGACGTAATGTGGGACAAAGTGCTGATCGCTGAAGATGTCTATATGAAAAAAGAAACAAATTGTTACATGCCATTAATTAAGAACTTATGCCTAAGCCCACAAAAATAAGAGCAAAGCAGAAACAATAGAGACAGAAAGCAAGTTGCAAGAACTTGCGTTTCCCAATATTGTCTAATCGAAAGAATGGGTAAATAAAGAAATCTAAAGTCACATCCGTCGGTGGCCTACGCATGGTTTTTCCTATATTCTGCACAGCAACTTGGAAATTTTTGAAGCATCCAAACATGTTTGATCAACAACTAAACCTTCTTTTTGTTACAACCAAAGCTGATTAAGAAAACTTACTTGACCTACAATGTATAGTGGGAAAACCAACGTACGCCACAAAGTATTTCTGATCATAAATAAAATATTCGTAATATTGAAAATCACTAAAATATTATAAACAATTTTGATAGTATCGCGGCTAAGGGCCACATGTCCACCGTTTCTTGATCTTTTATACCACACTTTACTCAAAGAAAAAATGAGTATCTAGATAAAGTCATTTGTTGTTTTTTCACCCATATTATATCTCCTGTTAATGGCTGAGATATGAGAGAGAGCCCGGGCAATCCGAGTGATGCGGAAAATATGGGCTCAATGGATCGTCGATGGCAGATGTTGCCATTGATGATGTACGACTGACAGATTCCTGAGAGGCCATGAAGAACAGAAAATCTGGAGAAGATGAATGTGGATTTGAGATTTTTCAATCGAGGAATTATGCAACAGTAGTAGCGATGAAGGCAAATAATTTTCTACTGATCCATATTAGACTAAGTATTCATAGAATGAAAATTATGAATTGTATTCATTCAAGTGAGTTATGTTGGGTACCAAATACATTTGATATATGAATACTTTGAATTGAAGTTATAATTATAAGAACGAAAAATTACATAAAACATCCTATAGTTTGGTCCTTTGCAATCATTGTTTAAAAATTTAATCCTCAACTTTCATGAATTGTAACACTTTGTCTCTTATTGACTCGATTTTGTATTTTTATCGAATATTTATCGTCGTATTCGACCATCGTCTAACATACTCAAACTTAGATCCATTTAACCTAGTTATTATAAATGTTTAAAAAACAAAAATAAAATTTTTAGTATCGAAATTATCTAGTTAATGATTACGGAAAATGAAATTTTTGATACCCCAAATATTTATTTTGATTCTTTAAAAATTTGCAATTACTAGTTTAAGTGGCTCTAAGTTTGAATATGTAAGGGGGTGATCAAATGCAGCGATAAATTTTCGATAAAAACACAAATCGAGTCAAGAAGATGTAAAATGTTACAATTAATGAAAATTGATGATGTAAACTATAATTGTTGAAACAATGGTTACAAAGTGAAATGTGGACCAAACTATATGATGTTGTTGGTAATTTTCCCTTATAAGAAATGAATTTGAGCAAGGCTTGTAATTTCAGAAATCGAAAGAAGAAGAAGTACTAAGCTTTTTGGAGGAATTGAAATTGCTTGAATATTTTTCGTAGCTCTTACATAGATGATTGTCTTTTTTATAGGCAAATAGAATACAAAACGAATGTTCCATGTTAATTTCAAGCCTAAAACTTTTGAATGTTTTGACATGCTTATGTCTCCTATATTAAGTAGGTGTTTGCAATTGCTTATGAAACAGCTTATCTGCTTTTCAGATAAAAAAAGCAGTTTTTGGGTGTTTTATTTGTTTGCTTCTGCTATTGCTTATCTAAAAATAAGCAGAAAAAAGCAGAAGCAGAGAAACAGGTCATGACATGCTTTTGACTGCTTTAAGTTGTTTTGTGGCAATTTCGTAATTAATTTAAGTTTATTAAGCTGCTTTTTTATTTAAATAACAAACACTCAATGCTTTTGCTTAAAATCAACTTTTTCCAACTTTAAGCAAAAGCAATATAGAAGTGCTTTGAATAAGCAATCGCAAACACACACTAAATGTATGAAGACAAATTTTACAATGAAAAATACATGTAAACAATGACATAATTAAAGACATTATGGCAAACTTGTCGGTGCATTACAAATTATCACACGTCAGTTTATATACAAGAGCTTAAATGAAGATTAACTTGCTAACTTCTCATAACCAAATAACTGCTATCATAACCAACTAACTAACAGATAAGCTAACTACTTTCCAACTAACTAACTGATAAGCTAACTGCTAACTGTGATAAACTAACTTCTAACTGTAATAACCCATGAAAACTAATGACATCGAAACATTTTAATTGTGCAAACTCGTGGTAAATGTAGAAGGGGACCCCGAATTTCATAAGGAAGATTGATAGACTATTTGGCGTCGATTCATTATACTTGAAGAGTGATGATTTCTCCCTCGTACGTATTTAAGAGAGAATGCTATCCAAAATAATTACCAAGCAAACAAATTTGACTAGGCAGACATTTCTCTCCCAAACCTTAGATTTCTAACAAATGCGTCAAATTTGCTCTCATTATTGGCTTTAAGTTTGCTTCTTTTACAGTTTGAACCTGCAAAGGCATGGAAACATAATGAAACAATTGGATGGGTAAAGAGGTAAGTTTGACCAAGGGTGCAAGGAGACAGAAACAAAAACGTTCCAAATTACCATGTCAATAATACACGATGGTTATCTTCGAGTCAATCCATGTAAACTTGGTCAGAGTATCGGCAACTCCTGCCTGTAAAAATTATGCACCAACGATATGTAAAAACCAAGGAAAAATAAATGTAACGTGAGTCATCTTTATAATATGTCGCCTAACTCACTAGCTTTGTTGCCCCATTTCTTCGTGTCAGCGAATCAGGTTGAACGAAAAAGGAGGTGTTCAACTATGAATCCTTTCCTCATAAGAAGCTTAGTTGGACGTATGGTTCATATCCATGTGTGCAAGGAAGTAACTCTTCAACCTCAATTCGGACACTGGTATGACTCGTGGTTTTCTTGATTCGGCTATGGTTAATAGACTCAACTTCTGCCAGAAATATACTGTATACTGGTCTATGATCTGAAAATCTAGACTCTCCACGAACGTATGACAGCTGTTGGAGGCCACGACCATGCCACAATATACGATCACACCTTAATGAACAAAAGTAATTTAGTCATCTCGAAAAAGATTCGATTGAGTCGTCGTATAAAGTATAGGTGGCCAGACAATGACATAGTACAGCAAAACTTTACACTCGTGTTATTTTTAAAAGGAGTTACCATGCAGGTGTTCGTCGTTTCTCTCTCGGATATCTGTTCTCCCCAGCATATCTGTCGGAATTATTTGAATACTTGTATGTTGGAGGGAAATATATTTTCCCCTCGTTCCATCCCGGAAATACACGCCCCTGTCTCTGCTCTATCCGGAGCTGCTTTAAAGAAAGAGTATAATTATTGACAATGCCATGGATTTGAATCATAGAAACAAAAGCACTTGAGAGAATCTATTTGCTTGCCTGGTCATTTTCCAATAAAGCTCTCCAGTTGCGCATCTCCACCAGAGCCTTTGCACATCGATATGAAAGAGCTATTCTGTAGTTCAAGTCACCAAGCCATATAATTCGACTGGAAGATAACAGAAATTGAGACTTAACTTGAGAAATCTCTTTGAAAAGATACATTCGAAGCAGAATCAAATGCTTAAAGAGAGTCAGTAGAAGTGGACGATCAACATACTCATGATCGAGTATCGTTTGAGGGGTGTTATCATCTCCCTTGCTATGAACGCGTGGAAACCTTGTCTTCCTCAAAATTTCCATGACATCGGAGTTCCTACGTTGCTCGTCCCCATCCTTCTCTCCAGAGGTTAAATGACTACAAACAAAGCAGAAGCTAGTTTGATGCAAAGACATACTGATTGAAATTGAACCCTGAAAATTTCAGTAACGTAAGATTCAGTATACATACAAGTTTTCTCTTGAATTGTAAATTCAAATATGCAGAACAATACCTTATTTCCAAGATAGCCCATCAGCCCTCTGCCAACGCAAGATACCTTAAGATTTTGAACAGCATCCTTTAGATAACTCTTTATCCATACCGTGAGAAAAATCCCAACCATTTGCTTGCTGGCAACTAAACAATACCTCGATTTCCCCGAATATCGGCCTCTATCATCCACGGAAACAGAACCATTGTATGAGATAGGTGAATGACAATGTGCACAAGGCAAATCAACTAACTCGTTTTCATCATCATCGGAACCATCCCATCGAACAAATGGATCATAATCGTCACATTGTCTATGCACGTAGTTTACGTTATCGCATACACTAAAGCGACGATCAACTCTAGGATGTGGCATCAAAATGTCATTTTCCACTAGTCTCATGCTATGGCCTAATGATTGACAAGAGTGACGGTGGACGAAGGTGGAAGAGTTTTCTCTATTCAATCCTTCCAAATCATAATCTAGATCAGTGATCGGGTAAAGAACCGAGGATGGCGTACAACTGTCATTCCTGCCAGGAAGACTGTTCAGGGTTTCTTGAACAAGTGATAGCCATTTCCTAGCAGGGCCATTATCTTCAGTGCCAAAAACATTACCAGCATTTAAAGGAACAATTTCTTGAAACCTTAAAAATTGATAGACCAACATTAATCATTAGTATACAAACAGTTAACAAAAGTTTGAACTTATGATTAATTAACTGACCCAAGGACATAGATATCAGCAGGAGGAGAGGTGTGTAGCCACTCTTCAAGATTCAAATAACTAGGTGGAGATTTTCCTGCTACATTCCATGTTGCTACAAAGATCCTGTTCCAAATAGGAATTAGAGAATACTGGCTAAATTTTATACTATAAAGTGCAAATGAAGCACATACCTATAATTGTGCAGATCTGTAATATGGGAAGCATCAAGGTCAATCTTATTTCGTTTAAATGATTTCGCTGCCATTTCAATTGGGGACATAAGCATTAGACATAACAAAAATGGGAGGAAATAGGGATGCTTAAATGGCAGGTTGAACCGAATCCAATCGAAGCCCGGTAAGTCCAAACATGGAACCGGAACCATTAATTGTGGTCTTGGTTCCAACCATATTTGATCTTCAACCTTATGAATTGAATTTACGAATTTAGATTCAAACCGTCAGTCATCCCATCAAATTCAAAAATCAAATGCATGACTGTGAACCTGTTTTGCTCTTCTTGACAGTGAATGTCTCCCTCTCTGAGAAGTTGTTACTCCGTTCTTCATCAACATCTGAAAAAACAGAAACTCGAAAGTTTTTAAACCTGTATCGTTCCATGTAACTGCCGAAGAGCCACATTTGCCCAACAAGAACCTTTGGAACAAAATGTAATATAAACTAAAACAAAGTAAATGCAAAGAACTGAAAACAACATATAAGAAATTTCAGCAGACCGTAGATATCGGAAATATTTCCACTCCAAATACTTCTGTGTAAAACAAATAGTTACGGTGATCGTTGGGGGTAAAAAAAAAGTTCGCATTTTCAATCAGCAGAATATCACAGGATGCAAGATTCTATTATCTTCAGAATCCAAGTTTCCATTTTGAGAAATCAAAGTACCTCTACGACTGTCAGTGATATCATCAGTATGAAAATCTTCTGCTTTGTTCTTGACGTCGAAACATTTCTTGGCTAGACTTTTGGGCCATGAAATCTTCATCAAGAAACACAAAATTCAGAAGTCTTGACATCAAAAAATGATGACAAAAGGCAGATTCCATCAAAGAATTAATGCAAAGTTTTTTTTTTTTTTTTTGGTTTCGTTTCCAACACTATCATTCAAACCTTGCTTTTCTTTGAGTTTCCATCTGTCATTGTTTCACCAGTTAAAGCACAAGCTAACTTTCTTGACTCTATGAATTCAGAAAAGATCAAAACTTTCTTCTCTTCTCTTCTACAAATTCTTGGCCTTCTCCTCTCCCACAAAAAAAAATAAAAATAAAAAAATCGAAGAATTGATTTTGACAAAAGATTACGATGCCAAAACCAATGAAATGAACTCAAACACCAACGGTCTGCAAAGAAAAAGAAACAACTTGGTAATGAGATTTCAGGAAAAATGCAACACGAACTCCAGTTCCAAGAATCCCAATTCAAAACTTTTTCCTCCTGCTCTCGTTATCGGACTAATACAAGTAATAGAGGGAGGGAAATGAAGCAAATCTTAAAAGAAACTAATAGTTAAAAGTAAGATAATCAGATTATGAATGTACAGAAACAGGAAAATGCAGGGGAGAAAAATCATGATTAACAACGTCGGGATAAGGCCTTTTGATTTATGGGTTAAGAGAATGGTAGGAATGCTGTGAGTTATATTCTCAAAATCCTCGTCGTGGCCCGTGGGTACCGGCAAAGTATCGAATTTTGAGGAGAATAAAGAGGCGGGGGAAATGGAGGAAAAAATAATAAATTTGCAAATAACAAACTCTTGTCTCAGTGTTTGTTTCTGTCGAGGTTTTTTGGTTCAAATGAGGCGCTGAGCACAGTATTTTAATGCCTTAAACTACAATTTTTTTTACAATACCCAACATTTACACCATTTAACACTTTACTCCATAATCTTTTAAAATATATACTTTAACCCTTGAAAATTTTTTAAGTAGTGCATTTAACCCCTAAACAATATTCGAAAATAATTTTTTCTAATATTCTAGCTACGAATCTCCTCACGTGCATCGTACATGCCACGATCGATGGTATATATTTCTTTTCATGTATTTTCTGCTGGAATTTTACGAGTATACCCATCAGAAAATACATGAAAAATAATTTATGAGTATACCACGGTCGTGGAATTTTACTCATAAAATTCCTACAGAAAATACACGAAAATATATACATATTCCCGATCGTGGCATGTGACGCGCATGTGAGGGAATTTGCATGTAAAATATTCGGAAAAATTATTCTCGAATATTGTTTAGGGGTTAAGAGCACTATTTAAAATTGTTCAGGGGTTAAATGCATATTTTGAAAAGTTAGGAGATAAAGTGGTTAAACGTGGGCAGTTCTCCGCTTTTTATCCATTTTTCTTTTAGCAACACTAAACTACAAAGTTTAAACAATAGTTTCAAAGTTTGTGTACTGATTTTCTTTCTTCCCTAAGTTCCAATTGAAGGTCACTGCAAAAATAAGATTTTTAAAATTTAGATTTTCAAATATGTAACACCATGATCTTAATATATTTCAGGTGTGTTTCCTATTCCTTGGGATGAGCTATATCCTTCATAAAAAAATGAACTATTTTACGTATACTTATGTGTAAAGCGATTTAAAGATGTTTATTGGTCAGAACAACCTGTATTGTCTCGGGACCCCAATGCAATAGTCCCAGTTTTAGGACTTGAGTTTGAAATTATTCCATTGGTAGAAAGAAAGTAAAGCTTGCAACTTTTTTTTTCCTGAGGGATTTTTTGTTAGCATAAATGTATATAAGTCAAATATTGACCAGATAGATTTTATGATCACTAGCCCAATTAGCTGTACATTACAATTGTCAATATGTTAATAATATCTAGGGTTATAGAGAACATTTCATTCAACTCTAAGTCACATATTTCTCATTTAAGACAGACTGACATCAAACTAGCACTGGTGTTGGGTTCATAGATATAGTCAGATTGTTTGGACTTGAGGGATCATCGCTGTCAGATTTACGTCGGTGAACGGTAATCTTTTTCGTGCATTTATATTTGATATTTGCATTGCTAGATATGAATTATGCGCAATCGATCGTCCCCGAGTATATATCTGTTTATGTTTATTTTTCGCTACGTTTGGATCTGATGTCGGGTGACGGAAACCCAACATTTTTCATTCCAAAAAGAACCTAATTTTATATTTGTGGTCATTCATAGCCTGGATCATTCCATGACTCTTTTTAAATCTTTTACTAGTTTTGTTGCCATATGTGCTTATTCTTTGATGCTACTTTACATATTTAAAGGGTTTGTTGGGGCGAGCAAATAGTGTATACATGGCAGAGCCATGATTTAAAATTATCTGGGGTTGATCGGACTAGTTATGGTAAAGAACTATCACGATTTAGAAGATTTGACTAAAAAACTAAATTTTCGAAAATAGGTGTCTCCGCCCATGGTGTATACTACTATTGGTATATATGAGACATGGTCTCTCTTGTATATTCCTTTCACATGCTACATGTGGGAGACCGTGTCTTGTTCCCTGCAAGACCAATGTATACACATTTACTCAATGAACTTTGCAATCTAGCTATGCGGATTAGTTTACTTAATCCTAGGATTAAACTAATTGGGTCCGCGAATCATTCCAAATATGCCTAACATGGGTCCAAATCTCTTGATTAGGAATCCTTACAAACCTCTAATTACCATTAATATAGTTGGTGAAACTTCCTCCACCCACAATAGACTTACTTTTTGGTTTAAATTTGGTATTTAGGAGATCTAAAGGTAGAAAAGTAGCTTTGCTTAGTTAGGCAAAACTTGACATCCTATATAGTACTAATATACAATTAATGACATAATATAATAATTAATCTTGTACGAGATTGTGTGTTTCTTACCATAATCCTACCAAACAATTTGTGTTATCATTATACTTTACAGTACTAATTATTAATTTTGCTGTCCTTCGAAATTTTTAAGTATGCAAACCAGAACGTGGTACAAAAATCATGTTCGGAGATAAAATTACATCTGAATATGTTTCAGCTAAATCATCGTCATATTTCCTTATATGTTGTTAACCTAATGATTACATTCATTCACTATTTATTACATGTTTTGCTACCAATTTTGTAATCCGTACGATTAAGTTCTTGATAATATACATTGGTTCGGGAAATTTTATCATGGAGTAACATAAATTTTATCAGGGAGTAACATAAATTTTATTCTACATCGAGAGTATTATTCCCGTCGTGAATATAACCATTGGATGATGTGAACCTGCAGATCTCACATGGGGTCTCCACCCCATCCAATGGCTCAAACTACGCATGGAGTAACACTCCCCATATAGTATAGAATTTTCTACTAAGTTTGATACAATACATTAATAGGAGTAATTGTCGCTCTCATGATTGCTTTCTTAATAACTATACCAACTTACAAGTTACAACTCACATTAATCGAATGAATCACCTTAATTTATATATTTACTGTAAAGCTGAGAAATTGTCATTATGTCAAAATATAATCACTGATAACGGTTTAACTCAAAAATTTTAAGCTTGCAACGACAAAACACTTCGAGGACAATCGTTGCCTACATCAATTGAGCAAGATTATGAATAACAAGGAAGATGAGACGCTCTTCAATTTGGTGTGAATTTGCCTAAGGGTGTAAAATAAGGTAGGAACACTTTCCCCAAAATCTGAAGGTGTGAACTTATTCAAAATCTGTTGACTTTGCCAAGTGTTATTGTGTTTCTCATCCCTTGAATTTCACCTGCCTCCGTTTATATATTGTAAATATATACAATGAAAAAAATATCAATAAAAAAATGCAAGAGCCAAGAGATTTCACGTGAACGCACACACAAAGAAATGAAAATTGGAGTGAAACAAAGGGTAAACGAGAAGTTGCTATGGCTTTTCTTGGCAAGAATTCAAATGCCCCATCGTCCACACATTCATTTAGGCCCCATTTATTGAAAAAAATTGTGGCAAAGAGTTGAAAGCTAGAGATCCACAATCTTCCCATGTCAATCATCATTAAAATACTACTTCAAAAAGTAGCACACGAGTATAGATAATACCCTGCTGAGACAAACCGAGGTAATATCCTAACAAATGTTTCTAAATGGAGCAAATATCTGACAGGCACCTCTCTAATATGTGGTCAAATTTAAATCCAATTTTGGGTTGGTGCCAATTCACATATGGGACCAGAACATACTCAAACAACTTGACCCATTAAATAGCAACAAATTTGTCTTCATTATCTCAATTAAATGAAAATAACCAAATCACTAAAACTACTTGGCCCCCATGATAATCTATTGACTTAATGTGTGGATCCTCCAGCTTTACAACAGCTGGGAATGCACCTTTGTCACACAAGAAGGTATCAAGGACAAAAAATCTTGTAATTCTATCATACTTGCATGTGCATTGCATGAATGTATGAAATAAGCTTAAAGTCTACATAAAAATTATCCTTTTTCACATTCAAGAGTCAGATAGTTTTCAAGCTTCCTTCTTGGAAAAATAAGAAAGTCAAGGACAATTTACAGATGAAGGTTGATAGAAGTCATAGGGACAAACTTTGCTCTAAATCAAAAGTCAAATGAAGAAACGAATAGAAAATCGACAATTTGAGGCCAAGAAGACTTTGTTTTGCAGCATGTTATATCGTCAACCAACTTCAGTAAGACATTAAGTCAAAATAAAATACCATGGCCGAGCGTTTGCCTCTATTCTTCATAATAACATCACCAAAGTACTAAAACCAAAAATTCTATAAGTTCCCATTGCTTCTCTAGTCCTTCACAAATTCTTTGAGTGTGCAAATACTGACATCTCTGCATTGGCAGACGGCAAAGAAATGGTTTATAACATGAGCACAATCATTGCATTAGCAAATTGAAAAACAGTGGAGTATATATTAACCAACAAACTTTAAATAATTCTGTGAGAGTTACCCCTATGCTTCAAACTCTCGATCATGCTGTCATATTAACTCATGCAGAGTGAAACGAAGGAAACCATCATTTAAGAAGCAAGATCACTGAACGTAAGACTGGTTCATATGTGATCACTTTAACGGAAAAAGAATGTCTCAAGACAAAATGTTCACGTGTATAGAAGGAATCTTTAATAAAAAGACAACTATTGCATAGCTATATCAATTTTTGATCGCGTCCAAATTTATTTTTGGCGTGAATAAAGTTCTCTCTGGTTTTTTTGTTGAAATTGTTGAATCTCCAATCTTATTTTGCCCTCCTTCAAGTATTTTTTTAGGTAAAAATCTTGTTATATTATTGATTTTATCATATTCCATAAATTTCTCAAACTAAATTTATTAATTACTTGTAATACATAAATTTCAGAGATGTCGATTCAAATATTATCGTATTGGGAGGTAATATATTACAAGATTCAGATACCATTAGATATAATCGTGGTCCATTAAGAGGACCACAATAATTCGCACAATTAATTTTATGCAGTTGTTGGACGAAATATATAATATCACTGGTATCGACCACATTTGGTCCCTAAGGCTTGGTTTAATACCCGATTTGGTCCCTGTTGTTTACATTTACCTGATATGATCCTTAATGTTTTCAAAATGAATCAAATTCAGTTCACACGTTAAATTGGCGTTTATATTTAACGGTGAAATCATTTCCCCCAAAACCCACCTAAATTCACACGATTTACACCAATTCGATTTCCCCCAAAATCGAAATCCCTAAAATCGATTTCCCTAAAATCGATTTCCCTAAAATCGATCGTCTTCAACACAACGAATTCATCGATTTGGACGTCCGAAGCTTTCTCCTTCACCAGAATATGTAAGCCCTACGGTTTCTGCTTTAACTGTTAATGGGTTTGAGATTTATGGCTTTTGTTTGGCAAGAAGAAATCGACCAAGGTGGGGTATGGGGCAAGATTTATGGTTTTTGTACGCCGCAAGGTGGGGTATGGGGCGAGCTGTCCGCTCGCCCTCACGTTGAGCTTGCCCTGTCGCTTTGGCAAGAGGCTCAAGGCGGACTCCAGCCGATGATTTGCGGGCGATTCTTGAATTGACCAGTGGACTTGGGACGCCTGGCGATTTCTTTAAATAGGCTCAACCCATCCGGGTATCACAAGGTTTATTCCAATCGATGAGACGTATTGGCACTTGGTAGCTAGACATGCTTGATCAATGATGTTGCTAGGGAATGCCAACATGGGCGAGCTCAGAGCTCGCCCACTAGCTTGACATGGACGAGCCCTGAGCTCGCCCGGCATGAGAGCTCGCCCAGCATGAGGTATGAGCAAGCTATGAGCTTGCCCGCCAGTCTGGCTAAACAAAATTGTCGGCATGCTCGGAGTGTAGCATACTTGTTAGCTTAGCATGCTTGGAACTACGCATGTTTAGGGCTAGTGATGTTGGGAGCTTGACATGTTGGGAACTAGGCATGCTCGGAGGTAGGCATGCTAGGAGGACCATCGAGGCCGAGCAACTGAGACGAGCTGGTGAGCTCGCCCTCCTTGGCCGAGCTTGGAGCTCACCCAAAGAGCCGAGCTCGCCCAAGGCCAAGTGGTCGAGCTCATGGAGCTCGCCCAAGGTGTTGATCCAGTCACTTTTCGGGTATGTTCGGGTGAACTAGAGCCGATTTGTGAACTGTTTTTATGGGTTTAACCCGTCCTGGTATCACTGCTCCCTCGTCAAGTCCGAGTTGAATCGAATGTGAAAACTTGGATGCGGGTGATGTTTCCCACTAGTCGATAGACGATAATGGGATAGGTGCCACATGACTTGATCGATGCATGTAATCGATTTCCAAATTTAAAATTTTACTATGTCAAGGCTTCTAATCAAAGCATAAACTTGGACTTGCTTGACAAGCTAGATATGCAAGAATTTGATCTTGACTAGGCAAGTTGGTAATGCAAGGACTTGACTTTGACTAGACAACCATCAATGTATAGGCTTGTGTGCTCGCGGCCAACAGTCGTCTGGGTCAATACTGGGTGGGCTATGAGCTTACCCCTGACCCATAGGAGGCTGGGGAAAGCTGATTAGCTTGCCTGGGTGCAGCCAAATGTTGTACGAGTGCTGAATACAAAACTAGAACATAAAAAAGCTCGAACACTGGGCTAGAGCTCGGGCCGTTGGGGTACAACTCGGGAGCTGGGTTAGAGCTCGGAAGCTGGGCAAGAGCTCGTATAAATAGAGCTTCTCCGCAGGTCAGCCCCTCGGCGTCCTAGAAAAAGATTTTAAAAAACCAAGGTAAATTGAGAAAGCATCATTGAAGGCACTTGGAGTAATCAAAGCGAATCGGGCAAACACTCCTGATAGCACTTGGCGTAACCAAGATGGACCAGGTAAACATTCGTGAAGGCACTTGGTGTAACCAAGGCGAGTTAGATAAACACCCCTGAAGGCACTTGGTGTAACCAATGTGAATGGGCTTGGCGTAATCGCAGCTCGGCTGATCCTCTGTCGGGCGTAACCGTGACAGGTTGGGTAAACACGCCTGAATGGCACTTGGCGTTACCAAGGAAAATGAGCTCGGCGTAACCGTAGCTCGACTGATCATCTGTCGGGCGTAACCACGACAGGTTGGATAAACACCCCTAAATGGCACTTGGCGTGACCAAGGCAAATGAGCTCGGCATAACAGCAATTCGACTGATCCTCTATCGGGCGTAACCACGACAGGTTGGGTAAACACATCTGAATGGTACTTGGCGTAACCAAGGCAGATGAGCTCGGCATAACTGCAGCTCGATTGATCCTCTGTCGGGCGTAACCACGATTTGTTGAGTAAACACCCATGAATGGCACTTGGCGTAACCAAGACAAATGAGCTCAGCGTAATCACAGCTCGACTGATCCTCTGTCGAGCGTAACCACGACAGGTTGGCTAAACATCCCTGAATGTCACTTGGCGTAACCAAGGCAAATGAGCTCAGCGTAACCGCGGCTGGACTGATCCTCTGACGGGCGTAACCGCGACAAGTTGGGTAAGCCATCCCTGAATGACACTTGTCGTAACCAAGGCAAATGAGCTCGGCGTAACCGCAGCTCGACTGATCCTCTGACGGGCGTAACCACGACAGGTTGGGTAAACACCTCTGAATGACACTTGGCATAACCAAGCAAATGAGCTCGATGTAACCGCGACTTGACTGATCCTATGTCGGGCATAACCACAACAAGTTGGGTAAACAGCCCTGAATGACATTTGGCGTAACCAAGGAAAATGAGCTCGGTGTATGTAAGGCCCCAACCCCTTAACTCGTCATTATTGCAATTATGACGTCATTTGAGTATGTAAAAATTTCTTTTCTTTTTAGAACCATTACATGCTTCACATAATCCCCATGACTTTTATAAAAATTTGGGCAAAGTCTCCCCATAATTTGGGTTATCCGAAAATATAACACATCACTAAAACTAACTCTCAGCCAGGGAAAAACACAATACTAAAAGAACATAAGTAAGTTCCTGGCCAGGGAAAACATAGTACTAAGGAGATATAATAAGTGGACTTCAACACCATTATACAGTCCATATACACAACTCCAAGTGCTCACATGCGAGCAACAAATAATGAATACTCATCTAGTTGCATAAATAATGTATACCATTTACTCAATCTCACTCTACGCTTCAGGAAGCAATACTGTCCAACCAAGCTCGAGCTTGCTACGCCAAAATAACTTTGTAGCTGTAATACCTGTTTCAACAGAAACAGCCCCCACACAGGGTGAGCATACTCCAACTCAATATTCATTCACAAATCAATATACGAAATTGTAATGCAACAATTTAGATTATTCAGAACTCATAAAATTATACTCCCTGTACAATTCCGATCCGGCATAGCTATCCCGAACTGTTCCTGTTTCAATCTTATACACTTTCATAAATATCAAGTTCAATATCATTATTCAAACCATGGTATCCATCAATGCCATAAATACGACATAACCACAATTTATCATTTAAACTCAATCATGACGAATCTTATCTCGAGGGCAACTCTACCTATCAATTAATCTCATTCTCGACCACTTCTCATATCGTTCGTGCCAAATCAATAATCAACTCGTATACCCGGATCACGTACATCGACGTATCCACCATCCAACGTATATTAAACTCAACCATCAAACTCAATCACTTAACCTTAAACATCACGTTCAAAATACATGTACACATGAATATATAAATACTGGGTATACCTGCCCGTACGTCACCACGTACCTTATAGTCGACAACATGAACAAGCTATCCCGACATCCGGAGAATCATGTAGAATCTATATTAAAATCATCCCTCAATATTAGTTCATTTACAACACAACTAACATCATTTTTATATTTCTCGACTTCATTTCCATATCATAAATCACTATTCAAATTCATGAGCTTTGTTATATAATTCACAGAAATCAATACCACTTTCTCATGCCATCACAAATATAGTTCATTTAGAAACTAGATTCCATCTGAACTAATCATTAATTCGCCCAAGAAGCACTAGAACTTCCACACGCAACTGTGGAAACACACATTTACACAACAGTGATACTCATACATATATATAGTACAATAATCCCCAAAGGTCAAGCCCATAGCTCACAAATAGCACTATAATCTCATATTACTTCATAAAGTTATGCCCATAATATCACATAATCCAACCTCCCAAGAACAAAACTCAATTTAGCCAATTAACATGTTCCAAACATCTAAACCAACACCGAAGTGGTTCAAGCCAAGACATGAAATAAAGGGTCCATGTAGGTAAGCGATTAGACCATTTAAATCCAATTCCTTTAATCCCAACATAAAGTCATTTATTTGTTTAATTTCAACTTTAACAAATTAAAGATGCATTGGATTCCAAAATTCTTGATTTAGAACTCACTACTAAGATTAGTAACTCAATATATTGACATAAGTCAATAATACATGCTATGTTATCCATTCAAGCATAAACATCACCATAAACTCTATTCCATGTTATAACACATACTAGCATGTATCTAACCCATTTATTTACACACTACACATGCCTCCAAATGTAAAACATTCATACCACAGGCTTACACCCAAAACTATTACAATGGCTAAAAGTGTAAGGTTTACGTTCCGCTTTCCAATCCCGATTGATGCCTGCAATCAAGAAACAAAAGCAATCACAGTATACAATTTCAACAAATAAAACTATAAACTGAAATGCAAAGCAAGAGTAAAGAATTAGGGCTCAGGTCGAGCTGGGTTTCCTTCCAACGTCGTCACCGGGGAACCAAGGTATCGTATCCAAAAAGGGAGACACACACACTGCCCTAAGACACTACCCGAAGACCCTGCCCGAACCCGAGAGCACTGCCCGATACACACGGCCCAAGCACACAGCTTCACCGGACAGCTAACCACACTGGTTTCGACTCACACCACACAGTGCACACAGCACCAAGCACACGACCACAACCAGTGCACACAG
Organism: Haberlea rhodopensis; assembly: GCA_907163345.1. NCBI lineage: Eukaryota > Viridiplantae > Streptophyta > Magnoliopsida > Lamiales > Gesneriaceae > Haberlea > Haberlea rhodopensis. Next base: position 1,264,801 of record CAJQUN010000037.1, read on the forward strand.
CACCACTGCCAGTGCACACAGCACCACACACACGGCCACACAGAGCACCACAACTCACAAGGCTCGAGGCGCACACACAGCACCAACCACGGCCACACCAGTGCACACAGCACCAAGGCACGAGGCGCACACACAGCACAAGCCCGTGACCACACAGCACCGCCCTAGGCACAAGGTGCACACAGCACCACACTCACTCCACCACACAAGTCCGAACACTCTGGAACAGGGACAAAAAAGGGGGACGAAATTGCACAAAGAAATTTCGAATCAGAGTATTAACTCATCATTAAACCATACCATACATAAAGGCAAGAGGGAGACGAAGAGGAGGCTGCAAATTCCAAGAAGTCCAGCCGAAGAGACACCAAACGCGGAGAAGGAGAAGCTTCTGGATTGAAGGGAAGATGAAGGGCAAGAGGCGGGTGGTAAATGGGATAAAGGGGCTCGGTTAGGGCTGGGAGAAGGGCCAAAGCCCATCAGACAAATAATATAGGTAATGGGCCAAAACCCAACAAAAAGCATAGAAGTTAGTTCTTTTCACCACCTACTAGCAACTAACAAGCTTAGACCTTCACTAGAATCACCTTTAAGCATATTAACAAACGCCTTCCATGCATGGTTTTTAACTCTTCATATTTTAACCAACAATGATACTAGTCAATGCACAAATCAACAATTTCCTTTAACAATTAATAGCATTTCCTCATACTCTCCAATTCCCAATTACAACACTTCAATACATGTAGGAATACATAATTACTTGCATGAACACCATCTACACACACAATCACATGCCCAATCAATTTTCAATATGAATAATCATCTTCTAACCATGCCAAAACAAGTTGGAGCTCATTTATACATACATCAAGCTCATGTACATTCCAATATCAGCTAATACACCCTCATGCATGAATAAAAATCCAATCCACACACATCAACACCCACTATTCATGCACACACACACTTTGCACACACACTACACACACTGCTCATGCACACACTTACACATTCAGCACACACACCACACAACAATAACAACTCAAAACACTTCCTAACAACCCACTACACAACCCCAAAAATCAACCCAAAGAATGGCTAACCAAAATACCCAAAATGAGCCAAATTTTCGAACTCAAAATTGTGTCAAACCAACACACTAATTCAAAAATAAAGAGGTCAAGGTGCCTAGGAACATGAGGAAGTATCATACCTTCGAATTGGTGGCAAGATATTAGAGTTTGAAGATCAAAATCAAAGTTCCACTTGGGCATGGAGGGGGGCGACGGGTTTGGGAGTTTTGGGGAAGGAGGTGGCCGATAATTTTAGTGTGTGTGTGTTATTGCTAGCATACAATTGGGGTTAAATGCTTTTAAAAATCCCCTTTTTATTTATTTTAAAATACTCCCATTCCACTAACATGTATTCCCACTTTAAATATTTCATAATTTCCTCCTTCAAAATTAAAAACTAATATAAGTCATGATAAAGTTCCATATGCCCAAATAATATGGCCCGCCTCAAAATACGAGGTCCAGAATTTAATCACGTAAATTATCCCATAATTTACCATTTAACAATTAAATATAAACAGAATAAACTGGGCATCACAGCGTAACCGCAGCTCGGCTGATCCTCTGTCGGGCGTAACCGCGACAAGTTGGGTAAACACCCCTTAATGACACTTGGCGTAACCAAGACAAATGAGCTTGGCGTAACCAAGACATAATTGATCCTTTGTCGGGCGTAACCACAACAGGTTGGATAAACACCCATGAATGACACTTGGTGTAACAAAGACAAATGAGCTCGGCATAACCGCAGCTCGGCTGATCCTTTGTTGGGCGTAACCGCGATAGGTTGGGTAAACACCCCTAAATGGCACTTGGCGTGACCAAGGCAAATGAGCTTGGCGTAACCGCAGCTCGGCTAATCCTCTGTTGGGCGTAACCGCGACAGGTTGGGTAAACATCCCTGACATCGCCAAACTTGTCACGCCCCGAGACCGGAGCGCATGACACCGGCGTTGATTCCAAACATTAATTCAAAATCAACAAGCCTCGTGTACAAATCTATGATAAAAACCCGTCTATTTATTCCATTGAAAATAATAATCGTCTTTACAACGGGAAATCAACTTGAATAAGTTGTTCATAAAACACCTTAGATCTAAACAGAGTTTTGCGGAAGCGTAACGTAATAAAATCTTGAAATCTCCTCGGTAGATCACCAGCCCACAATTCGTCTTGTTATTCGTCTTCAACCTATTCTCCGTCCTTAACTGGGGAGGGGTGAGTATTTGGGAAAATACCCAGCAAGCAGGGGCCAGTTGAACATGATAAAACATACATATAAAGATTTTCAAATAACTCTTTATCAAACACATAGTAGATCGATTCACATATTCATAATTGCTCACACTAGAGCCTCATCACATAAATACATAATCACATAATCTCCTTCTTGGGATTAAGAGGTGGCTCCCGTGGCATAGCACTTTGGTCTTAATGATCAAGAGGTGACTCCCATGTATGTGGCAAACCCACATCATGTAGCATTTTGCCCAGTCGAATCAAGTGGTGACTCAAACACACATAGCACTTTCCCCCGCAGAGCCTTCGACTTTCGATGCGCATTTCTCATAAACTTTCATAATATCATCTTCAAAATACATTTTCGTGTTCAACTGAAGTTTTAACACATATATAGAGTTTAAAAACGAAATGATATTCATAGCAAAAACCCACGTACCGTCGGATATACAAAGCATGGTAGAATGGATCCAGGGAAGGTGGTGCGAATCATCTCCTCTCTTGCCTTGAAGCTTTCGAATTCTTGTGTATGTGAGAAGGTGAATTTTTGAAACATTGCTAAGTGTAGAATAAGATTTTCTTGGCCTGATGTGTTGTGGATTTCAAAGGTGTTGATTCTTGGAAGAATAGCCCTTTCTTTGGTGGGATTTGAGGTGATTTAAAGGTAGGGAAATTAATTAAATTCCTTAACTTTGGTCATTTAGTGTCATGATTTGGCAAGGCAATGAATGGAAATATGCATCTTTGTAGGATAAGCTTTTCTTTGGTATGGTATAATATGTTATAATGTAGGAGACTTAATTGCATTTCCATAATTTTGGACTCCTAATGACAAGATTGTAGCCAAGTAATGAATGGGTCAACAATTGGTTATTAATGTGAATTAATTTATCAATTCCATAACTTTGGCCTTTTAATGACATAGTTTGAGCAAGGTATTGATTGAGTCATCAATGGGCAAAATGAATTGTAAAATAATGGGGTCATCACATGTTGTCCATCTACTGGCATGATTTGAAAGACATTAAATGTCAATAACTCGGATTGAGTGGAATTGAATGGTGGCAAAAATTTGGGTCATACAATTGAATGGTCAATGACAATGTTTGGGCAATTGAATGTGTTAGTAAAGGAATTGAATGGTATGCCATGATTTGAGTTAGACACTTAAATATCATTGAATGGCTAATGTCAAGGTTTGTGCAAGGTCATTGAATGGCTAACATTGTTTGGGACAAGGTAAATTTTTGGGTTTTCACAAAACTCCTCTGAGTTGAGCTGAGATGATAACTATCTACACATGTCCCGTTTCCTTAGTATGATTTTTCTCCATATTTATCCAAACTGTTCTGATCAAGGAACCATCTCCATGCTCTTAGGTTATGAGCTTGGAGCTTGTTATGTTGTATTCCTGGTCATAAGGGGATGATCCGCTGATAGCCGGACCATAAGAGATGATCTGTTGACATATGGGGAGCTCATACGTCATTTGGCCATTGAGGATAACATGTTGATAGGTCAGGAACCCCATAGTCCTAATGAACAGCTCGGGCGCAAAGACAATAATGAGCTCGGATGCGGATCTGAGAATGTGGTTCGTAGCTCGGACGATGCTTGTAGCTCAGTCGTAAGCACAAGGCTGCACATCGATGAAGGAGCTCGTCCAGGAGGGGTTGAACTTCTGGGACTTGGACAATGTTAATGTTCAGCGGGGAGCTCATCCGGGAAAATGGATGAACTCTTGATATTTGGCCTTATGAACTAATATCTCGGTTGTCAACTTGATATATTTCATAGGTTGACATACTTTTGACAATCGTTGAGGTCACCAGCACACAGGGCTGACTAGTAGCTTCATTGTACATGACACGCTGGGAGCTCGGCATTAAGGGATGAGATTTTGGGTTTTTGTCCCGGGATTGGTTTTAGAATGCTGAATCATTGCTTGTCTGACGTTATGAGTGTATTCAGTTACATTCGACAATTGGCTCCCTCAGAATATCAATGCATAATTCCATACTTGGTTGCTTGAAGTTTTACTGAATCTTCTTTCTTTGGGTGACTGTAAAACGGGGAATATATTTCCCTTCTCTCAGGCAGTAGCTTTGTTCCCCAGTTGTTGCCTCAACATTTTGACTTTGTTCTACATATTGTTCATTTGTTGGTGGACTTCCGGGTCTCCCGTACTTGGGAGGGGAGTTACTCCTGAATGATTTTGCCAGACCTTAACACTTATCGTGATTGGACGGTCAATGATCTCCGCTGCTGAAGGAGCTTGATTCTTGTTGAGAACATCATATTCTTGTTGGTAATGGACTACGTTGGTTCTCGCATGCTCATGTTCCCCAGTTTGCCGCCGTAGGGCATTGCTCACTGGGACTTCCCATATGAGGATGAAGTGCTGGTAGTTCGGCCTAAAGAAACAAAGTTTTCGGAGCTCGCCAATGAGGGTGGTCAGCCAGAAGCTCGGTCAGATGGATGGCATGTTAGGAGCTCATCCGAATGGGTGACATGCTGGAACTCGGCCAGATGAGCGACATGCTGGAACTCATTTTTGAAATGGATGACGTGCTCGAACTCGGCAAGATGGGTGACATGATGTGACTTATCAGTGAGGGATGAAGTGTTGAGAGCTCGCCCATGAAGGGAATGACTTGATGGACCTCGCCCAAGAAGGATACCTGCTGAGACTCATCCATGAGGGACGAAGTGTTAAGAGCTGGCCTCAAAGGGAAGGAGCTGATGGAACTCATCCACGAATGATACCTGTTGGGCGTGTCCAAGAACTCACAATACTCGACTTTGTCAGAGCATCGAGGTAAAAGATGGCGATCTACCCAAATGGTCCACGGGTCGTGGCCTCAAACATATTCTCTCTTATTTGACAACCCAAAGTTGAGGGAAAACTTCTCCACCAAGGTTGTAAGGGATAATGAGCTTTCCTTCTCTTAGGCAAAAGCTCACTCTCCTTGTTACAGTCTCAATATTTAGGTACCATTCCGCGTTTCATTCATTAATTGGGCCCCCCTCTAGGTCTCCTTGCTACATTCTCAACATGACATAGCTGTACCTCAACATTCTCATGATCTAGCAAAGGTCTAAGATCTCTGGTCACCGGAGAAGCTTGATTCTTTATAAGGGGCCTCCACTATGGGGTAAGTAGCGAACGAGGGAAGTGATTCCAGGTTTGCGCTTCCCAAGCACTTCACCGGGACAGTTGTTCATTCCTCTGTTTCGGATGTGATTCCATTTCCTTGATTCTCCTCTACCCGTCATCTCAACGTCTTTGCTCTAGTTTCCCACAGACGGCGTCAAATGATGCTTGTTAAAAAGAGATGACTTCTTCTGATGGATGAGTAACACTGGTTGAGCTCCTTCCGATGGCCGGGGCTAGCTCAAGTGGTGCCTCATGAGGGTAAGTAGGCCTATGGACGAGTAACACTGGTTGAGCTCATTTCGATGATCGGGGCTAGCTCAGGTGGTGCCTCATGAGGGTAAGTATGCCTGAAATCAAGAGCAAACGTGAGAAGGGAGCCGGAAGGTTATTCCGGCGGATCCCCTTCGACGCTCAAGTCACAAGTTGGAATAAGTGGTGGAAGAGATTTTTGAGAGAAATGAATATATCATGCCTTATTACCATCAACAAACCTGTATTTATAGGAGGTGGAGGGGGATGGTTGTTGCTTGTGGAATTCCCGTTGTCAGTGACTTGTCACATCAACTTTTATACCCTTGGTCAGTGTGGGAGGTTGCGTGTACGCCTCAATATGCAGAAAGCACCATCATTATACCCCTGGTCAGTGTGGGAGGTTGCGTGTACGCCTCAATCCTTGGTCAGTTTGGGAGGTTCGTGTACACCGCAATCTGCAAAAAACACCATCATTATACCCTTGGTCAGTGTGGGAGGTTGCGTGTATGCCTCAATCCTGGTCGAAGGGAGCAAGGGTCTCTACGGTTTCTCCCACGAAGTGTCCAAGCTCAGCCGTAGCATATGTGCGAGCTGTGAAGGTGAGCTGTTAGCTCACCCCCTGCACACCATGCAAGGGCGAGCTTAGAGCTCGGCCCTCGCAAGGTGGGTTATGGGGTGAGCTGCCCGCTCGCCCTCATGATGAGCTTGCCCGGTCGCTTTGGCAAGAGGCTCAAGGCAGGCTCCGGCCAGTGATTTGCGAGCGATTCTTGAATCGGCCAGTGATTTACGAGCGATTCTTGAATCGGCCAGTGAACTTGGGACGGCTGGGGGTTTCTTTAAATAGGCTCAACCCATCCGGGTATCACAAGGCTTATTCATCTCGATGAGACGTATTGGTACTTGGTAGCTAGACATGCTTGATTAGTGATGTTGCTAGGGAATGCCAACATGGGCGAGCTCTGAGATCGCCCACTAGCTTGACATGGGCGAGCCCTGAGCTCGCCGGCATGAGATCTTGCCCGACATGAGGTATGAGCAAGCTATGAGCTCGCCAACCAGTCTGGCTAAACAAAGTTGTTGGCATGCTCTGAGTGTAGCATACTTGTTAGCTTAGCATGCTTGGAGCTACACATGTCTGAGGCTAGTATGTCTGAGGCTAGTTATGTTGGGAGCTAGACATGTCGGGAGCTAGGCATGCTCAGAGGTAGGTAGGCATGTTGGGAGGTAGGCATGCTCGGAGGTAGGCATGCTCGGAGGTAGACATATTCAGAGGACCAACAAGACCGAGCAACTAAGATGAGCTGGTGAGCTCGCCCTCCTTGGCCGAGCTTGGAGCTCGACCAAGTTGGGTTGGGCGAGCTTTGTGAGCTCGACAGAGCCCTTGGACGAGCTCCTAGCTCGCTCAAGGCCAAGTGGTCGAGCTCATGGAGCTCGCCCAAGGTATTGATCCAGCCACTTTTCGGGTATGTTCGGGTGAACTAGAGTCAATTTGTGAACTGTTTTTACGGGTTTAACTCGTCCTGGTATCATAAACATTACTTGATGATTAATAGGACAATTTGAAATATAAAAGATCATTTTTCAAGATTCTCTCAGCCATCCAAATTAAATCCATCTTTTTTTTTTTGTTCTCAGCAAAAATTATAATTCATCGTCCCGATATCACCAGAAAATGTAACACATAGTGATTGTCCAACAGCACGATGATTATACAAGCGCCAACAAATATTATACCAGTGAGAGCCAACACACTCCAGGCCTAAAAAAACATTTCAAATTGGACTAATCCGCACCTCTTTTCATCTATTACTTAACCAAAATTTTGCCCGCAGAAAACCGAAGCCGTTTCACCACTCAACTAGCCAGCCATAATCAAGATTCTTCGCCTTCCGGACTTACGCCACCATCAACACTCAAGATGGGGCGACATGCTAGAGAGGGTTATGTAAATAGCTCTGATGGTAAGGGGAGTAGTTCTGCAACAACCTCCTATTGGGATGCATGCTCAAAATAACAAATTAAATTATTGAGGGATTTATTTTCAATTATTTTTGCATGCATGTTTTGATGCTTTACTGTGATGATCACCACTTGCAAACACGTTGCATTGCCACAACATGATACCACAACATGTTACATTGCCACAAAATGATACCACAACATGTTACATTGAATTTAGGTACCAAGAATTTAATTAAACTATCCTTAAATACATCATTGCTTACATAATATTAAGTTGATGTCATTGATTACATAATATTAACTTGATGTCATTGATTACATAATATTAAGTTGATGTCATTGATTACATAATATTAACTTGATGTCATTGATTACATAATATTAACTTGATGTCATTGCTTACATATTTTCTTGAAAAACTTCTATAAATACCAAGCTAGATTCATTAGTAGAAACACAAAAAGTTTAAAGCAAATACTCTCAAAATATCAAATATTCTAGCAAGAAAAGAAGTTGATTTTTGAAGGTTGTAGATCCATACTCTTTCAAGTTTAAAGAATCATCGTAAACAATCAAGTAAGTGGGCTTTTGTTATATTATCTTTTCGTTTTGATAACATATGAATGCTTATGAAAAATACAGTCGAATATGTGAACTGTTTTAAAAACTATGATGTCTTGAAAATTCTGAATATCGGGAGATAAGTGCTATGCGAAGCAACGTGCTACGTACGTATGAGCCACCTCTTGAACCGATGGGGCAAAGTGCTATACGTACGGGAGCCACCTCTTGAATTCGTAGGAGCCACCTCTATAATCCTTATGTTATGTAGATCGATCTAATTTGATAAGTATATGATATGTGTTCTAATATGATGCTTTTAGTATGGCTCAACGGAGCAAAAATATGTTATCTGTATCAGTTTATGTTTTGAAATCTGTTTTGAAATCTGTATAAGTATATGTTTTTGGCATATTCGATTGGCCCCCGCTTACTGAGTGTCAACCAGAACACTCACCCCTTACATACCCTCCCCAAATAAAAGTGAGGCAGATACCGAAGATGCAGAACAACACAACTTTTGGGGTTGGTGATCTACCGCAATTATTTCAAGATTCTACATAATTACGCTTCCGCTAAACTCTGTTAAGATTTAAGTTATGGTTTTATTTTCAGTTGTAAAACATTTATGTTTATGGAATAAATAGACTGGTTGTATTAAATTCTGTACTATGAGGCTTGTTGATTTTCAATTGTATTTGGAATCAACGCCGGTGTTATCGATCCCGGTCTCGGGGTGTGACATTTAAGTGGTATCAGAGCTAAACCAGGTTCCATAATCCCGTTGGGAAAAGATTTCTGGTTAAAACAAATTAACCGGAATATGAATCTCGGATCCAATAGACCAACTGATTAAATCTAAAAAAAAAATCAGTTTGGGGGATCAAAATAACAGTCTGAATTAAAAAAAAAAAAATTCTGAACTTGGCTACTGCCTGTTCTATATCGACGCCGCCGCCGCCGCTCCTTACCTGAAAGTAGACCAATCACCATGACCGCCTGAACGAGATGAAGACACTACAACAAGAATCGAACCGAACGGACTATGATTTCCCGGCCAAATCGCCGATTACAACCCATGCATGAAAAAGACGTCATTTTTCCGATGCGCCGTCTCCGACCACCGATGGTCCAATCGGGCATATCACTGAAACCGGAACCAACTCTAGTACGAAAGCCCTCTACAATTTCCAAGTTCCAACTAACGGAAGATGTTCAATTGATCGATCGAAGCCGAGCATTGAAGAACCCTAACCCTAGATGACGAAATTTCATTTGATAAATTGCTCTACCATTCGAACGCCAAATCTTAATTAACTTCGTGTTTATACTCGTCATTGTATGGGTAATAAAAGCCCTCTATCATATCATTCTCACAAACAAAGTAAAATGCTCAAATTTGAATCAAAGTTCACGCTATAGAACCCTTAAATTTCAAAAACTTTGAGCTCCGATTTCTCTCAAATTTGAACACCATTTTCAAATTAATTATGGGTCTATGATAACTCATATAATGCTCATTAAAATCCCTTGGCAAATTTTGAATTTCCAGATCCGGATTGACAGAATTTTGAATCACAATTTTTGCACCCGTTAGCCTATAAAAAGCTTGAGATTTATCATTCGATTTCTCAATCACTTAAACATAATTTTTTAATAAAAAAAACAAATACACCAAGATTATGATAATTCATGTTCTGTTTTATATAAATTTTTGGTTAATAAAAATAAACTAAACTTTTAGATATTAATGTTATATGTTTCTTCAAAACTTTCTTTTAGCTTATTCTCTCCACAACTTTATTTTTAAACTCATTTCTCATTGACAAATCTATATGATAACCATATAATTTCGCTTGTAAGAATGACCTTAAACTTTGCAAATTTCTTCAATATTTTTAAGCTATGAACGTTTTGCAAATCGACAATCTTTATTAACATAAATTTAGAGGAGTGTAATTTATAACTGCAATATTAGCGGTGTGGAACCTTTATTTCTTTTATATAATTATCATTACAAACTGAATATTTAATTCAAAATATTACATATCTGATCCACAATACAAAAAGAAATAAACTCATGATAAATAAAATTAAATTTCCAAACGACATCACCAACATACATGAAAACACAATAAACTGCAAAATCAAATACAAAATTAAAAACATTGGGGTTTCTTCAGACATGTCTTGAAGCTCGCCCTCGTCCAGATGAACCACCCTTGCTTCTAGCCAAACTTTAGACTAAAAAGTTCAGTCTCAGTAGTAATTACTGAAACCAAACACTAAATGATAACAAAGAAGATTTTAGAGGTGTGGTTTTCAACTCAGCATCAAGCCATTATTTATAATAAAATTAAGGCTTGGATTGATGAATGACTCGATGTGGGAGAATTACTTTTGGACCAAAATTACAAATGTGTGAATTTGTAGGACATGGCTGGACGACCACCCCGTAACAACCGCAACCCACGATATGGATTTCCACGCAATAATGACAATGAAGCTGGAGGAAGCCAAGATCCACCACAATCTCCAAAAACGGGTTTAAGTCGTGAAGACTTCATGGCCATAGCTACCATAGTAGCCACTACTCTTCAGGGGATTATTAACCCAATTGCTAATCAGGCACAACCACAGCCTCAGCCTCAGCCGCATGGGATAAAATATCATTATGAGTCTCTTCGCAAGAATCGAATGTCAACATTCGATGGTAACTCAAAACCAGAAGTGGCTCAGCACTGGCTGAAAGAAGTAGAGAAACATCATAGACTACTGGAAGTGCCTCAAGAAATCAAAGTGGAAGTTACATCGCCATTTCTTGTTGACGATGCAAATAAGTGGTGGGATAGTATGTCACCCTCAATGGAAGTGACCGGACCAATCACTTGGCAAAGGTTCCGTGGTGCATTTCTAAAACAATACTTCCCAGCAGCCATTAAACTCTATTTGATAACCTGACACAAACTCCAGGAATGTTAGTGGTAGAGTATTCCTCAAAATTCCATTCTCTTGGGACTTACGCCCCAACCATTATGGCAGATGATGACTTAAAGCTACACCATTTCAAGAAGGGTCTGAACAGTAGGATCCAATCAGCATTAGCAGTGTTGGATACCATCAACTTTGAGGATGTGATGGGAGCAGCCATCAAGGCCGAGTCTGACATACATCGCCGAGAAGAAGAGTTCAAGCGCAAACGACCTCTCCCTCATCAGCCCTCTAACAATGGCCAGAAGTTCAAACGGCCAAATCAGTTCCATAATCAACAAAGGGGATCTACATCTACCCCAAACAACAAAGAATTCCCAAAGTGCCCAATCTGTAATCTTGCACATACTGGGGAATGTCGTAGACAAAGTGGTGCTTGCTTCCGATGTGGGAAGTTTGGACATAGAATTGTTAATTGCCCTGAGACTGAGAAGAAGGGGACTGGAGCAGGCAATGGCATCCCTCCAAACAAACCCAATGCCAGGGTGTTCGCCATGACACAGAATGAGGTGAATAATGTCAATGACGTTGTGGCAGGTACTGTCTTAATCAACAAATTGCCTGCTTATGTGCTGTTTGATTGTGGAGCTACGCACTCATTTATATCTAAAAAGTTCGCTAAGAAGTTAAAATTTATTCCTGACATACTTAGTGAACCATATAGAGTAGCAACTCCTGCTAATAAAACCTTGGAAACACATAGTATTCATCGAGGTTGCAACATTCACATAAGTGACAAAAAGTTCAACACCGATCTGATACAACTCAACATGGTGGAGTTTGATGCTATCCTAGGAATGTATTGGTTATCTAAACACCATGCCTTAGTTGACTGCCATAATAAGAAAGTCAAACTACGAGCACCAGACCAAGAAGAAATCTTATATTGTGGCAATACAAAAGAGCGTAAAGTTCTTTTATTTGCTTCTCAAACTTGGAAAGCCATGAAAAGCGGTGAGAGAATTTACCTAGCCATGATAAACAAAGTCACGGAAGGAGCTGAACTCAGACTAGAAGGTATTCCGGTAGCACAAGAATTTCCAGATGTTTTTCCAGATGATCTCCCCGGATTAGTCCCGGATCTTGAAATAGAGTTTGAGATTAACTTGGTGCCAGGCGCTGCATCCATTTCGAAGGCACCATATCGAATGGCTCCAGCTGAATTGAAAGAGCTAAAAGAACAACTGCAAGAACTCTTGGACAAGAAACACATCAGACCAAGTACATCTCCATGGGGAGCTCCAGTACTATTTGTAAAAAAGAAAGACGGGAGTATGAGATTGTGTATCGATTACAGAGAATTAAATAAAATCACAATCAAAAATAGATATCCTCTCCCAAGGATAGACGACCTATTCGATCAACTCAAAGGAGCTAAAGTCTTTTCTAAACTTGATCTACGATCGGGCTATCATCAGCTCAAGATTAAGGCAGGAGATATTTCGAAGACTGCCTTCCGAACAAGATATGGGCATTACGAGTTCACAGTGATGCCATTTGGTCTGACAAATGCTCCAGCCGCATTCATGGACTTGATGAATCGAGTATTCAAGCCATTCCTGGACAAGTTCGTGGTAGTGTTCATCGATGACATTCTGGTCTATTCCCCGAGTAAAGAGAAACACGAGGAACATCTTCGTCTTACCCTACAGACCTTAAGAGAGAAAGAACTCTTTGCCAAGTTCAAGAAATGCGATTTTTGGCTAGACAACGTTGCATTCTTAGGGCATATAATCTCTGAAGCAGGCGTGTCCGTAGATCCTAAGAAAGTGGAAGCAATTATGGACTGGCCAAGACCAAAGACTGTTACGGAAATTCGAAGTTTCTTAGGATTAGCTGGCTATTATCGAAAATTTGTTGAAGGATTTTCCTCGATAGCCATACCCCTTACAAAACTCACACAAAAGAACTCCAAATTCATATGGAGTAAGGAGTATGAGGAGAGTTTTGAGACTTTAAAGAAGAAGCTTGCATCTACACCTGTATTGGTATTGCCAACTGAGAATACGGGTTTTACCATCTACAGCGATGCATCAAAAGAAGGTCTAGGATGTGTGCTCATGCAAGAAGGAAGAGTGATTTCCTATGCATCAAGGCAACTCAAACCGTATGAACAAAACTACCCTACGCATGACCTTGAGTTAGCAGCCGTAGTTTTTGCCTTGAAAATATGGAGGCATTACCTTTACGGTGCCAAGTGTGAAATTTTCACGGATCATCAGAGTCTCAAGTATTTGTTCACCCAGAAGGAATTAAATATGAGGCAAAGACGATGGATAGAACTATTGAAGGACTATGACCTTAAGATAAGCTACCATCCAGGGAAAGCAAATAAGGTCGCAGACGCACTAAGTCGGAAGGGCACAGGGAAGATGATTTTAGCATCCCTTTCAGCTTATCCCTGCCTCCGAGAAATGATAAAGTTAGAGCAAAGTCAGGATCCCAGCCTAACTAAACTGAAAGAACAAGTTAAGGAAGGAAAATTTCCCGATTTCACGACAGACAACGATGGAACTTTATGGATGAAAGAAGGTTATGTGTGCCAAACGTGAAGGACCTTAGACGAGAAGTGATGATTACAGCACATAAATCAAAGTTCTCCATCCATCCTGGAAGCACAAAGATGTACAAAGACCTCAAAGAAAGCTTCTGGTGGAATGGAATGAAGAAAGATGTTGCTGAATTTGTCGCTAGATGCTTAGTTTGTCAGCAAATTAAAGCTGAACATCAAAGGCCAGGAGGATTACTTCAACCTCTTGAAATTCCGGAATGGAAGTGGGAACATATCTCCATGGACTTTGTAGTAGGATTGCCAAAGTCTCGACAAAGTCATGACGGTAAATGGGTAATTGTGGATAGACTCACAAAATCTGCACATTTCATCCCAGTTCGTATGAATTATAACTTGGATAAACTGGCGACCCTATACATGGATAATATTGTGCGACTTCATGGAGTCCCAATAAGTATCGTATCCGATAGAGATCCCAGATTCGTGTCACGCTTCTGGAATAGTTTTCAACAAGCTATGGAACTAAGGTAACTCTTAGCACGGCTTATCACCCGCAAACCGATGGCCAAACAGAGAGGACAATCCAAACCCTCGAGGATATGTTAAGAGCTTGTACTATAGGATTCAGTGCAAACTGGAGTGAGCTCTTACCTCTGATCGAGTTCGCCTATAACAATAGTTATCATAGCAGCATTGGAATGGCACCATACGAAGCACTCTATGGGCGAAAATGTCGATCACCGTTATATTGGGATGAAATTGGAGAGAAAGCTATCACCGGACCTGAGCTTGTACAAACCACAATCGACAAAGTGACAATCATTAGAGATAGGCTCAAGGCAGCTCAAAATCGACAAAAAAGTTGGGCTGATATGAAACGAAGACCGTTAGAATTCGAGATTGGCGACAAGGTTTATGTAAAGGTCTCACCAATGAAAGGAGTCATCCGATTTGACAAAGCAGGGAAGCTAAGACCAAGATATGTTGGACCATTTGAAATCTTAGAGAAAGTGGGAACTTTAGCTTATAGAATAGCACTACCTCCAAGCCTCTCAAGAATTCATAATGTATTTCACGTATCACAATTAAGGAAGTACATTGCTGATCCAAATCATGTACTCGAAGCAGAACCTTTAGTAGATCAAGGAAACTTGAACGAAACCCTGAAGTATGAAGAAATTCCGATCCGAATCATAGACTCAAAGGATCAAGTACTGAGACGAAGGACCATTCCATATATCAAAGTTCAATGGTCGAACCATACAGAGAGAGAAGCCACTTGGGAACCAGAGGAGAAAATGCGAGAAAAATATCCCTACTGTTCCAAGATCAAGCTGTTTCCAGTTTCGAGGACGAAACTCCTCATAAGGAGGGAAGAATGTGATGATCACCACTTGCAAACACGTTACATTGCCACAACATGATACCACAACATGTTACATTGCCACAAAATGATACCACAACATGTTACATTGAATTTAGGTACCAAGAATTTAATTAAACTATCCTTAAATACATCATTGCTTACATAATATTAAGTTGATGTCATTGATTACATAATATTAACTTGATGTCATTGATTACATAATATTAAGTTGATGTCATTGATTACATAATATTAACTTGATGTCATTGATTACATAATATTAACTTGATGTCATTGCTTACATATTTTCTTGAAAAACTTCTATAAATACCAAGCTAGATTCATTAGTAGAAACATAAAAAGTTTAAAGCAAATACTCTCAAAATATCAAATATTCTAGCAAGAAAAGAAGTTGATTTTTGAAGGTTGTAGATCCATACTCTTTCAAGTTTAAAGAATCATCGTAAACAATCAAGTAAGTGGGCTTTTGTTATATTATCTTTTCGTTTTGATAACATATGAATGCTTATGAAAAATACAGTCGAATATGTGAACTGTTTTAAAAACTATGATGTCTTGAAAATTCTGAATATCGGGAGATAAGTGCTATGCGAAGCAACGTGCTACGTACGTATGAGCCACCTCTTGAACCGATGGGGCAAAGTGCTATACGTACGGGAGCCACCTCTTGAATTCGTAGGAGCCACCTCTATAATCCTATGTTATGTAGATCGATCTAATTTGATAAGTATATTATATGTGTTCTAATATGATGCTTTTAGTATGGCTCAACGGAGCAAAATTATGTTATCTGTATCAGTTTATGTTTTGAATCTGTTTTGAAATCTGTATAAGTATATGTTTTTGGCATATTCGATTGGCCCCCGCTTACTGAGTGTCAACAAGAACACTCACCCCTTACATACCCTCCCCAGATAAAAGTGAGACAGATACCGAAGATGCAGAACAACACAACTTTTGGGGTTGGTGATCTACCGCAATTATTTTCAAGATTCTACATAATTACGCTTCCGCTAAACTCTGTTAAGATTTAAGTTATGGTTTTATTTTCAGTTGTAAAACATTTATGTTTATGGAATAAATAGACTGGTTGTATTAAATTCTGTACTATGAGGCTTGTTGATTTTCAATTGTATTTGGAATCAACGCCGGTGTTATCGATCCCGGTCTCGGGGCGTGACATTTACTATCAAAAATCCCTTGTTTATTCCGAAGTCTTTAAATATTGTGCATAAGTTGTTATGTACATGACAATAATATTTAAAGTTTAAATAATCTAAATATTAACTCCGTGATATTAAATTAAAGTTGGGTCTTTAATTTCATTACTAACGTGGTCCATTATATTCTGAATAATGCAAACTTATCCGGATTGTAAATAATGAGATTATTGGAATGAAGACGCTGATGTATAATATGATTATATATGACTGTAATACAATTATTATGACTCTATAATAAATTCGTTATCGAACTAGAGTATTCATTATTAATCAATAATGGTCATATATGGAACAATCTTAATTCTGAGTAATTAATAAACTCGTATTTGTTAAGTTGCATTTTTTGACATACCTGGTAGTGATGCATATTATAGCATCCAATTCTTGGTACTTTGGAAATGTAATAAGATGAATATATGGGGATATTGATTTACAATATGAAATGCATTCCTTTGTAAAAGTAGATAAATGGGTTACATAAGTATTGATTGGTACTTGAAAAGTAAGAGCGCTCAATTTTATGATTCGATCATAAAATATACTGTTCATTAAAGAATCAATGGTACTTATGAAAAATATATAATTACAATAGTTAACGGAATTTCTATATTTAATTATGAACCATTTATGGATGGTTGATCTATATGTAGTGACTATATCATGGACAATTAAATTTTGTTGAATCAAAACCATTGTTATATTTTTAAGAGTGCAATTCCAAAATTTTAGTGGAATAATTCAGAATTAATATTTTTTATGAATTAATTGAAGTATTAGTTAATTGTCATTATTTTTGGAGCTAAAAACTATAATGTCCATAGTTCCTCTTGTTGGCTTCGATAAATTACAAAAACATAGTTTTATAAGGTTTGAGTTAATTAATTTATATGAATTTTAAGTTAATTGTACGTGTTTAAATAATATGATTATTTGAATGAGAATATTCAATGTGATAAGGATCATTTCAAATATCATGAGGAGCATCCATGTGACATTTGATTATTCACATGTGTAAATAAATAATTGTTAATTATTTTCTTTTGAACAAATTTTGAATTAGTTAACTTGAATAAATTATAATTGTTAAAAAGATAAGATAAATTGAATTGGTTACTAGATAACCAAGTCAAATTCAAAAGTATTATCTCATCTTTTTTGTATGTGATGTGGATTTGATTTTTTAAATTAAAATTTAATTTAAAATATTTAAAAAACACATCTTTCTCTTCCTATATATACTTGCAGGAACTAGTATCTCAATATACACAAAAAGTTTACACGAAAACTTTCAAATAGGAACTCATTCATTTGTGCTCTTTCATATGTTGAGAAAAATAGACTAAATCTAATAGTTAGAATTTAATCAATTTTTCTATTAAAACGCTGGTTCTTGTAATCCGGAGATACAACGAGAAATATCTTTTGAGCTTAAACAAAGTTTGAGGTAAAGGAAAGGAATTTGATATTCACGTCCTAGTCAATTTTCGAATTAAGGAATTTATCATCTCTATCTTGATATATTGTTCATATCATTATGAACATTATTATTCTGCATAAAATTTTTGAAATCTGGTTTATTCTATTTCCAACACCTCCTACTAGAGATGCCCCAACTTCACACCATTTGTTCACGTATGAAATGAAGTCTTTATCCGAGACCCCAGTATTTTGCTGCATTACAATACAAAATGCAGAAACATGGTAAATATGTTGGCATCAAGTTAAATTAAGCCTGTTTCTGTTTATCAACCCCTTCTATTTCATCTTCGTTTATTTATATATAATCCAAGTCACATGTGGATGCGTAGATGGGTGCGCATGCGTGAGTTCGTCAATTTAAAAAAAAAACCGAGTACGAGTTGCTTGTACATTTTTCTTGTTATTATTGCTTCTACATGCTTGATAAGGGCCTTTTTTAGATCATTTTTTTGTTATTATTGCTTTTACATATCCGAACTATGATTTTGACTCGGTGATTGTTAGTTAGATGCTAGCATTCATTCCATTTAAACTCCTTAGCAAATTGGAAGGTTTTCCTAATTTCAAATTTGATAGGATAATTAACAATTTTATCCCATGAGAATTCTTATAGTGCAAAGTTACATTATTCATGAAATATCTATTCCTTGATCTTCATATTTTGCTTGAAACCACAAAGTTAAAATGATGGTTGTCCATGGGGAACTTCGTTGGCCGTGATGAATATTTCTTAGTTGAGGCACTTAAACAGGGGAAATCAACAAGTATATGGTTGCGTGGGTTAGTGGAACTTGTGATAGCCTCTTCAAGTCAGAAGTACAATTCGATCATGCCGTATGCTTATTCATTTGCCACCATGGTAACATTTGCTCTAAGTCACAAAAAAAACTTTCGTTGTGATTTTTATCCCAACTCTATTTTTATCAAATGGCAAAGAATGAAAGTGAGATGGAGAGGCAACACATGCAAAGAATGAAAAGCACTTCGACAAGTTAGGGTTGATGTTCCCACTTCTTATGAAGCATTTAAAAGTGCAATCAAATAAATATTCGACAAATTGGTATGCTTTATGTGTGTTTGATAACATTCATATGATCTCATGAGCTATATTTTTCTTCAGAGCTGAATGCTAAAATTCTTGGTTGGGCTTTCCAGATAAGTTGGTTACTGACACCACGCAAGGCTCGGTGCAAGTCGAACTAGTAGTGTAATAAGATAGGTTTATTTTCATTGATAAAATAATAATATAACACACACCAATAATGTAGCTCAATTCAAAATATAGATATATGTCCATAACCATAACCTAGACTCCAAAAGCTAAAACTCTCAGTGTTACTCTTTTTTTTTAAAAAAAAGAAATTTATAACGCAATCACCACTCTTTCAATGAGGGAGATATGTATCCGCATGCGTTGTTGTCGTACTTATGAGCAATGTTGATGATATTTACACAATACATCTAGTGTGTGTCCTCAAGGACACCGCCCTCAAGGCAAGGTATAAAGGAACCTATGTATCCCATGATAATAATATAATACCTTAATGATTTGGCTCTTGAAAGCTGCATAAAAGAAACCTTGTATTTCATGATAATAATATACTACATTGCTGATTATTACAATTATATTATAAAAAACATTAAATTTGAGCCCAACAACACTCAATCAGTACCGGATTACGGGCCGCACCGTAATACAAATATTGATTTACCGCAGATGATTACGGTTGAAACGTAATATAAATTTTTTATGTAAAAAATGCACTTTCAAATTAAAAATAGAAATAAAAATTGCAAATTCATTATGGTAGGGGCAGTGATTGCTTTGCTAAACTTTGGTTAGCCTCTAAATGTGCACATAATACTTTGCATCAATCACACTATAAATAACTGCAATCAATTGTTTAAATTACGAGTTCTCCTATATAGAAAAAAACACCTTTATTAAACAACTTTTGCTCCAAAAATGGCGAAATTTCAAAGCTTCTGCGTATTGTTGACCGTAGTGGCCCTTCTATCAGGTAAATATTTGCATTTCTGGTTAAAAAACAGACCTAATATTAACAATATGAGACTAAGGTTCTGATATGATATTGCATTTGTTATTATTTTATGCAGTGGGGATGATGGGTCAGATGGCGGATGCAGAATGCTACGAGATACATTTTGAGATCCTGTGTCCAAATGGGGACATGAATAAATGTTCGGCTTTCTGCAGGAGCAAATTTGGAATCTCCACCACTGTACAATGTATTGAATCTGTTGGGGTTCAAGGCCCTTTCTGTGTGTGTAATTCCTGTTAGTTTTTATTCTTAAGCTATATAATAAAACCCCTTTCTTATTATAAATTTTGCATCGAAATTTAATAGAAATATTTGCAAATCTATTATGAAATTCAAAAGCACTTGAACAGTACAGATCTTCTATACATGACCTACCAAACGGCCAACGACCTCGACTAAACTACTGATAATTTAAGGTTGCTTTTATTTGGAATGATATGATTATATCAACGAAGTATACTATGATTATTAGTATTATTAGATATGATAAGTGTTGCCTCGGATTTTGGTAGAGTAGACGTGTATTTCATCCGAGCACCAAACAATATACAAAAAGTAAATGAGACCAGATTTTTACGTGGAAAACCCCAAAAGATGGGGAAAAACCACGGGACCTAGTCTGGTATAAATTTCACTATAAACAAGTGTGTGATTTACAGTGTTCTTTACAAGAAATGAGCTAAGAAATGAAAATGGTGAAGGGGGAAGACCTCGGCTGCTGCTTGTTCTTGAGGAGGAAGGAGACATGCTCTCTTTTCCCCCCCAAGAAAGAGGTGTTGGCCTTCCCCATGCCCTCCCAACCCTCCTGCCTGCTCTCTCATGGAAAATCCCTCTAGTCTCCTGGGTGAGAGCTATCTGGTATTTATTTGAGAATGGGGGAGACAACCTGTAACTACCTACCCAAGGTCTAGGGGACACTGTCTGATGCTGAAGGTAGGGGTCAGAGTCCTAGTGCTGGGGACCACAGACAACTTATTGCACTCTTTGTACGATTTCTGCAGCTTTAAATATATTATTCGTGTACGGAGATATGTTCTGTGGCCGACCTGGGGTGGCCAGGGTGGAGATCTTCCCGAGGCCGAGCTGGAGGTCATCCTCGCGGCCGACCTGAGGTGGTCAGGGTAGAGGTCTTCCCGAGGCCGAGCTGGAGGTCATCCTCGTGGCCGACCTGGGGTGGCCAGGGTGGAGATCTTCCCGAGGCCGACCTGGGGGTGGCCATGGTAGAGGTCTCGCCCAAGTCAGGTCTTGCACAGTCCATACTTTTACCAGGGTAACACCAGTATCCCCCCTCTAGTCGAGCTAGTGTAACGCTGTCTCGATTGTTCGGGTATTTTGGCAAGACCTGATCTGTTACTTGTGCAGGGATGACCTGTTAATCTGTGCAGGGCTGACCTGTTGTATGTACAGTGCTGACCTGTTGTATGTACAGGGCTGACCTGCAATAACAACTAGAAATAATTCTAAATACGGAATTAAATCTTAAACAGGGCTGACATGTTTTTTGGCAGGTCTGACCTGCAATAACGACTAGAAATAATTCTAAGTACATAATTAAATCTTAAAACAGGGCTGACCTATTTTCTTGGCAGGGCTGACCTGCAGTAAATATCTCGAAATAATTCTAAGTACAGAATTAAATCTTAAACAGGACTGACATGTTTTCTTGGCAGGGCTGACCTGCAATAATGACTAGAAATAATTCTAAGAATTAAATCTTAACAGGGCTGACCTGTTATCTGTGCAGGGCTGACCTGCATTAACTCTGAAGATAAACCGAGCATATAAGTCTCGCCCGGCCTGAGCTCCAATATAATAAATATGAGCGGATAATGCTTTCCCGACCTGAGCTCCGGAAATAATAAAGATGAACATATATTGCTCTCCCGACCTGAGCTCCGGGAATAATAAATATGAGCCGATAGTGCTCGCCCGACCTGTGCTTTTAATTGGTGCCAGGGCCTCATACACCTGGGCTTTAGTGACAGGGATGACCTGTTATATGTGCAGGGCTGACCTGCATTAACAGCTAGAAATAATTCTAAGTACAGAATTAAATCTTAACATGGCTGACCTGTTATCTGTGCAGGGCTGACCTGCAATAACAACTAGGAATAATTCTAAGTACAGAATTAAATCTTAACAGGGCTGACCTGTTGTATGTGCAGGGCTGACCTGCAATAACAGCTAGAAATAATTCTAAGTACAGAATTAAATCTTAACAGGGCTGAGCAGGGCTGACCTGTTATCGGTGCAGGGCTGACCTGCAATAACAACTAGGAATAATTCTAAGTACATAATTAAATCTTAACAGGGCTGACCTGTTGTATGTGCAGGGCTGACCTGCAATAACAGCTAGAAATAATTCTAAGTACAGAATTAAATCTTAACAGGGCTGAGCAGGGCTGACCTGTTATATGTGCAGGGCTGACCTGCAATAACAGCTAGAAATAATTCTAAGTACAGAATTAAATCTTAACAGGGCTGAGCAGGGCTGACCTGTTATATGTGCAGGGCTGACCTGCAATAACAGCTAGAAATAATTCTAAGTACAGAATTAAATCTTAACAGGGCTGACCTGTTATCTGTGCAGGTCTGACCTTTCTGAACTCCGAAGATAATAAACCGAGCATATAAGTCTCGCCCGGCCTGAGCTCCAATATAATAAATATGAGCGGATAATGCTTTCCCGACCTGAGCTCCAGAAATAATAAATGTGAGCCGATAATGCTCTCCCGACCTGAGCTCCGGAAATAATAAAGATGAGCAGATAGTGCTTTCCCGACCTGAGCTCCAGAAATAATAATATGAGCCGATAATGCTCTCCTGACCTGTGCTTTTAATTGGTGCCAGGGCCTCATACACCTGGGCTTAAGCATGCAGGGCGGACCTGTGCTTTTAAATGGTGCCAGGGCCTCATACACCTGGGCTTTAGTGACAGGGATGACCTGCACTTTTAATTGGTGTCAGGGCCTCATACACCTGGGCTTTAGTGACAGGGATGACCTGCACTTTTAATTAGTGTCAGGGCCTCATACACCTGGGCTTTAGTGACAGGGATGACCTGCACTTTTAAATGGTGCCAGGGCCTCATACACCTGAGCTTTAGTGACAGGGATGACCTGCACTTTTAATTGGTGCCACGGCCTCATACACCTGGGCTTTAGTGACAGGGATGACCTGCACTTTTAAATGGTGCCATGGCCTCATACACCTGGGCTTTAGTGACAGGGATGACCTGCACTTTTAATTGGTGCCAGGGCCTCATACACCTGGGCTTTAGTGACAGGGATGACCTGCACTTTTAATTGGTGTCAGGGCCTCATACACCTGGGCTTTAGTGACAGGGATGACCTGCACTTTTAATTAGTGTCAGGGCCTCATACACCTGGGCTTTAGTGACAGGGATGACCTGCACTTTTAATTGGTGCCAGGGCCTCATACACCTGGGCTTTAGTGACAGGGATGACCTGCACTTTTAATTGGTGCCAGGGCCTCATACACCTGGGCTTTAGCATGCAGGGCGGACCTGTGCTTTTAATTGGTGCCAGGGCCTCATACACCTGGGCTTTAGTGACAGGGATGACCTGCACTTTTAATTGGTGCCAGGGCCTCATACACCTGGGCTTTAGTGACAGGGATGACCTGCACTGATATTTGCCAGGGCCTCATACACCTGGGCTTACTTCGAATATCCCACCCGAATAAGTTCATCCAAAGTCCAAAACAAATAAAGATCCCGAGCTGATGAATAAGGCCTTATTGCGAGATCGCATGCCTGAGCTGATATAAATAGGGGCTTGCTGCAAGATTGCATGCCCGAGCTGTAATAATAGGGCCTTACTGCGAGGTTTCATGCCCGAGCTGATCCTCAATCCGAGCTGATGTGGGGCTTACTGCGAGATTGCATGCCCGAGCTCAATATAATAGGGCCTTACTGCTAGATTTCATGCCCGAGCTGATCCTCAATCCGAGCTGATGTGGGGCTTACTGCGAGATTGCATGCCCGAGCTCAATATAATAGGGCCTTACTGCTAGATTGCATGCCCGAGTTGGTGATCCTGTCCTGAAATAATAATAAAATAGCACTACACAAATATATATGTACGAAACTCAAATATCAGTTGGACAGGAAAAACCATAATTAAGGCATGGAGATTAAGCGCCCAAGTTGAGTTTGATTGATGAGGTCTAGCTGATGGCTGAGGTGGCCGAGCTGATGTGGATGAGGCCGAGCTGGCGTGGATGAGGCCGAACTGGGCGAGGTTTCCGAGTTGAGGCCGAGCTGATGTGGATGAGGCCGAGCTGGCATGGATGAGGCCGAACTGGGCGAGGTTTCCGAGTTGAGGCCGAGCTGATGTGGATGAGGCCAAGCTGGCATGGATTAGGCCGAGCTGGCATGGAAGAGGCAGAACTCACTGTTAAGGCCGAGCTGGGGCCGAGATCTCCGAGCTGAGATGGCTCGACGTGAGGTATTGATTTGATCTGTCACTCTTAATCAGCTCCAATCCAGAGATCTGAGGCCAGATGTATCATCTCGAGAATCATTACACTGGCGTTTCTTCGAGTGCAACCCAAAAACATAGCAACTTTCATACAAGGCTGCACCCCAGAGATGCAACCCTCAAACCATCCTTCTCCTTCCCATATCTCAACGTCTTGAGCTCACGTTCCCACAGACGGCGCCAATTTGTTGCCTCGGATTTTGGTAGGGTAGACGTGTATTTCATCCGAGCACCAAACAATATACAAAAAGTAAATGAGACCAGATTTTTTACGTGGAAAACCCCAAAAGATGGGGAAAAACCACGGGACCTAGTCCGGTATAAATTTCACTATAAACAAGTGTGTGATTTACAGTGTTCTTTACAAGAAATGAGCTAAGAAATGAAAATGGTGAAGGGGGAACACCTCGGCTGCTGCTTGTTCTTGAGGAGGAAGGAGACATGCTCTCTTTTCCCCCCCAAGAAAGAGGTGTTGGCCTTCCCCATGCCCTCCCAACCCTCCTGCCTGCTCTCTCATGGAAAATCCCTCTAGTCTCCTGGGTGAGAGCTATCTGGTATTTATATGAGAATGGGGGAGACAACCTGTAACTACCTACCCAAGGTCTAGGGGACACTGTCTGATGCTGAAGGTAGGGGTCAGAGTCCTAGTGCTGGGGACCACATATAACTTATTGCACTCTTTGTACGATTTCTGCAGCTTTAAAGATATTATTCGTGTACGGAGATATGTTCTGTGGCCGACCTGGGGTGGCCAGGGTGGAGTCTTCCCGAGGCCGAGCTGGAGGTCATCCTTGTGTCCGACCCGGGGTGGCCAGGGTGGAGATCTTCCCGAGGCCGAGCTGGAGGTCATCCTCGCGGCCGACCTGGGGTGGTCAGGGTAGAGGTCTTCCCGAGGCCGAGCTGGGGGTGGCCATGGTAGAGGTCTCGCCCAAGTCAGGTCTTGCACAGTCCATACTTTTACCAGGGTAACAATAAGAAACAGTGATAGATAAGTAATAATATGTTTACATCAAATGATTAAAATTGAGATTCTAAATCTTATTAGATGATTTGGTGTAAACATATTGCGAACCCGGTGAGTACAACCCACACCGCCCAGCTTGACCTTTTAAACAAATTATTAGCTAGAAATCAATTTTAAACACAAATTAAGTTTCGTGATTGAATTTCATATTTTTCTTTAGTAAATATTTATAATAAACCTTGTAAAATTATCTTTAAGCTACCAGATCTTTATTAAATTGTTCTTATTCCCTTCAAAATGTACAACTTCTTTAATATGAACGCATGTGTTTTAATATACAAATAAATAATGTCACATTATGATTCACTCAGAAGTGAAATATATATTCATTTTACATCGTGTGCGTCGGCCGCTAGTTACAATAAAACGTATACATTTTTTAATATTATTAATTAAACTTTATTATTTAATATTCATTATTATTTTTATTATAATTTATTATTATTAATAGGGATAATTACAAAAAAAACATATAGTTTGATTCAAATTTCACTTTGCAACTATTGTTTGAAAAATTACAGTTTACATCTTCAACTTTCATTATTGCAACACTTTGCATCCTATTAGAGTCCATTAAGTTAGTTATTGCAATTTTTTTTAAAAATCAAAGATATTTGAAGTGTAAAAATTCTATTTTTCGAAATCAAACAACGAGGGAATTTCGACACCAAAAATATTTTTATATTTTTTAAAAATTTACAATAGTTAGCCTAAGAAGATCTAAAGTTGAATATGCAAGGCGGTGATGGAATGCAACGATAGATAAAAATACAAAATCGAGTTAATAGGATGCAAAGTGTTACAATTCATGAAAGTTGAGGATGTAAACCGTAATTTTTGAAACAATAGTTGGAAAGTGAAATTTGAACCAAATTATATGATGTTTTTTTGTAATTTTTCCTTATTAATATTAATAATAAGATTGAGAAACGTTTTCTATCTTCCCCACCGCACAATCTCAACTAAAGATTACTTTTTTAAGATTATTTATCAATTGAAAATAATGTTCATACCATGATCAGTGAACCCATGATGGCAAGTAAACGCAACCCAAGTAAAATGGTACAGAACCCTTTCATGCGTTAGCAAAAAAACCTAGCTTTCTGCTGCTCTGAAAAGGGTCAACAAAGATAGAAACAAGTTTATGACATCTAAATACAAAGCGACAGCAGCCCAGATGTACTCATCGTACGTGTAGCGTTTGATCAGATTGTCTGTATCGTAAATGATGTATCCACAGAAGATGATTGACGCCAAACAGCCGTAGATCATAATACTCACCCTACCCAGAGGGAAAAAAATCTGCAAGTTAAGAAGTTAAGCCGGATCAATCAGTGTTCAATTACTAATCACCATTCTCAATTCTAAGAATCAAAACCCGGTTTAAACAAGTGGGAATCAACATACCTGAATCAGCGCAAACAGTATAAGTACCACAACAGCTCCGAACAAGAAAGGTCCTAGGAAGTTGAAATCTTGTCCTCTTTTAGCCGAAATCTTGTCCTCTTTTAGCCGCCCAAAATGTATATAAAGTCAGGCTAACGACCACGACGGCAGTCAAGATAACAGACTCCAGAATAACTTTCCCTGTTCACAGTTCAAGTCCTCCAAATTATAAAAAAAATTCGTAAGAATACTAAATCATAATATACACTTACTGTGGTCAGAGGTAAAATATTATACCAGTATCATCAGGACAAAAACTCTCTTTTTATAAGATATATACAAGCATGCTTTGCAAAAGTGGTCGCGAAACCGTTGGAACGGGAACGACATGGCCCTTGTGCAACTATAAGGGCCAGAGACATGATGCAAATTTACCTGGGGTTGGTCGATCGAGCTAGATGTAGTACTAACTGACTTCAACGGTTTAAAGGATGTGGTTAAAACATAAATTTGCCAAAATTAACTATAAAGGCCAGAGACAGGATGCAAATTTACCTGGGTAGTACTAACTGACTATAACGGTTTAAAGGATGTGGTTAAAACATAATTTGTTCAAAATTAACACTAAATTTTTTTCCTAAGTGCACATTTTAAAAAAAAAAAAATGTTCTGATAGCGACGATTTCACCACCGTCACGGATCAGCCCTTGTGAAACTTTTTCAAAATTTTCCAAATTTTTTGGTTTTTTGGAAGTGTGGATTTCTAATAAAAACTAGAAATAAAAAATAAAATGCTTACCACTGGTATATGCACAAGTTAACCCCACAGCAAAAGCAAGCGCCAACGTAAAGGCCCCGAGCAAGACATAGTTCAAAGGATGCCTCTGATGATAATAAAACAACGGGCACAAAACTGCAACCCGACAACACAAAACCAGGATACCACCAAATAAGCACACACCACCGAAAGAATCAAAGCTTGAACAAACGACAAAACAAAAAACCTATTCAACACCGGAAACAGAGAAAACAACATCATACCAATAAAAGGTGTAATGATCAGAACTATATAAAGCGCTAAACCAGCCCCAGTAGTGGCAAAGAAACGTGAAATGGGATGAACAGTAACCACTACAACCGCAACAGCAATCGTGAGAAGTAATTGAATACTAACTATTGTGTATATTTTCCGAATAAACGACCAACGTAGTTCTGGGCTTTCCAGCATCATCGGGTACAAAGGTCGTTGACCGGTTTCCACATCATCCTTCTGGTACGGCTGACCCCACATCTTCAATCAAAGTCCTATTTTTACTACTTCAATGATAATGCTTAAAACTCGAGAGTTTGGTCTTTCTCCTAGTAGGGGATGCTGAGTTTGTGGGTTTTGGATTACTTGATTACTCGGTAATGAAGAAGGTTAAAGGGGTGGATCGAATTCTTTGAGAATGAGGGAACCTTCGCGATGTGTCGCCTTCAAGCAATGCGTTGGATGATTGCACGTGTTGGAGTCCTCAATTCTTAACCGTGACAAATGACAGTTGCAGACGAATCAGGAACTTGACAAAGGTGTTGTTGGAATATTTGATGCTATCGATGAGTAGTGCTTTAGGGTGCATCGAAAACATTTCAAATAAAATGTTCTTAATATATGATAAGATTTATCTCTAATATCAATATTCATAATGTAGTATTGAAGTAACTAATTATTCATATCAATATTCATCTGTAGTATCGAAGTAATCAATCATTCTTTTTTTTGATAAACTTATGTCATTTTTATAAAAATTAATTAATATATTATTGGTATTGCTTTGCAAAGAATAAAATTAATTTCGACGTGAACCGAAGAGTGGTTAGTATTATATAATTGCATTTGTCCATTTTTCAACTAAAATTAAATAATAAATAATTATGTGCATACAAGTTGTTATATATATAATGAAATTTCAGAAAATATCTTCTCCCTTATTCTTAGTTCTCTCTGTTCCTTCATCTTCTATTCTTCTTGGAGTTGTCTTCTCAGTCATCAATTCTGAAGAATTAATTCGACCTTACTGTCATTTTGATTCTTCAAATTAAGAAGATCATAACATTGGTGCTCTCGTCTTCAATGGTAGAAGGAACTCGATTTGCACGATTGGAGGAATCCTTGGCCAAACTTACTGCAATGCACGAATCTCAGACATTGTGCATCGATAAACAGAATTTGAGTATTGATTCTCCGTGAGACTGTTCAGGAGCTCACCGTTGCTTTTAAGTCCTTGGATGCCAAGGTTGAACAGCATGCTCGTCGCTCATATTCTAACATTTTACTGCAACCGCCTCCTACCGAACCTCGTATTCCTCAGAGTTCGCAGGTAACTCTGGACTCTTCACAAATTGTTAAGTCTTTGCGTGCCGATATTCCATGATTTTCTGGTGATAATCCATCAGCTTGGGTAGCTAGGTTTCAGCGCTACTTTGTTTACTGTAACACTCCGGAATCTCAACGTTTAATTGTAGCGTCATTTCATTTATATGGCGTCGCCTTAGATTGGTTCGATTGGATCAATAGAAATGGTTTAATTCATACTTGGCCTGAGTTTTTAATTGCAATAACTAAACGATTTGGACCTTCGGAGTATGATGATTATTTTGGACGATTAAGTAAGTTGATTCAATCTTGTAGTTTGCGTGAATATCAGAATCAGTTCGAACAGCTTGCTAACAATATTACTGTTGTACCTGAGCATGTGTTAATTAGCTGTTTTGTATCTGGAACGACATGATATTTGGAAAGAAACGCAAGTTTCTCGACCACAAACTTTGTTACAGGCAATTGGCTTGGCCAAACTTTATGATGATAAAATTATAATAATGGCTTTGGCCCTGGGGTATGGCATGAACGAGCAGCTTCTGTCAGATCTTCTTCTTCTTCCAGTCACACTAAACTGTCTTCTTTACTTCCTAATCCACCGGGTCCACAGAAACTATTTACAATCAAAAAGTTGTCTCCTGTTGAAATGCTGGCCAGAAGAGAGAAAGGTCTTTTTTACAATTGTGACGAGAAGTTTTTTGTTGGTCATAAATGTAAAGGACAATTAATGTTGTTTGTAATAGCGGAGGACGAATTGAATGATGATATAGGTGTTATTGTAGCATCACAGGAGCTACCAGGTTTCGATTATTCACTTGAACAACCTGCACTCAGTTTACATGCCATGGAAGTCCATCCTTGTCCACGGACACTGAGATTACATGGTCATATCACTGCATGCCTGTGCAAATCCTCATTGACGGTGGGAGCACACACAATTTTGTTCAAGAGCGTATTGCGAAATTTCTAAAGTTAACTGTGTTACCTTCTCCTCATTTTGCTGTGTTAGTAGGGAATGGTGCTTCGATGGTTTGTGTGGTGTATTGCCCAAAAGTGCAGGTGGTTATAGGTGCAGAATCATTTACATTGATTTCTTTATCTTACAATTGCGTGGAGATGATGTTGTTTTGGGGGTACAATGGCTCCAACTCTTAGGACTTATACCATGGATTATACGCAGCTATATATGGAATTTGTACATCAAGGTCGCATGATCCGATTGCAAGGCCAACCATTGCTTCACATTGAAGAAATGCAGTTGAATCAACTTCGACGATTATCGAGAACTAAAAGCATTTTGCATTGCTTTCACTTAATGTCTTTGGACGGGGGAACAGATATATCATCTCAGGAACATTCTTCACCTCAGTCCTTAGCTTCCTTACTTGATGCGTATAAGGATGTGTTTATGGAATCAGACTCACTTTGTCCTAAACAGTGCATTAATCACTCCGTTCATCTTCTTCCCCACACGAATCCCGTCAATGTTAGACCCAATTGTTCCCTCAATCCCAAAAAAATGAGATCAAAAAGTTGGTTCAGGAAATGTTGTCTTCGAGCGTTATTCGTCCTAGCCATAGTCCTTTTTCCTCCCATGTTCTATTAGTCAAAAAGAAGGATGGCACTTGGCGATTTTGTGTTGATTACCGTGCCCTTAATCATGTCACTGTCAAGGATAAATTCCCTATTCCCACAATTGTTGGACTCCTTGATGAACTACATGGCTCTTCCATTTTTTCCAAACTCGACTTACGGGCATGTTATCATCAAATTTGTGTCAATGATTCTGACATTCCCAAAACCGCTCTTAGAACCCATGAAGGCCACTAGGAATTTGTCGTAATGCCCTTCGGCCTTACAAATGCCCCTGCAACTTTTCAAGCTTCAATCTCATCTTTAAATCATTTCTTCAAAAATATGTCATTGTTTTCTTTAATGACATCCTCATTTATAGCAAATCAATGGATGAGCATCTTGGTCATTTGCAATCTGTTTTGCAATGTTTACGTGACAATAAATTTTTGGCTAAACTTGCTAAATGTTCAATTTATTATCTCGGTATATTGTCTTATTGGAAAGGGTACGCCCAGACCCGACTAAGGTTGAGGCTATTAATTCTTGGCCAACTCCAACTACTTTGAAATCGTTAAGTGGGTTCTTGGGTCTCCGGGTTTTATCACAAGTTTGTCAAGAATTATGCTACCACTGCCTCACCTCTAACTGGCCTTTTAAACAAAGATAGCTTCCATTGGACAGAAGCTTCACAACATTCGTTTATGAACTTAAAACAAGCTTTAGCCCAGTCACCTATTCTTGTCCTTGCCAATTTTTCCTTGCAATTCCAGATTCGAACCGACGCATCCAGGGTAGGAATCAGGGCTGTTCTTTTGCAACGAGGTCATCCGTTTGCTTATCAGTCGTAAACTTCCAAGCCATCACACAAGCTGTCACGAAACGGGGACCATATTTGTTGGGACATCACTTCTCTAGAATTACAGACCACCTCAGGTTTAAAGCCTTGTTCAAACTATACACTTACGATCAACAAAAATACATTTCAATTTGTTAGGCTATGACTTTGATATTTCTTATCAACCGGGAAAATCTAGTATGGTGGTGGATGCTTTATCGCGCCAATTCGAACATTCCAATTCTACTACTGTGGGTTTGGGTCAGTTACTAGCCTTATCAGTTCCAACACCCATATTTCTTCCTCAATTACTTTTGGAAGTCCAACAAGATCCTCTTTATTCTAACCTCCTGTCCCAATCTTCTTTAACATCACTCTCACTTACAACTACTCCTTCCCAAATTCGTGAGTGCTTGGTCTACAAAAATCATTGGATTTGCCTCAATCCTAATTCACCGATCAAGGACATGGTGATGTTTGAATTCCATAATATTCCTTTAGCGGGTCATGACGGGGTGCAAAAGACTTTGGCAAGGATTGCTACCAATTTCTATTGGCCTTATATGAAACGCAATGTACAGAACTATGTGGCACAGTCTTCGGTGTGTCTTCAAACCAAGTCGAGTACCCAAAAGCCTTTTTGGGTTATTACAGCCACTTCCAATTCCGAGTAATGTTTGGGGGGGTATTTCTATGGATTTTGTTACTGGATTAGCACTTTCGAATGGGTTTTCAGTTATTTTAGTGGTCATGGATAGACTTTCTAAATACGGAATCTTGGGTTGTTGAAATCTGGTTTTACAGCTTCAATGGTTGCTTATGATTTTGTTGAGATTGTGGTTAAACATCATGCTTTTCCAAAGAGTATAGTTTCAACTCGTGACCCGACTTTTCTCAGTAAGTTCTGGAAGGAGGTGTTCGAGCATAGTGGGACAACTTTAACAATGTCAAGTGCTTATCATCCGCTAATGGATGGCCAAACCGAGGTTTTGAATCGGTGTTTGAAACAATATTTGCGTGTCTTTGTAATGGATCAACCTTCGAAATGGTCGAGATATTTGGTTTGGGCTGAGCTTTTCTATAACACCACATATCATTCTGCTATAAAAATGATGCCATTGAGGCGTGTTTGGCAAACTTCCACCATCACTGTCGTCATACATTCCAGGTTCATCCCACATTCAGGCTACGGACACTTTATTGCGTGATCGAGATGAATTATTGGAATGCTTGTGCCGTAAAATGAGTGATGCACAAGAGAGAATGCGAGCTGCTGCTGATAAACACCGAACTAACACAGTGTTTGAGGTGGGGCAATGGTGTTTTATCCGTCTACAACCCCATCGACAAACATCACTCAAAGCTCAACCGTATTCCAAGTTTAATAAACGTTACTATGGACCTTTTCAAATTGTGAAGCGTGTGGGGGTTGTGGCCTACAAGTTAGCTCTACCACTTGAGGCTAAAATTCATCCAGTTTTCACATATCTGTTCTCAAGTTATGTCCAGAACCTACATCGCCTCATCCTTGCAGTTGCCAGCACACTTTGTGGACAACCAGCCTCTCGTCACCTCTTTAGCAATCATCGCAACATTTGGAAGAATAATCACTGGACTTCGCAAATTTTGGTGCAATTGGCAGGTCTTCCTCTTGAGGACACTTCTTGGGAGGATATTTCTTCTTTTCGTGCAGATAATCCGAATTTTCACTTTGAGAACAAGGTAAGTTTGACGGGGTGGGTAATGATATGAACATACATCGAAGATCACAACGAATGATAGGAGCACCTCAAGCATTGGTGGACTTTGTGTCAAATGCATGGCAGCATCGAAGCGGAGAAAGCAAGTATTCAAGTTTACAACTTCAGTACTTCTTTCAAATAGTATACAGTGTTTGGCTTAATAGTGAAACATTGAAAACGTGTTTTGAAGAGTAGAGTTGTAACTTTGTTTGAGTTGTAAATGATACCTATAAATAACAATGAAAATTGAATGTGGAGTCAAGTCTCCATTTCAGAAAATATCTTCTCCCTTATTCTTAGTTCTCTCTGTTTCTTCTTCTTCTCGGAGTTTGTCTTCTCAGTCATCAATTCTGAAGAATTGATTCGACCTTAAGGTAATTTTGATTCTTCAAATTAAGAAGATCGTAGCATCATGTCACTCTACAACTCTAAGGAACTCTTTTTGTATAAAGGATGTGATGAGAAAGTGTGAGATGTGTAGTTAAAATTTAGGTTTTATTCATCTTTATCAATGTATCAAAAGACGTCGTAAATAGTAATCCTTTCAGGTAGCATTAATATAACTATAGATAATCGGTCTCAGTCTCCTCTGATCGGAACATGGTGCCATGCTAGGGCTAAAGCTAGAACTCAACGATCAAGGGTAAATTGATCTGAATCTTTGTAAATTATGTACATATCATACTTTAGAGAGCATGCGCTACATCTTGAAATAACAAAACTTAATTACATCATTAGAAATAGTTTACTTGCTAGCAAAATATATAATTTATTTTAGTTTTTAGCAAAATATATAGTTGTGATTGGGAAGGTATATAATTTTAAATCATTAAATTTAGGGATAATTACATCTACACTCCATCGACTTTGGCCTATTTACAGAAACCTCTCATCGACTTTGAAAAATTACAGAGACCTCCCCTCCATGTAACACCGTAAAAAAAATTAACGGAATGCACAAAATGACGCTTTTGCCCCTCTTGTATATTTAATATAAAATTATCAAAACATTACAGCTACACCCATTATATTATATGTAATATAAAATTATCAAAACATTACAGATACATATCAAAACATTACAGATACACCCCATACAGTATACTATATATTATAGTTACACCCCATAATGTATCCTATTATTTTTATTTATTTTTATTTTTTTTTGTTTCTCTTTTATTTATTTCAAAGAATTATTTATTAAATATTTTTTAACTATAAACTAGCTTTCATATTGATTATAATATTTTAAAACTACTTAAATATATAAAATACATTAAAAATGATATTATTATATTATTATCATAGTATCATATTTTTTTTTTGGTAATTATAATGATAAAAGATATTTTTTTAAGGTCATGATCTTTAATAACAATTATATGTTTAGACGTTGACTTTAAATGATATGTTTTAGACCATGATTTTAATGACAAATGATGTTTTATCAAATCGGTTTATTCAATTTAATATAAAAATCAGACAGTAAAGTGGGATTAGAATGTCATAAATATAGTGGGATAAATATTTTTATACATTAAACCAAACATGAGATAAAAAATTTATCCCAATATTACTTAACCCATCGTGCAATCCAAATACACCCTTACATTACATGTTTAGTCAATCCAACCCATAAACAGATTGTGCATTATTCTTTCCAATCAATAAAGAAATAAGAAAAAAATTTAATTCAATATTTTATTCATTCTCTCTCTTTATTATTTTGGTGAGCTAGCAAAAACGTCCATTAATTAAATTAATAACATTTTCCTTGTAATAATAATACATATTTCCTTATACTATATAAGACCGGATCAATAAAAAACTGATGTATAAACACTCTTAAAAATCATTCGATACAATATCGGACACTTTTAGAACACCGATATTTTTCCGACACGTGTTGTACATGCCACGTGGCGTGTCCTTAATATTTTTTTTTTTAAAAATGAAATCGGACATTCCCCTCAAAATTGGACACCTGTGGCAGACACGATCGATGTGCGTGTTCGATACATAAATGACACTTTTGGGGGTTAATTGTGTTGGGATATGCCCTAATACAACTCATTAGATGATTGTTTATGACATACAATGTATTATGGTTTTTAGAAATTGCAATTCATTATTATATATTATTCGAGTATCTGTGTAATATGAATTAATATATAAGTTAATGTCCTTAGAATAATATTGTATTGTTCTTAAAGATTGTCCCTAGTCAAGTGTTATCATGAATCGGGATAATGATAATGCATTGAGACTAGTATGTTTTTGATTGATGAATTGTTCATAGATATGAGATATCAAATCAACACATGAGTGCATGTTAGAGAACGATGTACTGGACAGACCCACCATGAGAATGCTACACGGATAGTTATATGAACGTCATAAGCAATTATCATAGTGATAATAATGTATGTAATCCTTACGACTTGAGTTCACCAGAGATCCCAACATAAGGAGTCATGTATCTTGATATTGTCAAACATTACCTGTAACAGGGTAAACTATAAAGACAAATGAGTCGATATGTGATATCGAGCTTATTCGTTTATTCTAGTTCTACTTGGGGATCAAGAAATAAAAGACTGAATATATGAGTATGACTATTACATGACTCGTGTTCAATCTAAACACATTGGACAAGGGGATTAAGTTACATGGTTAATATTATCACAGTCTGTAGGTTATGTCGAGTCAATGGCATTCTTGTAATTTGGGTAGCCTTGACGTGTTGCTAGATACCGCTCATTGTTTGTGATATAAAATTAGATTTTATGTCTCTGACAACATTGCAAAATCCTATCGGGTCACACAAAAGATTAAATCGATAAAGGGAGATATAATTCATTGGATGAATTAATTAATTAAAAAGAGTCTTAATTATAAATATTAGATATATGGATTTAATTAATATATTGGGTTTGGGCCAATAAGGCTTTTTAAAAGCCTTTAATTAAATCTAATATGCATTATATAATATGATAACAAGGTTGATTAAGGGTTAATCATTTTTATCAAACCTAATAGCCACCTCAAGAGGAGCTCTCGGCCGTCGCCACTCTCCTACAAACCTCACGGCCGCCGCCGTCGTGAATAGTGAGATTAACGGCCGTCGTCTGATCGGTTTTGAACCGTGACTCTTGTTTCGGTTTGAGAACGAGTCTAGCAACTTGTTCTTGAACACCCTTTTCGATTTGATCGTGTGGATACCGTAGAGACGAAGGTGTAAATCTTTGTTCGTGACCCGTGGTCTTGCAACGAGGATTCTGCTACAAACACGCTACAAGGGTATGATTCTTATCAATCTCGGTATGAATAACTTTGTATAGGTCCAGTGGTAGGAATCAAGTTTTTATTTTCCGCTGCGTATTGCTTGATTGATTCCTAACAGTGGTATCAGAGCCATGTTCAAAGCTCATATCGGATTTATGTGATTAATTGTTTAATCATGTTTTGAATCTTTTGCATGCTTTAAAACTGTTTAATTCATATATGATATGTGTTAATCGATTTTGTGGGAATTATCGCAATATTATATGTGATATAGTTGACGGATTGAAGTATATGATAGTTCGTGATCAAAACCGAGCCATTGGCTCACATGAAATCTCACGGCCGCCGCATGGAGCTAGGGTCTCGGACCCTTGGCTCGAGCATGGGCCGAGCCGCCGTCAAAGGGCTAGGGTTTCGAACCCTTGGCTCGCGCATGGCTCTCGGCCGCCGCCACCAATTATTAGGGTTTCGAACCCTTTTGGCTCGATGAGCACCAAGCCGCCGCCGACATGGCTAGGGTTTCGAACCCTAGTCTCGTGCATGGTTGGGCCGTGGGTTAGGCTAGGTTTTCGAACCTTGGACCGAGACATGGCTGCAACCGTGGGCTTGCTAGGGTTAGCAAGTCCATGGCTTGAGGGGCGCCAAGTATCCGTGGCATGTGATGTCCCGAGCGTACGATAATTTCATAAAATTTTATTTTCAGTTTTAATTGGAATTAAATTTTAAAATGTTTAGAATTTAATTCATTAATTGTTATAGAATGTTTTATGTGTTGTTTGAGCATGGTGCATGGTTATAGCCCTATGACCTATTATATAGGATTTTGTGAATGTTTGTAATTTAATACGGCCTGCGAGTCGTGCCTTCTCTATTTTTCCTAAATGTTATCCCTCCCCTATGTTCCCCTCGAATGTACCTCGATGAATTCTCTATATCATGTAATTGTTATATAGTATAGTTTATTTTGTTGATGGAGATCAATGAAGATGGACCAAAGTGCCGGGAAGAGGAGGCCATTCACAAAAGGGAGCCAAATGTGCTTGGAGAAGTTACCTTAGGTTGACCTTTTAGGATTTTCTCATTGGCTTGAGAATTAGTAGGGGCTATAACCATGTCACGTTTACTTTATGTTGATGTATGAGATGCATGTTTATCGTTTTATTTAATATTGTTGCTTGATATACATATATGTAGATATGTATATATTCATATATGTACCAGACATATTTTCAATATTAATAAAATCATAAGATCAATAAATCCCTCTTATAATATTAAGTCAATCAAGATGCCTTCCAATTAAAAATACTCGTCAAGACTTCGATTGAACATGTGTGGCTTTGCCAAAGCAAAGCACCGTGACAATCTTAGTAAGGCGCGAAAGGATAAAAGTGATATCCGTGTTATTTTAAAATTGGGTTCGACTTAACTAGGTTATCTCAATAGGATTGGGAACCTAAAGGCATGTGTTTGGATAATAATTCATTAGATGAATTTGAACAAAGTGTTGTTCGTCCAACCATCCAAGAATTACATGTGATGTAATTGACAAAGTGTTGTCTACCTAAATAATCGAGTCTTGGGTGATTAGCCAAAGCTAACTCAGGATTAGGTGAAATATGGATCTTGGCCCACTAAGTTTTCGAGGGTTGATATTTTAAACAAAATAGTGGGAGTGTCATTTAATATAAGACCTTATTAAATAATTAAAATCATAAACTTATTTTGCATATTTATATTGTAGATATCCATGGCATCAAACAACGTAACTAGCATACTATCATTGCTATCGGTCCTTGAGAAGGACAAACTGAATGTGACTAATTTCCTAGACTGGAATAGGAATTTGAGGATTGTCCTCAAACATGAGAAAAAGCAATATGTCCTAGAGGAACCCTTACCTGGTGTCCCGTAACGGCCCCTAAAACCGATAAGGATGCTTACAAGAAGCATCAGAATGACGCACTTGATGTTGGTTGCCTTATGCTTGCCACCATGAACTCTGAGCTTCAGAAGCAACATGAGGAAATGGAGGCATTCGATATGATCGAGCACTTAAAGCAACTCTACCAACAACAAGCTAGACAAGAGAGGTATGACGTCTCTAGAGCGTTATTCTAGTGCAGAATGGTAGAAGGAAGCCTTGTTGGAACTCATGTACTAAAGATGATTGGGTACATTGAGAATCTTGAGAAGCTGGATTTTCCATTGGACCAAGAGTTGGCCACAGACGTGATCTTGTAATCGTTGCCTGATAGCTACAGTCAATTTGTCTTGAATTACAATATGATTGAAATCGAAAAGACTCTACCGCAATTGCTTGGTATGTTGAGAACATATGAAGCAAACTCAAAGAAGTCTAAGCCCACTAATGTTCTTATTGTGAATAAGAGCAAGGGAAAGACTAAAGAAAAAGGCTTTAAGAAGAACAAGAAAGTCTTTGTTAAGTCTAAGCCCCATGCTTCTGCACTCAAGCCAAAGGGAGGAGTGGCTAAGGAAGGGAACTGCTTCCATTGCGGTGAGACCGGTCATTGGAAGAGAAACTGCAAATTATATCTGGAAGATCTTAAGAAGACAAAGGGAAGTGTGACTTCCACTTCAGGTATTTTTGTTATAGAAGTCAATTTATCTACTTCTTCATCATGGGTATTAGATACTGGATGTGGTTCTCACATTTGTGTTAATGTGCAGGATCTCAAAAGGAGTAGGATGTTGACGAAAGACGAGGTTGATCTCCGAGTGGGAAATGGAGCAAGAGTTGCTGCATTAGCTATAGAAGATTACTCTTTAACTTTGCCTTCTGGTTTATTATTAGATTTACAAGACTGTTATTTTGTGTCATCTATTACTAGAAACATAATTTCAATTTCTTGTTTGGACCAGATTGGTTTTTCATTTATTATAAAGGACAAATGTTGCTCCATTTATTTGAATGAGATGTTTTATGCTAGTGCACAATTAATTAATGGTCTTTATGTTTTAAATCTAGATATGCATGTCTATAACATAAATACTAAAAGGATTAAGAATAATGATTTAAATCCAACTTATCTCTGGCATTGTCGCTTGGGCCATATAAACGAGAATCGCATATCAAAACTTCATAAGGATGGAGTGTTAGATTCATTTGATTTTGAATCATATGAAACATGTGAATCTTGTTTAATGGGCAAGATGACTAAAGCTCCTTTCAATGGACATGTTGAAAGGACAAATGATTTATTGAGTCTCATACATAGTGATGTATGTGGACCAATAAGCACACATGCTAGAGGTGGTTTTCAATACTTCGTTACATTTACTAATGACTTCAGTAGATATGGGTATGTGTACCTTATGAAACATAAACATGAAACATTTGAAAAGTTCAAAGATTTCAAGAATGAAGTACAAAACCAACTTGACAAAAGTATCAAAACCCTCCGATCAGATCGATGAGGACAATATCTAAGCCAAGAGTTTCATGACTATCTAAAGGAGTGTGGGATAGTCCCACAACTCACACTCCGTACACTCCACAATGGAATGGTGTATCCGAAAGGAGGAATCGAACTTTGTTGGACATGGTTCGATCAATGATGAGTCATGCAGATCTTCCGACTTCCTTTTGGGGACATGCTTTAGAAACAGCAATACTTATACTGAACTGCGTTCCATCTAAATCAGTAGAAAAGACACTATCACGCCCCGGGCCCAGGCCCGCGCAAGCGCGACTGCACAATGGACTCTTATAGCAACTACTGCGTATCCGTCCTCGCTCTACGAAAATGGTTAACCCAAGTTGCTATAATAGTCCATTGTAAGCCTTTATAAACCACATTAAATTTTCATCCACAACCAATGTGGGACATGGGTATTACAATCACCCCTCCTTCAGAACGCGACGTCCTCGTCGCGACCTAACTCATCGATCCACCGGCACCGGGAATCTAGAGGTGGCTTCTACTGGTTCAAGAGGTGGCTCCCGTCATATAGCACTTTGCCCCGCAGGTTCAAGAGGTGGCTCCCACGCACGTGGCACTTTGCCCCGCAGGTTCAAGAGGTGGCCCCCGTCATGTAGCACTTTGCCCTTTTAGGTTCAAGAGGTGGCTCCCACGCACGTAGCACTTTGCCCTGCATAGCACTTATCTCCCGGTGTTTCCTGCCGGTGACCGGCTCTGATACCATTCTGTCACGCCCCGGGCCCATGCCCTCGCAAGCGCGACTGCACAATGGACTCTTATAGCAACTACTTCGTATCCGTCATCGCTCTACGAAAATGGTTAACACAAGTTGCTATAATAGTCCATTGTAAGCCTTTATAAACCACATTAAATTTTCATCCACAACCAATGTGGGACATGTGTATTACAGATACCATATGAGATATGGACTAAGAAGCGTCCTAGTATGTCTTTTATGAAGATCTGGGGTTGTGAGGCTTACGTAAGACGTCACGCCTCCAATAAACTTGGACCCAAATCTGTTAAGTGTTTATTTGTGGGGTATCCTAAGGAAACGAAAGGATACTATTTCTATTATCCCACCGAGAACAAAGTAGTTGTTGCTCAGACTGGTGTCTTTCTTGAAAGAGAATTTATTTCGAGAAGAACCAGTGGGAGACAAATAGAACTTAGTGAACATTGAACATGATATTGAGATGGAAACAGAGCAGACACCACAAGCTGTTGTGGATGAAATGCCTGCTCAAGAGACACAAGCCCAGTGTAGGTCTGTAAGAGAACACCGTGAACCACAGAGATATGGATTTCTTGTTACTCAACAAGGTGACTTACTACTTATTGATGAGGATGAGCCGTCATCTTATCAAGAAGCTATAATGGGCCCTGATTCTGAGAAATGGCAAGAGGCCATGAAATCTGAGATGGAATCCATGTATGCAAACCAAGTATGGACTTTGGTTGACCCGCCTGAAGGGGTAAGACCCATATGGTGTAAATGGTTTTTCAAGAAAAAGACCGGCATGGATGGTAATGTACAAACCTTTAAAGGTCGACTGGTTGCTAAAAGGTTTTAAACAAATTCATGGTATTGACTATGATGAAACTTTTTCGTCAGTTGCCATGGTTAAATCCATTAGGATCTTACTTGCAATAGCTGCATTTCATGATTATGAAATCTGGCAGATGGATGTCAAAACAGCTTTCTTTAATGGAAATTTACTCGAGGATGTGTACATGACACAACCTTAGGGTTTTGTCGATCCAAAGGATGCTGGAAAGATATGCAAGCTACAACGATCCATTTATGGATTGAAGCAAGCTTCTCGGAGTTGGAATCTTCGTTTTGATGATGCAGTCAAAGAGTTTGGTTTCATCAAAAACGTAGATGAACCTTGTGTCTACAAGAAGGTCAGTGGGAGCATAATCATCTTCCTAATATTGTATGTAGATGACATACTTCTAATTGGGAATGATATCCCTGCCTTACAATCTGTAAAGATTTGGCTAGGGAATTGCTTTTCTATGAAAGACTTGGGTAAAGCCACATATGTATTAGGTATCAAGATCTATAGAGATAGATCAAGAAGATTGATTGGCCTAAGTCAAAGTACATACATAGACAAAGTGCTAAAACGGTTTAGCATGCAAGAATCAAAGAAAGGATTCGTGCATATGACACATGGGATACATCTCTCGAAGGATCAGTGTCCTTCAACACCAGATGAGAGATAACACATGAGTAAGATTCCATATGCGTCAGCTATTGGATCTATCATGTATGCCATGATATGTACTCGTCCCGATGTCTCGTATGCTCTGAGCATGACGAGCAGATATCAGGTTGATCCAGGTGAATGTCACTGGATTGCTGTCAAGAATATCCTGAAGTACTTGAGAAGAACTAAGGATCCATTCTTGATTTATGGAGGTGAGGAAGAGCTCAATGTAATATGTTACATTGATGCAAGCTTCCAAACCGACAAAGATGATTTCCGATCGCAATCAGGATATGTGTTTTGCCTAAATGGAGGTGCTGTGAGCTGGAAGAGTTCAAAGCAAGAGACAGTAGCCGATTCTACAACTGAAGCTGAATACATTGTTGCCTCAGATGCAGCAAAGGAAGCTGTTTGGATCAAGAAGTTCATCTCTGAACTTGGGGTGATGCCTAGCATACTAGATCCGATTGAACTCTATTGTGACAACAATGGAGCCATCGCATTGGCTAAGGAACCTAGATCTCACCAAAGATCAAAGCACATACTTCGGCGCTTTCATTTCATTCGAGAAACGTTGAAAGATGAGATGTAAAAATATGCAAAGTACCAACTGATGATAATGTATCTGACCCACTGACAAGCCACTATCACAGCAGAAGCATGATCGTCATACTAGATCTCTAGATATTAAGTATATGTCTAATTGGTCTTAGTGCAAGTGGGAGATTTGTTGGGATATGCCCTAAGACAACTCATTAGATGATTGTTTATGACATACAATGTATTATGGTTTTTAGAGATGGCAATTCATTATTATATATTATTTGAGTATCTTTGTAATATGAATTAATATATAAGTTAATGTCCTTAGAATAATATTGTATTGTTCTTAAAGATTGTCCCTAGTCAAGTGTTATCATGAATCGGGATAATGATAATGCATTGAGACTAGTATGTTTTGATTGAAGAATTGTTCATAGATATGAGATATCAAATCAACACATGAGTGCATGTTAGAGAACGATGTACTGGACAGACCCACAATGAGAATGCTACATGGATAGTAATATGAACGTCATAAGAAATTCTCATAGTGATAATAATTTATGTAATCCTTACGACTTGAGATCACCAGAGATCCCAACATAAGGAGTCATGTATCTTGATATTGTCAAATGTTACCTGTAACAGGGTAAACTAGAAAGACAATCATTGGATACACCACGAATTATGTAGAGGGATGTTGAGTGATCAAGAAAAGGATTTGTCCCTCCTATATAATAGGAGAAGCGTTTGGGCCCTTGATCAAGTAAGACTAAAATGCATGGTCGTGCTCGAATGAGTCGATATGTGATATCGAGCTTATTCGTTTATTCTAGTTCTACTTGGGGATCAAGAAATAAAAGATTGAATATATGAGTATGACTATTCCATGACTCGTGTTCCATCTAAACACATTGGACAAATGGATTAAGTTACATGGTTAATATTATCACAGTCCGTAGGTTATGTCGAGTCAATGACATTCTTGTAATTTGGGTAGCCTTGATGTGTTGCTAGATACCGCTCATTGCTTGTGACATAAAATTAGATTTTATGTCGCTGCCAACATTGCAAGATCCTATCGGGTCACACAAAAGATTAAATCGATAAAGGGAGATATAATTCATTGGATGAATTAATTAATTAAGAGAGTCTTAATTATAAATGAAAGGACCCTAGTTCCTTAAGTGCGGATTAAAGGCGTAAATAGAAATTTCCATGCATAACAGAGTATAAAGGTTGTGTTGATGCCCTGAGCTATTAAATTACAGTGCCAAAATAAAGTTCCAAAAGGGATTAGTTACATTCACAATCAATGAATGCTAATCATATAGCTTTACACTACTCCTAGAGTAGAGACTATACAAAATTAAGCCTACTATGCCAAAAGCACTCCTCACTGGCTCACCGCATCAACCCGCCTTAGCCCGTCCGCCCAAAAGTACCTACAGGAACAACCCCAAACCATGAGCATGTATATAAATCATATTCACAATAATATGATCATAATTCAATGCATAGACCATAAATGCAAATCACTTCCTGTACTTAACACATATAAAAGCTCCCTTGGTTGTCCCTGTACCATAATCACAATTAATTGATTATAACACCAATAATAT
This sequence comes from Haberlea rhodopensis, assembly GCA_907163345.1. NCBI lineage: Eukaryota > Viridiplantae > Streptophyta > Magnoliopsida > Lamiales > Gesneriaceae > Haberlea > Haberlea rhodopensis. The sequence goes on from CAJQUN010000037.1 coordinate 1,309,235, forward strand.
ATGTCATGACATGCATCCGTTCCATGTATACCAATGGCCAATCTCAGTCTTATTATATCAGTGGCATAATACCCCTCGCGTTAAATGACAGCGGCATTAATACCCCTCGCTTTGACATATTAGCGGCATAATATCCTTTGCATCAACATGACAGCGGCATGATCCTTCGCTTCGACATGTTTGCGGCAAATATTCTTCATCGCTAAATATGACAGCAGCAAGTATTCTATCATCGTCTCGACATGAAGGCGGCAAGTATTCTTCATCACTGCGATATAACCTCGACTCACAATTTCATGCAACCATAATGCATGTTCCAACTATGTATGCAACCATAATGCATAAATAAGACCACATGTGCAACCATAATGCATAGCCAATTCAAAGCGTAATAAATACGTTTTACCGTCCGATGCTCGTACGTCTCACTACGTACCTTAGTTCCAAAAGTGGAGATGTTGTGGGACTTTATCTCCTTTGATGTGTGGCTACCTGGGATGGTTCTACACAATCACATGAATCCATAGTAGAAGCCAATAAATGAACCATTACCAAAACATCATCATTTAGAACAAAATCTCAAAATCCACATTTTATGCCTTGCGATCGATCGGTCCCTAAGCCCCGATCGATCGCCAAGTGAAGAAAAATAGGCATCCAAGTACTGCCTCCACCGATCGATCGAACCATTTTACCGATCGATCGAGACATCACACCGATCGATCGGAAAAAATTACCGATCGATCGATAAGCTCATTTCACGCCTTGTTCAGTCTCTGGCTTGCTCGATCGATCGGACCCATATCTCGATCGATCGGGCAGCCCTGTTCCAGCGAGAAACTTCCATATATGAGCTTCCAACAACACTTAAACTCATATACAACCAAGAACAACTTCCATGCTCAACATATAACCACAAAACAACTTTAAAATACAACCCCCACACATAAACAAGATGTTGGACCAAGATCCACCCTTAAATCCCCAACAATAAGCTACAAATCCAACCAAAACTCAGCAAAACTCTACCATAATGGAAGCTTACCACTTGAGCTCCAAGTTTCAAGCAAGAAAACACAAAAAGACTCCTTTTTCCAAGTTTTCTCCTCTCCTTTTGTTTCAGAAACGAAAATGGGAGTTTTCCTTGCAAGAGGAGAGATGAAGGGTGGGTTTTGACTTAAAGGTGATGGGAATGGATGTGATATAAAGTGTGCAAGTGGCTCACTTGCCATGCTATGGGGTTTAAATGTGTATCAAGACACAATCATGATATATAGAATACCCCAACATGATATTTTAAAAGCATTTTACCACAATGCATCAAAATCCCCATTAAAATCATGCATTACCAAATAGACACAACCCATTTCATTTAAACCATTATAACACCCAATTCCCAACATGTATAACATGCACTCTGAAATGCTCTACCGGGTCACGCCTACCATGTGACAAGCATTTTACCAAGATAATTAGTCCCAACACATAATCTAATTATCGCCATAATATCACATAAACATAATTAATGCCCTAATTGCAATTAATTATTTCGGGGATATCACAATACTCCCCTACTTATAAGATTTCGCCCTCGAAATCGCATGCACTTACCCAAATCGAAACTAGACATAAATCACATACCAGAGAGTAGTTCCGGGTAGTGCTGCACCATATGCTGCTCCGTCTCCCACGTGGCCTCTTCGATACCCCTGCGATCCCACTGTACCTTTACCATAGGTATCACTTTGTTCCGAAGCCTGCGATCAGCCCTATCCAGAATCCTGACTGGCCGTTCCTCATAAGATACATCAGAATCTAACTGAACCTCAGAAGGCTGCAATACATGCGACGGATCCGGCTCATACTTCCATAGCATAGATACATGAAACACGTCGTGAATACCAGACAACGACGGTGGCAGTGCTAAACGGTAAGCCAAGGTACCGATGCGCTGTAAAATCTCATACGGTCCCACATACCTCGGAGACAATTTACCACGCATACCAAACCGAACCACACCCCTGAAAGGTGAAATCTTCAAAAAGACCCTGTCTCCCAACTGAAATTCCAACGGTCTCCGCCGTTTATTCGCATAGGCGGCTTGCCTGTCCTGGGCTGCCTTCATTTTCTGACGGATAATCTTTACCTTATCCTCCATCTCCCGAATCAGTTCGGGTCCTCCCACTGCTTTACTGGTCAAGTCATCCCAGTACAACGGCGACCTACAACGCCTACCATACAAAGCCTCAAACGGAGCCATCTGAATACTCGCCTGATAGCTGTTGTTGTATGAAAACTCTACCAAGGCCAAAGAATCCTGCCATGAGGCATCAAACTCCAACACACAAGATCGCAGCATGTCCTCGAGCGTCTGTATAGTACGCTCAGTCTGACCGTCCGTTTGGGGATGATATGCCGTACTCAACCTCAACTCAGTACCCAAAGCTGACTGAAGACCTCCCCAGAAATGAGATGTGAACCGCGGATCTCTGTCAGACACAATAGATCCCATGCAGTCTCACTATGTCTCGGACATACAATTGAGCCATCCTCAAGTATGTGTACGTCATACTGTAGGGAATGAAGTGAGCTACCTTCGTCAGCCTGTCAATGATCACCCAAATGGCATCACAACCCGAAGTAGTCCTCGGCAAGTGGGTCACAAAGTCCATAGATATGTGTTCCCACTTCCACTCCGGTATCTCTAAGCTCCTTAGCTCGCCACCGGGTCTCTGTCTCTCTGCCTTAATCTGTTGACAGATCAAACACTTCTTGACAAATGAGATTACATCACGTTTCATCTGTTTCCACCAGAACTGTGATGCCCCGAAATTAATTATATGCAATTTGAGCATTAATGATGGTCATGTGATTATTTATGTTGGTAATTAATTTATATGATGGATAATGAAGTGTTAGCATGATTTAATTATATTGATTACCAATTATGAGGAAAGCATGAATTTAAGGGAAGTTTGTAGCATGTTGTAAAATGCTTTTGAAATACCAAATGGAGTATTTTATACATCATGTTAAGTTTGGGGTACAATTCTTCAATTAAATTAAACAACCCCTTTTTAATCCTTTACCCATCACTTTAACCCCACTTTACCATTCACTTTTTAAAAATCCCCAAAATCACTTCCCAACCCCAAACCCTTCCCATTTTCGAGTTCCACCAAAGAAGGAGAAGGAAAGCTTCACAAAAACTTTGTTTGTGTAATCTTTGTTAGGATTTGGAGCCTACAAGAGGTATGGAACCATTCCTAAAAGTTTTATGATGTTTGGTGTTGAAATGGGTTAGTTTTTGATGCTTTATGTGGGTTGTTTTGGGTATATGTTGTTTATGGTTGGGATATGATTTATGGTTATATGAGGATGTTTATTGAAGATTTATAGTGATTTGGTATGGTTGGTGTTTTCTTATTTGAGTTTGTTTGAGTTGGGGAAGGAGAAGGATGAATAGTGCCCGAAAATCGGACCTACAGGACTCGGCGATCGATCGGCACCCTCCACCGATCGATCGCGAGCTACAGGGGTGAAGGCAGTAGCCTTCAGCGATCGATCGCGAGTTTGGCGCGATCGATCGGCGAGGTCGCGATCGATCGGCGCAAACTCGGCGATCGATCGCGAATTGGAAAATTTTGTTGGACAAGGCAGTGTGATCTCGCGATCGATCGGGACTTCATGGAGATCGATCGCGAGACACCAAAATGTGTATTTTTGATGTTTTTGTGGGATTTTTGGATATTGGACTATAATTAGCTTCTAATATCGATTTGTATGGTTATGTAGAACCATCCCAGGTACCCACAACTTCAAGGAGATAAAGTTCTACAACTTCTCCATTTTTGGAATTAAGGTACGTAAGAGACGTACGGGCATCGGACGGTAAACCATACTCCTATATTATGATCATACTATGATTGTATAAGAAATTACGATGCTATGATGATGTGTATGATGAATAAAGATGATAAGGTACTTGATAAGTAAAGATGATTTTATGATGAATAAAGATGATAAGATACTTGATAAGTAAAGATGATTTTATGATGAATAAAGATGATAAGATACTTGATAAGTAAAGATGATTTTATGATGAATAAAGATGATAAGATACTTGATAAGTAAAGATGATTTTATGGTGAATAAAGATGATAAGATACTTGATAAGTAAAGATGATTTTATGGTGAATAAAGATGATAAGATACTTGATAAGTAAAGATGATTTTATGGTGAATAAAGATGATAAGATACTTGATAAGTAAAGATGATTTTATGACGAATAAAGATGATAAGATGCTTGATAAATAAAGATGATTTTCATAATGAATTAAGGTGAAGAGACGCTTACGATGATGTTATGATAAATGATGATGATGCTTATGATAAGTTACGATGACGCTTACGATGATGTTATGATAAATGATGATGATGCTTATGATAAGTTACGATGACGCTTACGATGATGTTATGATAAATGATGATGATGTTTATGATGAATTAAGATGAAGAGATGCTTACGATGATGTTACGATAAATGATGATGATATGACGTTACTATAACGATTATGATGAGACGATGATGTCTATAAGACGATAATGCTTACATGATAATGATGTTTACAAGATGATGATGTTTATAAGATGCTATGATGTTTATGATGAATATGAAACTATGTTCTTAAGAATGGTTGAATGTCCGGTGGTTATTATGGGCAAGCGAGGAAGGTCTTGCCGCTCACATAAATGAGCGATGGGGTACATCCGCTATCAAGGTGTAGCGATGGGTATCATCCGCTAAGCGAGGGGGTACATCCGCTATCAAGGCGTAGCGAGGGGTATCATCCGCTGAATAAAGAGATACATCCGCTATCAAGGCGTGGCGATGGGTATCATATGATGTGTTATGTCGAGCGAGGGGACCAAATGTGCCGCTGTCATAATAGAACCCGGACAGTCCCATTTCTAATTAACATAGTTTGTTATGAGCATATATGTGAAGTATGATTTTAATCATTTATGTCGAGAACTAACGATTATATGCATGACCATGAAACAGGGACAACCAAAGAGGGTTAATGCGATTAACCAGGAAGTATACGTTACCCATTTACTTCATGCATTTATTTATACGCCATTACCCTATGATGTTGAGTAATAATGAATATGCTCACGATGGGTTGTTCCTGTAGGTACACATTTGGATTTGAAGGGCTAAGGGCAGGGTTGAAGAAGTGAGCTTCGAGATGCCTTACGAATTAGGATTCAGGATTTGGTATAGTCTCTACTCCAGGGGTAGTATAATTCTATAGTGCCATTCATTTGAGAATGTAATTAATCTGCTTGAAGTTTTATTTTGGCCTGTAATTCTAATAACTCGTGTAATAACCGGAGCCCTAAGAGATCATAAATGTATGTTTAGTCCCTAATATGTTATTAATACGATGTTAAGGTAGGAAGGCCCTACAAGAACTGATCACACAAGTCATTATACATCTTCCTCCCTCCTGGGTGGATGCTAAATCGACTACTATGAGCCCGTTCCAAGATTCCTCTGCGCAACTCCGGCGTACCTGGGACTACCCATCGGTTACCAAGTCTCAAATAACCGTCCTCAGCCACTCTGAACTTTGATGGTTGCCCCTGAAGTGCCAATGATGACCATCTCTGAATCTCATCATCTATCCTCTGAGTTCTCCTGATATGCTCATAGATATCTGGCTCAGCTAATAAGGTCGATACATGCACAGGCGATGTATCTACGTCGAAGTCATAGCCCAGATGGCAACAGAAAGTCATCATAGCCGACAAATGCATGACCTCCTCAGCAGTACTCTTCACCTTCCGACTCAAGGCATCTGCCGTCAAGTTTGCCTTTCCCGGATGGTACTCAATCTCACAGTCATAGTCTTTGAGCAAATCCATCCATCTCCTCTGACGCATATTCAACTCCGCCTTAGTGAATAAGAATTTCAGGCTCTTATGATCCGTATATATGGTAAAGGACGTACCATACAGATAGTGCCTCCAAATCTTCAGGGCAAAGATAATAGCAGCCAACTCCAAGTCATGGACCGGGTACCTAACCTCATGCGGCTTCAACTGCCTCGATGCATAAGCTACCACATGCTTATCTTGCATCAGTACACAACCCAAGCCCTGCAGTGATGCGTCAGTATAAAGCACAAACCTTTTGTTCTCCGTAGGGATCACCAATATCGGTGCCGTCGTCAATCGGTGCTTTAACTCTTGGAAACTCTCCTGGCAAGCATCAGACCAAAAGAAGGGCACTCCCTTTTGAGTCAATTGAGTCAGTGGCTTAGCAATCTTAGAAAAACCCTCGACAAAGCGTCGGTAATAGCCAGCCAAACCAAGAAAACTCCGAATCTCGGGCACAGAAGTGGGTGCATTCCACTCCATCACCGCCTCAATCTTCCTGGGGTCCACTGAAATCCCACTGCTAGATATGACATGCCCCAGAAATACCACACTACTCAACCAAAACTCACACTTACTGAGTTTGGCATATAACTGGTGATCTCTAAGGATCTGGAGCACTGTCCTCAAACGTCTCACATGCTCTTCCTCACTCCGGGAGTAGATGAGTATATCGTCAATAAACACAATGACGAACTGATCCAGATAGGGTTGGAACACCCGATTCATCAAGCTCATAAAGACAGCCGGGGCGTTCGTCACACCAAACGGCATCACCAAGAACTCGTAGTGCCCATACCGAGTTCAAAATGCTGTTTTCTGCACATCCTCTTCCCTGACCCGTATCTGGTGGTATCTGGATCTCAAATCAATCTTACTATACAGTTTCGTACCTTGCAACTGGTCAAACAAGTCGTCGATCCTTGGAAGAGGATACTTGTTCTTTACCGTGGCCTTATTCAGTTGCCGGTAATCGATGCACAAACGCATCGAGCCATCTTTCTTTTTCACAAAAAGAACTGGTGCGCCCCAAGGCGATACGCTAGGGCGTATATATCCTTTATCAAGGAGTTCCTGCAATTGCTCCTTCAACTCTCTTAGCTCAGCCGGTGCCATCCTGTAAGGTGCACGAGAGATAGCGGATGTCCCCGGTAATAACTCAATCCCAAACTCGACTTCCCTTGCCGGTGGGAATCCGGGAATCTCCTCCGGGAATACGTCAGCAAATTCCGCTACCACTGGTATATCCTCAACCTTTAACTCTTCGCTCTTTCCCGACGTGTCCACGGCATAGATGAGGTAGCCCGTGTGACCACGTTCCAACAACTGAGACATTTTGATTGCCAAAATCAACGGAATCTTCGCACGAGACCCGTCGCCATAAAAAGTCCACTGAACTCCCAAACCAGATCTGAATCGAACTGTCCTCTGTCGACAATCTACCACTGCCTGATATCTGTTCAGAATGTCGATGCCCACAATGCAGTCGAAATCTGACATACTCAAAACAACCAAATCTGCCTTTATCTCGTTGCCCTCAAAATAAATGAGGCAGTCCATCAGAAACCGATCAGCAACAACTCTCTTCCCGGTGGGTGTCGAGACCAATAGAGACGTGGGTAACGGAGACGTGCACATATGATGTCTCGCCACAAAGTCCGCAGACACGAAGGAGTGCGAAGCACCTGTGTCTATCAAAATAAAGGCGGAAAATGTAAATAGTAGGCACGTACCAGCTATAACCTCCTCTGGAGCTGCATCGGCCTGCTCCCTGGTCAATGCATAGACCTGTCCCTGAGGTGGCCCCATCGCCTGTCCTCCCATCTGACGAGGCACCATCGGTGGCCTCTGCTGCACTGTACCACTAGAAAACCTCCCTCGACCTTCCCTGAGATCCGTCTGTCCTTCCCGGTTGGGGCAACGCCCAGCAATGTGGCCCGACTTGCCACAAATGTAGCACGCAGAACAATCTCGCATCAAATGTGGCCCTCCACAAAAGTGGCACTTGACATCTCCAGCTCTACTAGCTTGAGCCGGTCCCCCATAAGTAGATGCACCACTCCTCCGATCCCCTTGCTTTCGGCCCTCCGGCCGCCTTCCACTAAACCGAGAAGAAGAAGAAGAAGTCCCCCGCGACTTAAAAGATCCCCCTCGGGGCTTCAGATTTTCAGATGTTGATCTTTGTGACGGAGCTGGTGAGGGTATGGCCTCAGGATAAGCACTCACCCCTATCTCTGCTAACTCCGCTCTAACCAGTGCATCATCAAAAGATGTCGGGTTGTTAGAAATGACTCGATCAAATAACTCCGGTCGCAGCCCCTTCAGGAAGTGCCTCATCTTGGCATGTCCATTTGTAGCAATATGTGGAACATACCTCAATAAGGACGAGTAGTGCATGGCATAATCCGAAACTGACAGGTTCCCTTGTTTCAGATTTGTAAATTCATCCTCCTTAATTTGCCTAGCCGCGGCAGAGAAGTATCGGTTTAGAAATCGAGTCCGAAATAAAGTCCAGTCGATTACCATGCCATGTGCCCTCAATTCCATTACAGTCGTCTTCCACCACATGGAAGACTTCTTTGCCAGTTGGAATTCTGCCAGTCTTAACCAAGCCGTCCTAGCACACGGCGCAGATACAAAAATCTGTTCTAGTCTCTCCAGCCACTCTTCGGCCTCCTCTCCTGTCTCTGTTCCTTCAAACATGGGTGGGTGGAAGGTTAGAAATTGAGTCAGGCTAAGCTCCCCTGGTAACAGTAGTTGAGCAACCGGTTCCATGCCCACAGCAGGTGGGGGTAAAGGATTTGCCTGCCCGATGCTAGCATTCACGCTCCCAATATCACCCACCTCCTCGTTGAGGTTCCCCGCATTCATAGCCGCCATGCTGTAACACAAAGGTTAACAACAATTCCAAACAATATATATGCTAAACCGTTAGACAATATGAATGACAAGCATGTTAGTATAACAATTGTATACATAAATATGCACCACATGCATAAACATGCCCCAAATCTAAACACTTAGCCAATCATGCTAAGGCTACCCTTCACTCGTTCCCGGGTTCTCTAACCACTGCTCTGATACAACTAATGAAAGGACCCTAGTTCCTTAAGTGCGGATTAAAGGTGTAAATAGAAATTTCCATGCATAACAGAGTATAAAGGTTGTGTTGATGCCCTGAGCTATTAAATTACAGTGCCAAAATAAAGTTCCAAAAGGGATTAGTTACATCCCCAACCAATGAATGCTAATCCTATAGCTTTACACTACTCCTAGAGTAGAGACTATACAAAATTAAGCCTACTATGCCAAAAGCACTCCTCACTGGCTCACCGCATCAACCCGCCTTAGCCCGTCCGCCCAAAAGTACCTACAGGAACAACCCCAAACCATGAGCATGTATATAAATCATATTCACAATAATATGATCATAATTCAATGCATAGACCATAAATGCAAATCACTTCCTGTACTTAACACATATAAAAGCTCCCTTGGTTGTCCCTGTACCATAATCACAATTAATTGATTATAACACCAATAATATATGTCATGACATGCATCCGTTCCATGTTTACCAATGGCCAATCCCAGTCTTATTATATCAGTGGTATAATACCCCTCGCGTTACATGACAGCGACATTAATACCACTCGCTTCGACATATTAGCGGCATAATATCCTTCGCATCAACATGACAGCGGCATGATCCTTCGCTTCGACATGTTTGCGGCAAATATTCTTCATCGCTAAATATGACAGCGGCAAGTATTCTATCATCGTCTCGACATGAAGGCGGCAAGTATTCTTCATCACTGCGATATAACCTCGACTCACAATTTCATGCAACCATAATGCATGTTCCAACTATGTATGCAACCATAATGCATAAATAAGACCACATGTGCAACCATAATGCATAGCCAATTCAAAGCGTAATAAATACGTTTTACCGTCCGATGCTCGTACGTCTCACTACGTACCTTAGTTCCAAAAGTGGAGATGTTGTGGGACTTTATCTCCTTTGATGTGTGGCTACCTGGGATGGTTCTACACAATCACATGAATCCATATTAGAAGCCAATAAATGAACCATTACCAAAACATCATCATTTAGAACAAAATCTCAAAATTCACATTTTATGCCTTGCGATCGATCGGTCCCTAAGCCCCGATCGATCGCCAAGTGAAGAAAAATAGGCATCCAAGTACTGCCTCCACCGATCGATCGAACCATTTTACCGATCGATCGAGACATCACACCGATCGATCGGGAAAAATTACCGATCGATCGATAAGCTCATTTCACGCCTTGTTCAGGCTCTGGCTTGCTCGATCGATCGGACCCATATCTCGATCGATCGGGCAGCCCTGTTCCAGCGAGAAACTTCCATATATGAGCTTCCAACAACACTTAAACTCATATACAACCAAGAACAACTTCCATGCTCAACATATAACCACAAAACAACCTTAAAATACAACCCCCACACATAAACAAGATGTTGGACCAAGATCCACCCTTAAATCCCCAACAATAAGCTACAAATCCAACCAAAACTCAGCAAAACTCTACCATAATGGAAGCTTACCACTTGAGCTCCAAGTTTCAAGCAAGAAAACACAAAAAGACTCCTTCCAAGTTTTCTCCTCTCCTTTTGTTTCAAAAACGAAAATGGGAGTTTTCCTTGCAAGAGGAGAGATGAAGGGTGGGTTTTGACTTAAAGGTGATGGGAAGGGATGTTATATAAAGTGTGCAAGTGGCTCCCTTGCCATGCTATGGGGTTTAAATGTGTATCAAGACACAAGCATGATATATAGAATACCCCAACATGATATTTTAAAAGCATTTTACCACAATGCATCAAAATCCCCATTAAAATCATGCATTACCAAATAGACACAACCCATTTCATTTAAACCATTATAACACCCAATTCTCAACATGTATAACATGCACCCTGAAATGCTCTACCGGGTCACGCCTACCATTTGACAAGCATTTTACCAAGATAATTAGTCCCAACACATAATCTAATTATCGCCATAATATCACATAAACATAATTAATGCCCTAATTGCAATTAATTATTTCGGGGATATCACAATAAATATTAGATATATGGATTTAATTAATATATTGGGTTTGGGCCAATAAGGCTTTTTAAAAGCCTTTATTTAAATCTAATATGCATTATATAATATGATAACAAGGTTGATTAAGGGTTAATCATTTTTATCAAACCTAATAGCCACCTCAAGAGGAGCTCTCGGCCGCCGCCACTCTCCTACAAACCTCACGGCCGCCGCCGCCGTGAATAGTGAGATTAATGGCCGTCGTCTGATCGGTTTTGAACCGTGACTCTTGTTTCGGTTTGAGAACGAGTCTAGCAACTTGTTCTTGAACACCCTTTTCGATTTGATCGTGTGGATACCGTAGAGACGAATGTACAAATCTTTGTTCGTGACTCGTGGTCTTGCAACGAGGATTCTACTACAAACACGCTACAAGGGTATGATTCTTATCAATCTCGGTATGAATAACTTTGTATAGGTCTAGTGGTAGGAATTAAGTTTTTATTTTCCGTTGCGTATTGCGTGATTGATTCCTAACAAATTGTACAATTGAAAAAGCTTTGGATAGAATAAAATTTGGACGTGTTAGTTAAACTTTGTGTTAATTGAAGTAATATACATTTGGTGTTAATATTGATGATATTATGATGATTTCAGTGACATACATTTATTTATATTTGGTAAGAATATTTTTTGGTGTTATCTTTTATTTGGACGTGTTTGTTAACTTTATGTTAATTGAAATAATATGTATTTGGTGTTAGTATGAATGCTACTATGATGATTTCAGTGACACACATTTATTTATATGCTTCTTGAATTTGGTAAGAAAATGTTTTTGCTTTTCCATTGATTCAGTATTTTGTAATGTAGTACATGTATAATATATATATAAATATATAGATGTGTCACAGCTGTGCCGTATCCTGAAATTTTGAAAATCTGTGTCGCCTTGTCCATATCCTTGATCAAATAAGTCCGATGCACGAGTGGATACGGATGCGGGAGTGCGTCAATTTTCAAAAAAATTGAGTGCGGGTGCGTCTATTAAAAAATAAATAAATATACATACACTGATGACATGAAGTTAAACATATATAATATACACCATATTTTAAAACTTACATCATTATTATATTATTTACAAATTTACAATATGATGTTCTTAACAACTTTGATGTTTGCAGCTTTACCATTCTTAAAAATCATTAAAATTAGATTTTATTGAAGGATCTAATATTTGCAGACTTGCAAAATGTTATAGCCAACATAATTTGAATCTTGTATTTGATCGTTCTTCTAGTAAGGACTCTCCGAAAAATATATTTTAGAAAATGAAAAATGAAAATGAAATGAAGTATCAAAATTTTGTTTTACTTTAAGATATAAAATAACGAATTTGTTAAGAATGACTCATTTTATTTCCGAAGACTTATATTATTACCTTATGAAATGACTAACATAAACATTTAAATTAACTCAATAAAAATAAAAGTTTTATGTATAAAGTTCATTCTATTAATTTTCATGCAAAAAACTAACATATCAAAATTATTATTATTTACTTCGCAAAAATGTTACAAAATCACAGATTTATCTTACTTTCTTTTATCACATATTTTAATCTTTCATATGTTATTATATCTTTTCATGATTCATTACATAATAATGAATATTTTATATCTATTTACCATATAATATAATTTTCTTACCAACCCGAAGTACCTAGAAACCGTGAAAATTCATCTAACCCAAAATCAGAGAATTTTTTTTATAATTACAAAAAAAAAAAAATCGGAGAATTAAGGAGGATTAACAAGACTTATTAACTTAACGCGCGACTTAGTAAATCTTAGTGCGCGAATTAGAAATTCTTAGTACGCGAATTATAAATCTTAGTGCTCGAATTAAGAATTCTTAAAGCGTGAGATTTAAAGTGCAAACTATAAATTCTTAATTCACCTTAATGCAGTGCAAGCGCACACAGTTCGTCAGTGCGCGGTCGGAGCGCCGATGCGTGGACGGGGATATGAAGATTATGTGACTTAGTCCATATCACGTCGTGTCAAAATCGACATATCGATATCCGTGCATCACAGATAAAAAGGTTGGCATTTGTATGGTACCAAATCAGTATAAAGTATTATGTCCAAAACAAAAAAAATCAGTATAAAGTAACTGCGATTACAATCTCTGGATATACCTGTTCTTAATTGTTAAAACAAAATAAATAAATTGACTATTCTTATAAAAATATAATCAATTTTTAAATAATCTATAAATATAAAAAATGATCGTGATAGGGTCGAGTGGAATTGAATTATCGAGTTTTAATTTTAACTTAAAACTAAATGCGGTTTCTATATAAGAACGATGGATCGATGCTTGAGTTTCTAACTGTTAGTCAAGACCAGAGTTTAATTTTGATTCTGCCTAGAGTGATGTTGTCCTTCGCAATCGCTTCCTTAAAAATCACCGCGTTCCAAAGATCCAAATATTCCAAACCACACAATTCCAAATTGTGCATGACAAATCAAATCCTAAATTCCCAGACAGAATGCAAAGATGCTATGAGAAATGAGAAGATGGATTTGAGTGAGTTATCGAGAAAACACAAAGCATGTTGGATTAATAATAATAATTTTTGGGTTTAATAGATAAAAGCTCAATAATTATGTTTAGTTTTGTTAATGAGAACAAAATTATGGTAAGTTAATTATGAATAGTCAATTAGGCTAAAGAAATCCCACATTGAAAAGTTGAGACACTTATGGTTTGTTTATAATGAGATAAAATCAATAGTGTAGTTAAGTAGAAAAGATGGGTGCCCCTCAAGCGCCGTCCGTCCATCAGTCCGCTCCGCTCGCCTCGCCTCGCCTCGCCGTGAAGGCAGCCCTATCTTTTTAGTACTCGGATTTCTGAAATGACTCTTCATCTACCTGATTTTTCATATTCTGCTGAGTATTAAGTTTGAGACTTTTCGCCTACCTGCAGAATTGATGTCAGATTTAAGTGTGAGATTTAAATCCATATTAATATGATGTTAAGTGTTGAGACTTTTCATCTACCCCACTAAACATTACACTTAATTTCTGAGACCTTTGGAGAGGTCTGCTGCTCAGCTATATAAGCTGCTCCAGCCCTTTGTTTTCATCAATCCGAAAATTGTTCACTCACTCATACATTCATAAATTTGAGAGTACTACACACTACTGGTGTTCAAGTGAGTCTGCTCGGATTTCTGCTTCATTCCGAACAGAGGCGATTGTGCGTTATACCTTGGAACTCTCTTGTCCAAAAGGCCAGAAGCTTGTAGGCGGACAAATTTGAGTTTACGGGCACACGGCTTGCTGTGGCCTCGTCCTGTTCCAGTTTTCAGTTGTGCAGATTTCGAACAGTATTACATTATACTACTGTAAGTTTACAATATATTTTATTTTCGATCGTAATTATAATATGATTATAATTCGGTTATCAGATAACTTGTAGGAACAAAAATTCAACAAAGCCATCTGTAGCAATCCATCCAAATTCCATTTGAGAAAGTGCAGATTAAGAACAACACCTGCATTATCTCACATGGCTGTCTCACATAGAATTTGGATGGATTTCTAGATATGGCTTGGTGTTTTAACGGTAACTCATTCAAATCTATCTTCTCATTTTTCATAGCATCTTTGCATTCTGCCTGAGAATTAGGATTTGATTTTTCATGCGCAATTTGAATTGTGTGGTTTGGAATATTTGCAATCTTCAGAACGCGGTTGTTTTTAAGGAAGCGAATGTGGATGACAACACTCTAGACAAAATCAAAAATTAAATTCTGGTATTGGCTAACAGCTAGAAACGAGGCATCGGTACATTTTTGGTTGATGACTGGTTTAGATTTTCTTTTAACTTGTTTGGGTTTTTCTTAAACACTTTTTGTAGTGCCTCTTAAATAATTTTTTAGCAAAAAAAACAACGATGAAGTTTTCAGTGTTCGTATTCGTCATCAGCACAGTTTTATCTCAGTTTTTTGCATCGTTTTCTTGTTCCGATTTAGTTCTCATTTATTTTAAATTTGTTTTATCTTATAATAAATAATGTGTGTTTTGTTTTTTTTTTCAGATATTTGATTATATTGCATAGAGCCGTTTTATGTTCCAACTTTTGTCATAAAGTATGATATAATATGATTATTCTTAATTGCATATAATTATTTTGAAATTCATGTGGAAAATTTTGAATTAATATTAAAATCTTGCACATTTTTTTAAAATCAAATAACTGTATTTGAAATTTATATCAGGTCCAAAATGCAGTGCAATTTTAGGGGTAAAAAAAAATAAGGAGTCCTTTAATTCTGTACAGTGATATGATCTGGGACAATAATTTTGTTCAGTTTCATGGATCAAGAATACAGTTTCGAACATGTCTAGCAAAGAATAAAACATTCATTCCAACACGCTCGAGATTTTATCAGAACTTGAAAACCATAATTCCTATAAAAATCAAAACAAAATATGGCAATGAAACAGTGGATAAATTCGAATCTGATTTCGGGTCGACAACGGGTCTAATACCCGGATTTGCATTTGGAGCTAACGAAAATTCAGGAGGAGATGCCGGCGAGACATACAAGGTGTCAGCTGGTGGTGGCGCATCCACTGCTGCCGCCGCTTTAGAACCTGAAACCAAGAAATGAATTTCATATTTCAAGTGCACATATATATTTATATAATAACTTTAGGATCATTACCATGAGTAGAAGACGCAGCAGGAGCTGCACTTGGCCCGAATAAAACAGGACCTGCGAATTATCGATTTTTAGCCAACCACGTTTATATAAACTAAGCGTAGAATTCACTATTTTTTCTCTTTTTGTGAGCATACCTGGAGCCGGTAAGGGATCACCGGAGGCTGCAAAAATGTAAGAAAGTAGTCATTCTTTAGCAACCAAGACCAAAAAGTTCATTAAGAATTATTCAACATGCATGGAGATTTATTCACCTTTGCACTGTACTGGTACAGAAGTTTTGCAAACTCGAGGGAGTGAAATTGCCAAGGTTCTGTTCACCAATGGTATCGAGACAGGGACGTTTCCGGTTGTTATAAGGCAGGCACAATCCATGCTGTCAGATACAAGAGATTCCAAGGCACTGCAGCAATCTTTGGTGGGGGAAGAACCCGTTGCGCTGCTGCTGGTGACGTAGTTTAAGCAAGGGGTGAAACTGTTGATCATTGAGCTGGTACATGGCGTGCTGATCTGTGCTTTCGCCTCAAGAAACAAAAAAATTAGCAGAGTTGCAAGCATTGACTGTGCATTCATGTAAGCCATCCTTGTTTCTGGTAAAAAATTTCAAGAACTTGAAAGGTATGATCTTGAAGTTTGAGGACTCAGAGATATGGGATTCATACGTATATATATATATATATTGATTGTTTTATTCGATTCGGAGGGAATAACTGGTGGATTTGAAATGCTGTTATGAAGCTCAACTACTTTAACTAACATTTTACTTGAAGAGGTAAGCATGTTCATGTTAGGTGGCCACAGATTACTTGTATTTCTTACATAGTTGAGCATACATTTTCCAGGTATAAATTAGTTTCAAAGTAGGCCAACAAAAAGAACATATCAATTTATATTTCTTTTCCCCAAGAAATGGCTATTTAAACCCGAATCCAGCAATTTCATCTTCAAAATTCTGCTCTTCCATGATCCCATTTCACAAAAAATCACCAATTATTCGAAAAATGGCTTGGAAAATGAGTCATGCTCATTATACTCATGTTTTATGACAGGGACACTGGTCCAAATCAACAAATTGGATTTCGACTTGATTATGAAACAGCTTCTGCAGCAAACCCAGCAAGTCCGGTTGGATAGTTTGTTAAATATAAATATATAAGGAAATTAAAATCTCATTATTTAAAATTGAATAGTTGTACTTCTAAACATTTTGGAAGTTATTTCAAAATGGTGTATCTTCATTATCAAGAGTCGTAGCTTACATGAAAACACAAGTTATTTCATGAAAAGACATAGTGCCTATTCAAAATCTTTATATATTGTGATTGCTTGGATTGAAGAGTGTATTATGATTCACAAAATATTCCATAGAGTGTTCTTGAATAAGACTATGTTATATCATGTGGTAAATTATTTTGATTAAGCAAGATAATATTACGTTTAAATTGTTAGGATTAGGAAATCATGGGAATTTTGGCTTTGAGGCATTCTTCAGTATCATATTGTCTCGCTTAATCATAACAAGTCCTCCTTCCCAATCTCCTACATACGAAATCCCGGTTTGTTTGATGATGTCCTTAAGGGTAGTGTCCTTAGGGGCATCATCACCATTCATTTGGAATCTTTTTTTAAAAAAAGAAAACAAAGTTTCCAAATGGATGGTGGATGATGTCCCTGAGGGTAGTGCTCTTAAGGGCAGCAACAATGAAACCCGAAATCCCCGAGAACCCAACACTGTCGGAGCCAAATTCCATCAGGTACAGTGGCAAATGTACAGTAAGGCCCCAATATATATATATATTTGTTTAGGCCCAACCCAATTTTTAGATACACCAGCCCTTATTTCATTTCAAGCCCCAAGCCCCATTTTTAGTTTTAGGCCCGTCTTCCCCAACCCAAGTTTTTGAACCGATTAATTATCTCCAAAACCAAACCCTATACTCTCTCTATGTAAATTGAATTTTATTTCTTGCTTCTTGCTCAACATAGGATTTCATCTAGTCATCTTCCTCTACCTCGTTGCTGTTTGCTGGTGCCTCGCTAATCTTCTACGTAAATTGAATTCTACGTAAATTGAATTCTAACCTGCTGCTACCTCGCTCATCTAGTCATCTTCCTCTTCCTCGCTCATCCTCTCAGGTAAGGATTTCACCCAAAATTACTAGCGGCCCATGAGGTATCCTGATTGCAAGCCGTAACCATTGGACTCAAGGGATTGTGGAGTCAGATGCTGCTGTTGTTATTCAATCTATTACACAATATATCTTCAGAATCGTGCCCGTTGTTTTTCAAGGACTTGTATCTTTGGATACAACATTTGCTTGTTCAAAAAAAAAAAAAATCCGGTTCATTACATATGTTCAATAAAAATTAAATATATATAAATCGAGCCCTTTCAAAAAAAAAAACGAAGTTCGAGAATTTTTTTTGCAGTAATTTGGTATTTAGATCGTGATATATATATATATATATATATATGTATATATATATTGAAATCACCAAAATTTGCGATAACTTGCTGATATCAATAGAGAGGGGGTTCACCTCTCTTTATCCTCCAACACTCTTTATAACAGCAGGGATATTAGCAAATATCTTCCGCAATGACCTGAAAATACGAAGCAAAGGTGAGAAGGGTGCCGGAAGTTTTTTCGGCGGGTCCCCTCCGACGCTCAAGTCAGGCGAGAGAATAGGGAGAGAATATATGCGGTAAGTGAAAGCAATTATAACATTAGTTTTTAATCAATACCCCAAACTTGGTATTTATAGGCGGAGACCTAAGAGTTGTATTGCAACAAGGACTCTTTCCATGTTTATCCAAATCTTACCCAGATATGTCAAGATCCTGAGAATACAATCAAATCCCTGATATTGCTCCGCATATCTAGGACTAGATATCTTGGGGGACTGGTTTCCTTGCTGAGCGCCGGCAGCAACAAGGGAAATGAGGAGAGCTCAGCCTATCAGCTCGGGCTCCCAAAAGAGGTCGCTCGTCAAGTTATGGAGGGAAACAGGTAAGGCGGAACAGGTCGGCCAAACAGGTCGGACTTCGCAAAAGAGCTCGGAGAGGCAGTTGAGGTCTCGTCGAAGAAAGGCGAGTAACATACCTTGGAGCCAGGTCGTCTCGTCAGGTGGTATCTTCTAGCGGGTATCACAGTCCCCCCTCCCTGTTGAGCTGACGTTGTAGACCAGAAGCTCGTATGTGCTGAGTTATCATGACGAGCCAATTCTTGAAAATAGCAAAACTTGATTTAGGCGGGAACTAACGGCTAAATAATTTGAATTTTAAATTGAAATTATGACCGTTGGGCTCCCCGCCCGATTCCCGAGGCTAATCTAGACCGTACAGCGCATCAAGGATCAATGGCCAGGATTCGTTGAGGTCTCCCTATATATATACCGCTCCGGGTCCCTCATTGTCCACTTTTGCAATTTTCGAAACAGATCGGATCCGACCTCTTTAGCTTTCCATTTTTATTTCTGAAAACTCCTAGGTACGTTTTTTCTCAGCTGTTTTTGTTAAAATGTCTTCACCTGATCAATTGTTTCCTTCCCCTCTAACTACGAGGATCTTAAAGCGGTAGATCAGTATGGCTCATTTTATCCCGAAGGGATTGCCCTCCCTGAGGGAGTTGAGCCCACTGAAGAAGTGGTGCGCACTGAGGCTCCCCAGGAAGCTAAGACCTCATGTGACGGCCCGCCCTAAATGGGTCGCCCGCCGTATTCAATTGTTTGAATACAAGGCTTCACTCGAATCGAAACTTAATTATCACTTTGAACTTATGTTTAGCGGAAACGTTTTTATTCTTATCGAATGTTTGACTTAATAATTTTTATCCGTGACTTTTATTTTAGAAAAATTTGGGCAGAGTCTCCTCTTAAAAATTGTGCCCTGTGATCTACCAGATCACTACAACCACAATACCAAAATCAAAACAATAAATTTAAATAAACCCAAATAAGTCTCAATATCCAAAAACAACTAAAATCAAAATAAAGTACTCCATGTCCTCAAAATAAAACATAACCTCTCAACATAATTAACTTTCATTGCATAACTAAATACCCTCAGCATCATCTAAGTCTTCAACTCCATCTGTAATATGTCACATTACAGGTAAAGGTAAGTTGCAGCATTTTTATAGTAAGCATAATAAACATTTGATAAAAATATTAAAAACATCATTTTTCATAATGTGACGAAAAATAATATACTTTCATATCCAAAATAACTTTCACACATATATGGTTTAATCCGAGCAGTTAACGGAACTAAATTTCACAAAACGGAATCATAACGGAAATAACTGCACAGATAACCAACGAAACGAAACAGAATCGAATAACAAAATCATATAATGTCTTAACATTATAGAATTAATAATTAAACATAGCCATGCTGTAATGAAACAAATGCATACTCAATTACGGATGTGACACAATGATATCATTACAGACTATACCCGCTGGAAGGGTATCGACAGATATTATACCCCCTCTGTCTTCGGGCAAAACGAAATGCGTTTCTTTATTCTCGTCGCCAACGAGCCGAAAGTATGCGCGTTTTTATCCTCGTCGCAATGCGAGACACAACGAAACGAAAATATCCACAGTTCACAAACCTCAAATCGTATTCACCGAATCAAGACAAACATGGCCTTTCAAAATAGTTTTTCACACACAATAAAATGTTATTGCAAAATTACATTTTTCAACAAAATACATTTCTTATCAAAATCATATTTCAAAATAATCTTTCATGCTTACTATTCAAAACATTTCAAAATAAACAACAAAATATACTCAAAATAATTTGCGTAAAATTGCAACTTCCTTTACGTACCTCAAAGCTTCCTATCAACGATAATTCTACAAACCTCCAAAATCTCCAAGATAATCAAAGATTTCCTATTATCCATTTCAACAATATTAAAATCATATTCAACTAACTTAGTTCTAACACAACCTAACAAAATCCTAACTCTTATATTATTCAACACCATTTTCGAAAATTACCATATCAAAATTCCAGAATATGTTTCGAACCAAAATTCCATTTCCAGAAAAAAATTCCAACCTTCGATTTCTTCAAAATTCCACATACATATTCAATCTAAATTCCAAAATAACCTTCGAATTCCATACTCATCCCATTCTCAAATTTCAAAAATAATTTCGAAACACCATCTCATATTTTCTTCAAAATTTCAATCACATTTTCGGTCAAAATTTCCAGAATACATTTTCGAACTTAAATTCCAGAATGTTCGAACCAAATCTTAAAATTTGTTCTTGACAAATTAAACCTCTAAAACTTCAATTTAAACCCAACTAACCTAACAATAACAAATTAAAAATCGAAACAGTAATTAAAATCGAAAACAGGGAAAAATTCGAAACTAAAAAAAAATCGAATTTCATACCAATTGATGTCCAAATCCGAATTCCTCTCAGCTACTTGCTATTACTTGGATTTGGGAGTGATTCCCGAAGTCAAAAGAAAAAAAATCGAAATTTTCGAATCTGAAAACTTTCTGTGTTGAAGCTCATCGGAAATGGTTTGGTTTGTCTGACCTTATACCATCCATAGTAGATGAAGGGACAAGAGTTATCAGTTGATTGATGGGAGAAGAAGAGGCGAAGCGAAACTGATGAAACGGAAGAAACGAAGGAGACGAATTGAAGAAGTTGGGCGAAGAAACGAAAGTGAACAGAGAAAAAAAAATGGAACAGAAGGGTACATAATGGTTTTCGGCTATTACACTTCTTAATTAACATTATTATTATTAAATATTATTATTATTATTATTATTATTATTATTATTATTAATATCATAATTATTTATTTATTATAATTTATAACTTACACAACATTTGGATCAATAATTCCTTTAAAATTAGGCCATTACACCTCAGCTGAACACGACCTTCAAATGACTGAGGTCAGCCCTCGTCTTAGATCAGAGTCGCCTCCAGGCAATTATCCTTGGTATGAACTTTATGTTCCTGTCTTGGATGAGTCAGATGAGGCCAAAATACGTCAGGTCAGCCAAGCCCCTTCTGATTATGAGTTCATCTTCCCTTCCTCTTCTCAACGATCCAACCAACCTCCTGAGGGTTTTTTTACCTTTTACCGCGGCCAGCTAGAAGGGGGTTTACGTTTTCCTCTTCCTGAATTCTTTCAGGAGTTCAGTAGTTTTTACCAGCTAAACCTTAGCCAATTCTCTCCCAACTTCTTCCGTATTTTGTGTAGTCTAGTAGTAATTTTTAAGGCGTTAGGCTTACCTTATGACCACCCCACTCTCTCTTACTTTTTTCATATCAAGAGATCAGATGAGGGCCCCTGGTATGTCACCAGCCGACCTGGCTGTGCATTTGTTGGGGGTTATCCTAGCAAAATCAAAGACTGGAAAAATGAGTTCTTTTTTGTAAAGCATTCCCAGCCCTGGGTCTGCTGCTCTGATTGGCTTGAACATCTCCCGGCTCTCCCCTCTCCTCCTAAAAATTTCAAAAAGAGCACCGCCTTCTTAGATGTAATGAACGCCATAGGAGGTCACTGTTTTAATTCATCTAAGCTGGTGGTGGAGGATCTACTTTGTTTTGCTGGGCTGAGTCCGGCTGATCTGAGGGGGAGAGCCGGTACTTGTTCTAGCATGCTTTAACGATTATTTTATTCACCAAGTGTTTTTTGTTCGGTGTGATTGAACTATGTATCTGTTTATACAGAAGACAGAGTTATGAGCTCCTTAGTGTTGAAAGCTATTCAGAGAAGGAAGCAAAAACAGGGCCAACCCCCAGTAGCCAAGGGCGTCACCATTGTGGATGTAGGAGGTGAGAGCCCCCCCCCCCCCCCCCCCCCCCCCGAAGATGTAGCCCAGCTCTCCCGGAAAAGACCAGTAGCTCTCGGGGGCTCGTCAGGGTCTACTGTTGTTGAAGCTCAGCCTCTGAGACATGTTCGGCCACGCGCAGATCCGTCCGACCTCCCTTCGACGGGCGATAAAGGGGGTGCACCAGCTCGTGTGGAGAGATGTCGTGAGCGGGTCATGGACGCTTACCGAGGTGGTGTCAGACTAGTTGGGGAAGGACCGAGCACAGTCGCCTTAGCTGTGGCTCGTGATCTTCCTAACATGGAGGATGCCCTTTATATGAGCCAACTGAGCTGGGGGGACCTGATGACCCGAACTGGGAGCCGTCTGACCGAGGCTATGCTCTTGATGGGGGAGTTTACGTCAAGGGCCAATATGATCCGAAGACAATCCATGAAAGATGCCAAGGTCTTTGATAGTATGCAAGACACCCTTGCCGAGGCCAAATCTCTTCATGAGAAAGACATCTCCGAGCTGAAAGCTCAGGTTGATAAGGGGACCGTCGCTGTGGCCGAGGCTCGCTCTTTGGTTGAGGTCCAGAAACGTCAACATGAGGCTGAGCTCCGGGAGTTGCGCAATGAGTTAGCCTTAGCTAAAGGGCTAGCTAATTCTGCTGAGCAGGAACTTGCTAAATCTCTAAAGGAGGCGGCCGAGGAGAAGCAAAAGTCTGAGGAGTTGGTAGGGGAAAAACTCCTTACTTTTATTGAGGCTGGTTTCCAGGGATGTCTTAGCCAGATTAAAGAACGTGGATGTCTTGTGTCTGACGTCTCTTTGGATTTTTTAGATGTAGAGAAAGTAGCTGCCTCTCTCCCCCCTGATCTTTAGCTGTAATTTACTCAGAATTGTTCTTCTTTTTAATGTTAGTTTTGTTTTACCGTTCTTGTCATTTTTGTGTGGCGGGTCAAGCATGACGTAGCTCGGATTAGTTTAATAATTTACCACGTAATGGCAAACATTAAACAGCTAGGACCAAGAGCGATGAAGCTCGGACTGGTTTAATAATTTACCACGTAATGACAAACATTAAACAGCTGGGACCAAGAGCAATGCAGCTCGGCCTGGTTTAATAATTTACCACGTAATGGCAAACATTAAACAGCTGGGACCAAGAGCGATTCAGCTCGGCCTGGTTTAATAATTTACCACGTAATGGCAAACATTAAACAGCTGGGACCAAGAGCGATGCAGCTCGGCCTGGTTTAATAATTTACCACGTAATGGTAAACATTAAACAGCTGGGACCAAGAGCGATGCAGCTCGGCCTGGTTTAATAAGTTACCACGTAATGACAAACATTAAACAGCTGGGACCAAGAGCGATGCAGCGCGGCCTGGTTTAATAATTTACCACGTAATGGCAAACATTAAACAGCTGGGACCAAGAGCGATGCAGCTCGGCCTGGTTTAATAATTTACCACGTAATGGTAAACATTAAACAGCTGTGACCAAGAGCGATGCAGCTCGGCCTGGTTTAATAATTTACCACGTAATGGCAAACATTAAACAGCTGGGACCAAGAGCGATGCAGCTCGGCCTGGTTTAATAATTTACCACGTAATGGCAAACATTAAACAGCTGGGACAAGAGCGATGCAGCTCGGCCTGGTTTAATAATTTACCACGTAATGGTAAACATTAAACAACTGGGACCAAGAGCGATGCAGCTCGGCCTGGCTTGCACACCCATGCTCCTGGCGTGACCAGGGCTGAGCTCGTGCTCCTGAGGCAGGTTGCACACCCATGCTCCTGGCGTGACCAGGGCTGAGCTCGTGCTCCTGAGGCAGGGTGAAAACCCTTTTTCCTGGTTGTACAATATCTGACAAAAATTATAAAACTTTGTATAATAAATGAGTATATCATCCAAAAACAAAAACAATCTTTGCTGAAATTTAAAGAGCTAAACTAAGAATAATATTTTCGGAGATGGTAAGCGTTCCATGGTCTTTTCAACATCTTCCCATCAGGACCTTCTAGGTAGTAAGCTCCTGAGCTTAGCTTTTCAACAATCTTGAAGGGACCCTCCCACTTAGGGTCTAGCTTGCCCACTTGAACCTCTTGCACCTTTCTTAGTACGAGATCGCCGACCTGGAAAGTTTTCTGGATGACTCGTCTGTTGTACATCCGCGTCACACGATTACGATAGGCTTCCATTCTGACAGCCGCAGCCTCCCTTACTTCCTCAATCAGGTCCAGGTCTGCAGCTCTTCTCTCGCTGTTTTGTTCATCATAGAAATGCACTCTTGATGATTCCGTTCCAATTTCAGCTGGGAGTACCGCTTCATTTCCGTAGACCATACTGAACGGGGTTTCACATGTTCCCGTTCTTGGTGTAGTTCGATATGACCAAAGAACATTAGGTAGTTCTTCCACCCAATTTCCTTTAGCTTTCCCCAACCTAGCTTTGATGCTTTGTACGAGAGACCTGTTGGTAACTTCTACCTGACCATTACTCTGAGGATATGCAACAGAAGTGAAAGCCTGATGGATTTTTAATTCTTCACACCATGCCCTGAGCAAAGCTCCTTGGAATTGCCTTCCATTGTCCGAGATGATCTTCCGCGGGACACCAAATCGGCAAACAATGTTTTTCCAGATGAAGTTGAAGACCTCTTTCTCAGTGATTCTGGCTAATGGCTCTGCTTCTACCCATTTAGAGAAGTAATCAATGGCAACAATCAGAAATTTCTTCTGAGCTTTACCTGTTGGAAAAGGTCCTACTATATCAATGCCCCACTGATCAAATGGGCATGCCGCCATTATAGCTTTCATCATCATAGCTGGATGATGCTGGAGCCTGGAATGTCTTTGACAACTGTCACATGATATAACCATAGCAGCAGAATCCTTCTGAATCGTAGGCCAAAAATATCCGGCAAGGAGCACCTTCTTTGCCAAGAAATATGATCCTAGGTGATTTCCGCAGCACCCCTCATGAATTTTCCTTAATACGTAGTCTGACTCTTTCGGACCTAAACAACGCAGGAGTGGTTGGGCAAAAGACCTCTTGTACAAGACTCCCTCGATGAGTATGAATCTCTGACTCCTCTTTTTGAGTCTATAAGCTTTTTTGGTATCAGAAGGGAGCTTAACATTGATAAGATAGTCTAAGAGTTCTTGCCTCCAATCATTTTCTTCGACAGATTCAGACAGAACATCCTGATCCGGAGTTAATTCAATTTGAAACACCACATCTCTATTCTGCCAAGCACAGAGAGGACTAGCCATTCGTGCCAAACTGACAGCCTTTCAGTTCTCTTCTCTTGGGATCTGTTTGAATGTTACCTCTAGAAATCCCTCCTTGATTTTTTCTATGGTACTTGCATAATGGATTAGCTTCTCATTTCTAACCTCATAAGCGCCATTCATTTGCTGGGCTACAAGCTGTGAGTCAGAGAAGACATGTATACGCTTAGCTCCAACATTTCGAGCATCCCTTAATCCAGTCAATACTGCCTCATACTCTGCTTCATTGTTGGAAGCTCGGAAATCCAATCGAACTGCCAAACATACTTCTTCTCCGGTAGGAGAGATCAGCACAACCCCAATCCCACTTCCCTTATTACAAGAAGAATCATCCACAAATGCTTTCCATAATTCTTCTTTTTCGGGATGCAAAGTCTCCGCAATAAAATCTGCTAAGGCCTGAGCTTTGATAGCTGTGCGTGGCTCATACTTTATATCATACTCACCTAGTTCAGTTGTCCATTTAACAAGTCGTCCCGAGACATCCGCGCGGCTGAGTATTTTTCCCAGGGAACTGTTTGTTAGCACCGTTATATGATGGGATAGGAAATAAGGCCTGAGTCTCCTAGCCGTGATGATCAACATTAGAGCCAACTTCTCGATCTCCGAATACCTCAGCTCAGCATCTTTTAAGGCATGAGATAAGTAATATATATGCTGCTGTTCTGATTCCCTCTCTTTGACGAGAACAGAGCTGATTGCTTCCTCAGTCGCTGATAGGTAGACGTATAACCTCTCTGCCTGCAAAGGCTTGGCCAAAATGGGAAGTTCAGCTAAGTATTTTTTCAATTCTTCAAATGCTTCCCCACATTTTTCGTTCCAATCAAATTTCCCAGCTTTCCGGAGCGATTTTTCCTGCAAGGCGTTGCACCTCTTGAAGGTTCTTCGGCGGAGACATCTCACAGATAGCTCTCACCTTTTCTGGATTAGCTTCAATCCCCCTCTCTGTCACTATATAGCCTAGAAATTTTTTGCTTTTTACCTCGAACACACATTTCTGGGGGTTTAACTTAAACCCGTAAGACCTAAGGGTGGAGAAAGTCTCAGTCAGATCGGCAATTAGATCGGTGCCACTTTTTGATTTTACAAGAATGTCATCAAGATATACTTCCACATTGCGGCCTAGCTGTTTTGAAAACACCTTGTCCAAACGCTGGTAAGTAGCTCCTGCATTCTTGAGCCCGAAGGGCATAACAACATGGCAAAACGTCCCATCTGATGTGACAAAACTAACTTTATCTTGATCTTCTTTAGCCAAAGGAATCTGATGATATCCCTGGTAGGCATCCATTAAGCACAAGTACTGATGTCCTGCTGTTGAATCAACCATCTGATCAATCCTTGGTAATGGGTAACAATCCTTCGGACATGCCTTATTAATATCTCTGAAGTCTATACACATCCTCCACATTCCAGAGCTCTTTGGTACTAAGACCACATTTGAGAGCCATGTTGGAAATTGTATTTCTCTAATTTGACCTGCCCGAAGGAGCTCCTCCACCTGCTCTCTTATGACCTTGTCCTTCTCAGGTCCAAAATGTCTTTTCTTCTGTTTTACAGGTTGGACTCCCGAGAGCACATTCAAATGATGTTCTAGCACGTCTGGTCTAATTCCTTTTAGATCCCGAGCACTCCAGGCAAAGATATCCTCATTTTTAATTAAACATGAGATGAGATCGGCTCTAATAGTTATTTCCAAGTCCTTGGCTATTTTTACTTTTTGATTAGTAGAGACGAGCTCGATCACTTCAGGTTCTTCATCCAAGCTGTTGGGAATGCCTTTGTCATTCGTAACACTATACCCAGCTCTTTCAATACAACCAACCTCCCGACGAGCTCGCTTAACGTCTTCTTTTACTTCGTCCACATAACATCTGCGGGCTGTCTTCTGGTCACCACAAAGAACCCCAACTTCTCTACCCACTGGGAATTTTAATTTCTGATGATAGGTAGAAGCTACCGCCTTGAAGTCCTTCATTGCAGGTCGGCCTAAGATTGCATTATATGATGAAGGTGCCTCTACCACAGTGAAATTAACCATCTTTGTAATGCGAGACATCCCATGACCCAGAGATAAGGGCAGGTTGATCTGTCCAAGTGGTTGAATTGCGTGCCCGGTGAACCCATACAGGGGAGTTGCAATATGTTCATATTTTGACCCCTCTATCTGCATCTTTTCTAAGGTATCTTTGGACAGGACATTGACTGAACTCCCAGTATCGATGAAGATCCTTGCTACATCATAGTTAGCTATGGTTACAGTGACCACTAGGGCATCATTGTGTGGTGTTGCAACTCCTTTCAGATCATCAGGCCCGAAACTTATGACTGGCTCATCTCTTGCAATTAACTCTTCCGATACTTCAAAATTTTCCATTCTTCTACCATGACTTTTCCGAGCTCTACCCGAGTCTCCATCAGTGGGTCCCCCTGAGATCATATTAATAGTTCCTCTGGTGGGATTATTATCCACCTGTTCGACCCTTCTCCTTTGATTATCTGTTTCTTTAGGAGCAATACCCCTTTCAAGGGACCTAGTTCGGCTCCTATATGGTGTCTTCTCTCTTCTTTTACCTCGGTACCGGCTTCTAGCCTGTCCTTTCTGAGAAGGTTCCTGCTTCCTTGTTAGCAGAGTTTTTATTTCAGAGTCTCTTTTGATGATTCTTTCTACCTCATCTTCAAGCTTCTGGCACTCATTTGTTATATGACCGTACTCTCTATGGAATTCACAATACTTATCCGAAATAGGCGTACGGGACCTGTTATCCGGCTTCCTTGGTCTTTCCAGTTTCTTTCTATCATCACATATTTCCATAGCTCTTTCCAAGCTCATGGATAGAGGTATGCGTGATGCAAATTGACTTCTAGTTCGACCACTTTCATCAGTCCTATCAACAGTTCTTTTCTTGCTTAACTCTAACTTATCCTTCTTTTCTGATGGCCGCATATCAGCCCTTCTCTGTCTCTGAGCATCTTCTAGATTGATATACTTTTCAGCTCTTCCTAGAAGTTCGTCATAACTTCTAGGAGGTTTCTTTACCAAGGATTTAAAGAACTCTCCTGCCTTAAGCCCTTGTGTAAAGGCGTTCATAAGGACATCCACCGTTGCAATTGGGACCTCTAAGGCTGCCCCATTAAAGCGTTGTACAAACTCCCTCAAGGACTCCTGTTCATTCTGCTTGGTAGTAAACAGGCTTAGAGAAGTTTTTTGATATCTCTTACTGCTGGCAAACTGGTTTAGAAAAGCTGAACTGAACTCCTCAAAGCATCGTACAGTGTTTGGTTTAAGTAAATTAAACCACTGTTGTGCCGATCTAACCAAGGTGGTAAGGAAAACACGGCATTTGATCCCATCAGAATACCTATGCAAAGAGCAGCATTCTCAAATCTTCCAAGATGCTCTTCCGGGTCTGTACTTCCATCATATTCTCCCACTGCAGGTTGTCTGAAGTTTGGCGGGAGTTCTTCTCCTAGGATAATTAGGGAGAATGGACTTTCTCTCCTGGCCAATGGAGTTCGGCCACCAAGATGCTGACCCAATCGCCTTATCTCTCCCCATACAGCTTCCATTGGATCTACTAACGGAGGCTCTACGTGTGTATCTGCCACAGCACTTGCTACCCTATTACCTTCAGGGACCCGCTCCGGTTGAACAGGCGAAGGCGCCTGATTTGTTTGTGAAGGGGGTGGAGGTTGGTTAGACTCCGTTGGTGGCGGAACCTGGTGCTGGAAAAAAGTATTTCGCATGGTCTGACTGATGAATTGTGCTAGTTGCTCCATGGTCATGCCTCCCACATTCATAGCAGATGGAGGTGCTTGATCTTCCTGCTGTGGAGGAACATCTTCCCACATTCATAGCAGACTCCGTTGGATTTTCTCTTTCTCCCTGATTCCTCCTAACTCCACGCCAAGTCCCCGTCGTCCAGCCATATCAACGTCTTCAATTCAGTAAATCTTCCCACATACGGCGCCAATTGAAATCACCAAAATTTGCGATGACTTGCTGATATCAATAGAGAGGGGGTTCACCTCTCTTTATCCTCCAACACTCTTTATAACAGCAGGGATATTAGCAAATATCTTCCGCAATGACCTGAAAATACGAAGCAAAGGTGAGAAGGGTGCCGGAAGTTTTTCCGGCGGGTCCCCTCCGACGCTCAAGTCAGGCGAGAGAATAGGGAGAGAATATATGCGGTAAGTGAAAGCAATTATAACATTAGTTTTTAACCAATACCCCAAACCTGGTATTTACAGGCGGAGACCTAAGAGTTGTATTGCAACAAGGACTCTTTCCATGTTTATCCAAATCTTACCCAGATATGTCAAGATCCTGAGAATACAATCAAATCCCTGATATTGCTCCGCATATCTAGGACTAGATATCTTGGGGGACTGGTTTCCTTGCTGAGCGCCGGCAGCAACAAGGGAAATGAGGAGAGCTCGGCCTATCAGCTCGGGCTCCCAAAAGAGGTCGCTCGTCAAGTTATGGAGGGAAACAGGTAAGGCGGAACAGGTCGGCCAAACAGGCCGGACTTCGCAAAAGAGCTCAGAGAGGCAGGCGAGGTCTCGTCGAAGAAAGGCGAGTAACATACCTTGGAGCCAGGTCGTCTCGTCAGGTGGTATCTTCTAGCGGGTATCATATATATAAAGTTAAATTTATATTCTAATTTTATGTAAGTGTATTTCTTTTTTTTAATTATCTTATTTTGTGTTTTGGTTTTTATTTTATTATATTTTTATAAAAAAAATATTAATATGGATTAGGGTATGTCTTAAAGGCTAAATTAATTATTTAAATGAGCTAGTTATTTAATATTGCTATTTTGCAAAAAATCAATAAAAACATTGAAAAATGGAAAAACAAAAAAAGAAAGAAAAGGGGCTTGTACTTATAAGTGTCAAACGGACCGTGCCTGCACGGTTTGGAAATGGATCGTGTTGTGTCGGCCCGTGCCGTGCCAGCACGACTCATTTCAAGTTTTTTAAGTTCTTTTTATTTTTGACAGTATCGATCGATCGGCATATGACTGCCGATCGATCGCTACACTTTAAAAAAAATTCTCCTATTTGTGCCATGCCGTGTCGGTCGTGGGCCGGCACCCGATGGCCCGGGACCCATGTTATTCGTGACGTGCTGTGTTGGCCCGCATGTCGGCACACTATGGCCCGACACGGCCCATGTTATGGACCATACCTAGAACGACTCGGCACTGTAACAAAACGTGCCGTGCCACTCCGTGTTCGTGTCGTCCCTCCATTTGACATCTATACTTGTAATTTAATCACACAACTAAAGAACACGTGCTGGACACGTGACATTTGGAAGCCCAAAACGAAACTCCCCGTCAGATTATGCCTTGATTCGATTCCCTATTCCAAGACTAAACTCCTTTACCATAACCAGATGTTCACACTTTGGATTGCTTAATTGATTTGTGAAAGAAAGAGATCTGTGCTTTTTATGTTGTAATACCTTTGCAATTGACTGGTTGAACGGGAAATCTTCTACGCAAAATCGAAAGTGTTTTTTTGCCCTTTTTTCCCATCTTTTCGGGACCAAGAGCTGGATGATTGGTTTCCTGATCGGGCTCTTTGTGGTTCAGGTTTGTTGTCTTTCTATTTAATTCTGGCATTTTGTTTTCTGGATTTGAATTATAATTTCGTTTGGAATCTACTGAAGTGAAGAGACTGATTTTTTTTTCATCGATTGTATATTGAGGTGACCCTTCGCCTTTAATGGGAAGTTTGCGGTATTTGTGTTTGTATTGTTACGTTTTTCTAATTGCACTTTAGGTTTGGATATACATGTGAAAGATTTGGTTCTTTAAAGGAAGAATTGGATTTTTTTCCCTTTCTGATGGTGAATTTTTGGTTTTTAAATTATTTTGGGACGCACGTGTTGCCTACCTTTGGTGTTTGATGTAAATGCATGTGGATTTCACTTTGAGTGGAAACAATTTGGTTTATGCAAACATGTGGTGAACTATGAAATTTGTTCGTTTAAAAATGCTCACAAAATTTGTTGGGTTTTTTTTTTTGCTTGTTTCATCGATTAAGCTTTAACAGAATGAGCTTGTGTTTGCAATTGTAGTGCAATCTGATATCTGATGATACACTGTCGAATAATTTGAACTGGTAGTTCTACTTCTGCAAGCTTAATTGGGAAGATAATTTCATTATCTTTTAGTTCAATCATCCACACAATCTCTTATAAATATCAAGGGCAGGCGTAGTGGTGGGTGAGCCGTGAGGGGATTTATGTGTAATTTTCTGAAAATATAAATTTCACTCCCAAGTACATTATAGACCCCCCCACCACCACACACACACACACGCTCAGATAATTCCTGGTTTGTCCAATGTATAATCAAGTATAATGTGTAGACATTGGCTTCGCTGTACAATTATATTGTGAATGCTATGCCTAATTGTGAGGCTTGCATCAAAGACATGTTGATTTATTTCTGTCGTTGATCACGTCATTCGTGACTGGAGTAGATCACTTTTTGTACTGAACAATGCTATAAACATTGTTCAATATCAAGTTTATAAACCCATTATATCAAAATTTGGCTTATGCTTTTGTGGACGTGGCTTGTTATAAGGTTTAAAGTCCCGAACTTGTCATGCTTTATTTAATCTGTAGATGTGTATTAGTAGAAAATTATCATGAATTTCTTCCTGATGATGCACAATAATCCTAAAATAGACACTTACAAGTGTTTTATCGTCTCAACGTTAAAGTTTCTGCCATGTGACCTGGAGGTAACGAGTTCGAATCGCGGAAATAACATTTTTGCAATGCAAGTGAAATACTACGTACATTAGGCCCAACCTTTTCCAGGACCCCGAGTATAGAGGGAGCTTCATTTACAGTTTTGCCCTTTTATGGATATGGATATGGATATTTGATGGATATGAATTGCATACTACGACAGAATATATTGACCGTATCCAATATGGTTATAGTTTATCTTGACCATGCCGAATATCGTAATAACTATTTTTTTATAAGATTTTATTGACTTATTTGTTTTAAACAATAAATATAAACAACAACAACAACTAAGCCTTTAATCCCAATGAATTGGGGTAGGCTACATGAACAATGGAGAGAATCAAGTCGGGTCAGAGACATGCGTCAATCTTCTCCAAACGCTTCTATCGGTCAACATACCTTCTATAATCCCCTTGCCCTCCAAGTCTTTACGTATAACTTCGAGCCATGTCTTCTTTGGTCGTCATCTCG
The DNA here is from genome assembly GCA_907163345.1 of Haberlea rhodopensis. NCBI lineage: Eukaryota > Viridiplantae > Streptophyta > Magnoliopsida > Lamiales > Gesneriaceae > Haberlea > Haberlea rhodopensis. The sequence continues at coordinate 1,342,347 of CAJQUN010000037.1, forward strand.
CTCCCGTGAACTGGCCGAAATCCATGGACTCCACTCGACGCACTGGTTCACTGCTGGGCCTACGTCGAACATGATCAAAACAATGTAAGCGGTTTTCTTGCATCTTCTCTTATATACAAGCTACACCTACTTCAGCTCGAATATATTCTTTCCTTATTTTATCTCTTCTGGTCTTACCGCACATCCAACGAAGCATGCGCATCTCTGCCACACTCATCTTTTGGATGTGATTCCTCTTGGGTGCCCAGCATTCCTTCCCATACAACATTGCGGGTCTAACGACGGTTCTATAAAACTTTCCCTTCAATTTCAGCGGGATATTACGATCGCATAGAACTACGGTGGCATTTCTCCATTTCAACCAGCCAGCCAGAATCATATGGTTAACGTCACTGTCAATCTCTCTACCCTTTTGAATAACTGAACCTAGGTATCGAAACTTGCTGCTCATCGATACCTCTTGACCACCGAGTGCTACTACACTGTAATCCCGAAAGGAAAGACCACTAAATCTGCACTCCATATATTCCGTTTTAGACCTACTTAATCTAAAACCCTTTGATTCCATCGTCTCTATCCATAACTCCAATTTGGCATATACCCCTGCTAGTGTCTCGTCGATTAACACAACATCGCCAGCAAAAAGTATGTTCCAAGGTAATTCAGGCTGTATGTCTTTTGTTATCTCATTCATCACTAGGGCTAACAAGAAATGACTCAACGCAGACCCTTGATGCAATCCAATAATGACCGAGAACTCACTTGTCACCCCACTGCATGTTCTCACATTGGATGCTACTTCGTCGTACATGTCCTTGATTATATTGACATACTTGATGTAAACTTTTTTCTTCATAAAAGCCCACCATAATATCTCCCTTGGTACTTTATCGTAGGCCTTCTCCAAATCTATAAAGATCATATGCAGATCTTTACTCCTCTCACGATAGCGCTCGACAAGTTGAAGAAGTAAATGGATAGTTTCAGTAGTTGACCGTCCTGGCATGAACCCAAATTGGCTTTCCGATATCTTAACCTCCTTCCTTAAACGACATTCAGTGATCCTCTCCCAAAGCTTCATTGTGTGACACATGAGTTTTATACCACGATAGTTGGTGCAACTCTGAATGTCACCATTGTTCTTATAGAGAGGAATGAGAGTACTCTTTCTCCATTCATTTGGAATTTTGTTACTCCTCTAAATCTTGTTAAATAGATCTGTTAGCCACGTTATCCCCGTCGTCTTAAACATCTCCATACTTCAATAGGGATTCCATCAGGATCAACTGCTCTTCGTGCTTTCATTTCGTTCAAAGCTTCTTTAACCTCAGATTTTCTAATTATGATAGTAAACTCACGGTTTACATCATGTTGATGGATGTTAAGATCACCTAAATCTTGGCTAAAACCACTGTTGAACAAGCTGTTAAAATAATTCTTCCATCTTGTTTTGATGTCTTCATCTCTAACCAAGACTTTATGGTTCTCATCTTTTATGCATTTCACTGCACACATGTCTTTTTTCTTCCTCTCCCTCTCTCGGACAATCATGTAGATATCTTTTTCTGCCCCCTTGGTATCCAATTTATCTACACTTCTTTGTAGACTTTAGCTCTAGCATCTCGAACCGCTGTCTTTGCTTCTTTTTTGGCAAGCTTATACTTTTCGAAGGTTGCCCTTGCATTTGAATTCATTAATAATATGATATATGATACAAATTGCAAAATATCTATCGTGTATAGTATGTTGCCTGACTCCTAAAGCCTTCGAGGTTTTCAACACCATATAGTATGTATATATATATGTGTACGCATACACATATATAACAGTATGATCCTATCCGGGTCCTTTTATCTGTATTCATTAACATAGTTCTCTCCTTTCTACCTTATATGTTTATGGCTCCATGCAGTTGAAGTTTCCTTCTCCTTTGACTTTCGTCTGAATAATGAAGGTTGGCATGTTGATGTCTTTCTGCTGCCAAAAAAAAAAAAGGGAAATGAGTATCCTCCTGTAATCTGGAGCACATGCCTTTTTTTTTGGCTCATTTGGAAGCTATAATTTTGTTTTGTTAATTGAGAGGAAATGAGGCAGGTGACTTTGCCAAGCTTAGATGGATTTGAAATCTTTTGAGCTTCAAGAGAACATTTTGCTGTACAGTCTGTACAAAGATTATTAATAGAATATTCCTGAGGGAAAATTGGTTGGAATTTATATGAACAGAATGATAGAAACAAAAACTATCGGTATGCAAACAAGATGGTGTAAGTGATATATTCGTACCCAACAATTTTGTCGAGAACTTTTTCTTGTGAAGGAAAGCCATATGCTTTTTAATTAATTTGCATAGTTGTCATTTTGTCACACTAATCCCGCTAACGTTATTTTTCTTAATTTCATGTATCCGACAGGTGCGTCCAATTTTCACCTAGCTGCAAATCAATTCTGTTGGAGCTGAGAAATATATGAGATACTGTAATAATCATGTCTGGACTCATCGAAGGCCTTCCAGATGCTGTGGCCCTAAGGTGTCTTGCACGAGTTCCCTTTTATCTGCATCCTAAATTAGAGCTTGTTTCCCATTCCTGGCGCAATGCCATTCACAGCAATGAGCTTTTCAAAGCCCGTGGGGAGGTTAATTCAACCGAGGAGTTCATATGTGTATGTGCTTATGACCCTGACAATTTGTGGCAGCTTTATGATCCTGTACATGACCTTTGGATTACTCTCCCGGATCTTCCTTCAAATATTCGGCACCTTGCCCACTTTGGTGTCGTCTCTGCTGCAGGAAAGCTATATATACTAGGCGGTGGTAGTGATGCCGTAGACCCTTTGACTGGTGACCAGGATGGATGTTTTGCATCAGACGAGGTTTGGTCATATGATCCAATAACTCGGCAATGGTCTTTGTGCGCATCCATGACCGTCCCTCGTGCCATGTTTGCATGCTGTGAATTGGACGGAATGATAATTGTCGCGGGTGGTTTTACCAACTCCCGTAAATCAATCTCCAAAGCCGAGATATACGACCCCGAAAAGGATGAGTGGGTTTCAATACCTGATCTCCACCACACACACAATTCTGCATGTACTGGTGTTGTTATTGGGGGTAAAGTTCATATCTTGCACAAGGGATTGTCAACAATACAAGTCTTGGAAAATATTAAGCAGGGTTGGACTGTTCATGACTATGGTTGGCTTCAGGGTCCTATGGCAGTTGTTAAGGGTAAGCTTTATATAATGAGTCATGGCCAGATTTACAAACAGGAAAGGGATTCGATTAAGTTGATAGTTTCTGCATCCGAGTTTCGTCGTAAAATTGGTTATGCCATGATAGGCTTGGGAGACGATATTTACATAATTGGAGGGGTAATCGGTCCGGACAGGATGAATTGGGACATCAAGGCTACCTCTGATGTCGATGTCCTGACACTAGGCAACGAGAGACTGGTTTGGCGCCAGGTGGCTCCTATAACGAGGTGCCGGGGAACTGTTCTTGGATGTACACAGCTGAAGCTTTAGGTTTTGTTCATGTAATAGCAGTTAATGAGACCAATAATAGTTCGTTTGGAATTTTCTATGGACTACATAATGCTTCTGAATTGAGTGTTTGGACCAACATTTTATTGATTGTCCAATATCTTGCATGGAGGCATTTACACTGCCCTCTTCTTGTTGAGTAATGCAATGCTTCAGCTTGTTAGAATCGTTAATTGGTTAATCTTTGAGTTGAGTTTCATTTTGTTTTGAACTGCGCACCAGCATGATTGTTTTTGTAGTAAATTGTTGTAGATGTTTGACAGTTCCCACACATTATTCGTCGATACGGTCGCGGAGGGCGTCGCGTATACCGCTGTTTTAGTTCCATTGATATTTGCGGAACTCGCGGTTATTACCGTGGAGTTTTTTAAATTAGAAATAATAATAAATGGATAATCTGAACAAATTATTAATAAAAAATTTAAAATGTTCTACGGTGGTCGTTTTTTGCCGTGAAATCACCGTTCCAAGCCGTGAAATTGCCGTTCCGATCCGCGGCGGCCGTGAAATGGTTGTTATAGTTACATATCCGTTTTAACATGAAACTTCACCGCGGCAGCTGCAGTTTCCGTTCCGCAACCGTTTGTGCGAACCATGTTCCCATCTGTACTTATAGCTATAGTTTCGAGTCCCTCGCTTTGTCTTATTTCTCATTATTGCAGTATAACGACTGAGTGGTATGACATTTTAGATATCACATATGTTTGCTTTGAAATGTGACCCCTACAATGTATTATCCCTTATTGGTAGCATTGCGTCATCCATTTTCTCACTTCAACTTACGTTTTACCTCTGGTTCCGATTAATGCAACCTACATCAGGACCTGATTTGTGTTGTTTAAAAACATTTTATCGCATGCATAATCACACCTCACTATGTTTATCGATAAATCTGGTGTGGATGGGGCTGGGGAGACAAAGTTTTTGCCTTGGTACATATCCGCATAAAAATTTACGAGGGAAGTGGGTGAGCACCACTTATGGCTCCTTCCTCCGAACGTAGTTGCAAGAGTGGCATTTGTCCAGGGGCGAATGCACATAGGGAGAAGGGCACCACTTATGGCCCCTTTATATTTATATATGTATTGTCATTTTGCCTCCCATATTTAGAAAACCTATATTTTGTCCCTTAATATAAATCTTATAACTTCGTCCACTCAATGTCAGGGCTAGATTTGCCCATGCATTCGTACATCTAGTGTGGGGCAATTTCTAGTATCTTATTTAATCTCACACTCATGCATCCAATGTGATTAGAAGGAAAAATCTATGTCTTGGAAGCTAACATCTATCATTGGGCTACTTAGTTGGTCACTCCGTGTATATGTACATAATCGAGTATCTTTTGACTTAACTGTTGAGAATTCTCAATCCATCGAGAGTGGCGGATGCCAGGATTCATCAAGGCACAAATTGTACCTAGAAAAAGAGATGGGATTTCAGGAAGAGATGCTGAGTTACTAGAAGCACGAATAGATCCACAAATATATATATATATATATATATATATATATATATATATATGTGTGTGTTTTTTTTTTAGAACCTGCTAAACTTGCAATTCTGGCCATGTATATCTGTCTCTTTGTAATTTTGATCATTTATATTATCAAATTTCAGTATTATGTCGCTATTTGTTTTTTTTATTTTTGCAATTTTAATCTTTTTCTCCGATGCAACGACGTGACGCTGTCATTAGCCCTCCGATGAAAAAATGACTAATTTACCAAAAATTGCAAATGTGGGACTTAGACCAAATTTGACATGTATTATGACTATCGGTTATAGTTTTCATAAATTATTTTTTTTAATCAGTAACAAAATCAAGACCACATGTTTGATTATCAATTGTTACGGGCCTATACAATTCAAAAACTTGAGTCATGTATATTAATTTATTTAGGAAAAGTGATATCTTCTCTTGCACCACATTGATAGTCGATTTAAATATTAATTAAAAACATATCTCTGTATACATTAATGAAAAATCACAAGGTTTTCTAGAGAAAAATGTTAATCATATTCCCAACAAATATTTTTTGACTTAGCAATTCAATTTAACACAAATGTAGTGAAGAATTTTAATTCTATTCATTCGGTGGAGTTGCAACAAAATTTTACCACAAAAATAACCTCCAACTTAAACCACCACATCAAAAAAAATGTTTAATTTAATAAAAATTACATCAAACTTTTTTTTTATTCTATCAATTATAACTAGTTCAACTAATTTATTACCATTTCTTCGTAACACACATGTATCGTTTGTATTCCACTGAACGGTAACTTTTATGCTACCCTATGAGATAGTATCTTATAGAAGTAAATCTACGATAGGGTTTTTTGACCCAACATTTGGGTATATATTGAATCATTTTGGGCCATAGATTTACCTCGTGAGGTAGCTTAAAAGAATTCCAACTGAACCTTAAAAATAATTGTAATAATTATTTGTTAAAAAATATAACTAATATACGTAGCAAACGAATCAAAACTCGACACGTGTAAGAAAGAATACTAGGGCTGTCTTACCTACTTTTGTTTGAAAATTGATTTCGCTCATAAACGTTATTTTCAGGCTCATAGACGTTATTTTCAGAGTAATTATTATTATTAAAGCAATTTTCATATTAATTTCATATAACAATATCATAACACCGCAAAATTCCCAGCTACAAGATAAGGGGAGCCCACAAATAGACATTTGCCACACAAAATATTAATTTATTAAAATAAAATAAAATCAACAATTTAAGTAACGTCTACGTATTTATTTGGGTTTCGTCTAATGTTTCAAATCCAATCACATCCTCACATGAAAAATATGCCCAATAGTTAATCAAACGCGACCAATCAATCATATTGAAGAAATTAACATATCTAAAACATTCATTAAATTATTTTATAATTGCTATTATTTTATAATTGGGTATTATTTTATTGATTAATTTTGTATAGTAATAATTTTCAAAAATAATTGACCTGTATTCATTTTTTTTAATTACGATAATATATTAATTTTCATGGGTCTTGTTTTTATTGCATAGAGAAATAGATACGATGCAATAAGACATCGTATTTAGATAATTTTACAAGTTAAACATTCCTATAATTTGCGTTTATTCCTTGTTCAATATCTAAAATTTTTAGTGATTCGGTTTAGTTCGTAAAGTTTTAAAAAAATTCTCGATTCAGTCCCCGATATTAAGTCGTCCTTTAGAAGCAAATGAAGAGGAACTAATTCGGAAATATTTTAAAAACTTTAGGGATTAAACCGAGCCTGGTTTTTTCTCAATTCAGACTATAAAGTCTTAAAAATATTTTCTATTCAGTCAATCTTCATTTCTTACTGCCGACTTTACGTTGGGGATTGAATTGAGAATTTTTTTAAAAAACTTTATGGACTAAACCGAGTCACTAAAAGCTTTAAAAATTAAACCTATAATATATTCAAACTACGTAGACGTTTAATATATTTCCACTAATTTGGATACATAAAAAAGAAATTAAACAATATTTTACAAAAAAAAAAAATAGAAATGATTTACATCAAGGTGGGGATGGAGAGTAAATGTTATCTTGTCTGGTTGGGGCCTCTCGCTAGAGGTGGTACCTTGCGCATGATTTTAGGTATATATCATTCATTGTCCTAAACCTGCATCTCAATAATTCAACACCAAATCTTTTCTTCTTCTTTTTTTATAACAAAAAACATGAAATATATTAACAGTTATTCGGTACAACAAATACAACCAAGAAACTGTGAAAATAAGACGACAACACCAAGTAACAACATACAAACAATATAAAAGTGAGGTTAGCAAAGCAGAGCAGCTAGAACGTGATCAGAAGGATGCCAAGACCGCACTAGCGACGTCCAACCCCTTCAAACCATGTGATCCAGAATGAGTCTTGAATAGGGAGCTGCCTTCTTTAACTAGAAGGAACAAAGTATGATAATCGAGAGACGTAAATTGATAAAATCCAATAAACGTGCAACACAATTCTATTTTCATATTCAATTTTATGAACATGTATTATATTTATTAGATTTCGATTAATCTTAATAATAAACATCAAACTTCGGTTTAAATAGCACATGTCAATGAATTATAATTACAGTAAAACATCTATAAATTAATAATATTAGAATTATAAAATTTTATTAATTTAATTTATCGAGTATTAAAATAATAATGTTGAGATTAAGTTGGGATCGAAAAAAATATTATCTTAAAGATATTATTAATTTATCGAATATTAATTTATAAAAATTTTACGATTTGTTTATAGCATGGTCATATCTGAGGTGAGGCACATGAGGCAGCTACCTTGGAGGCCCCAAAAACAATTTATATTTACTAATGTAACATTTTATGTTTCATATAAAAGAAAAAATATATATTTATTTATTGGTTGAATTCGAATAAAAATTAGAGTTGAATATCGATCGATCCAACCTAAAATGGCCAAAAATGTTATACAAAAACTTAAAATATCTTATTTAATCGCACACCTTTTTTGTTTTTGTTTTATTAATTTCATGATTTTTATTGGTAAAGAATCTGAAATTTGAAAAGAAATATGTCAGTTTTATAGGAAGGATACGAAATTTTGATGAGAGATTATTGAATCTTATTTATAAAATTAAACAAATAAAATTATGAATATTTCGTATTATTGTTGCTATTTTGAAATATGACGTGTTCGTTATTGAATTATTGATTAAGATGCTTTTAATATTATTCAGAAGGCAATGAAAGAAAATGTACATAAGAGAGGGTTTATTTGATGATGTCCTTATGGATAGTGTTTTTAGGGGTATCATCACCATTCATTTGGAATCTTTTTTAAAAAAAGAAGAAAAAGATTTCACGTGGATGGTAGATGATGTCTCTGAAGTCAGTGTCCTACAGAACAGCAACAATATTTCCCCAAGAGAGATGGTTGGCATGAGCAAAGTCCAATGGAGGATATGATTGATACTATTATTATCATTATTATTTTTTTGTTATCTACTTGAATAATAATATATTTTATTTCTAGTTTAAACAATAATGTCTATTTCTCATATTATATATTTTTATATCAAATTTTAAGAGATGTTATAATTTTTTGTATATCTATTATAAATTAAAGGGATGATATTATAAACAACTATTTCATAGGGCCATTATTGTAAAATCAGAGGCAAAAAATTTTAATAAAGATTTTTTTACATAAAGACACATCTATAATTTTTTCATAATTATTAATTAAAAATGATAGTAAAGAGAGGGCGGTGAGTAACGACAAAAGGGTTCGTTTGACGTTTTTCTTAAAGGCGATGTCATTAAAGATACATCAAGCCATTGGATGATAATATCATCATTGTTGAATATAGATGAGGCTTCGAGGGGTGCAAGGGCCAGTTCAAAGCCCAGGGCTTCCCGCCCAATGACCAGGACCCTGACGACTTCCTGGACCTTAACGCCATCATTGCCAGCATCCCCCCGACTTCATCAAGTAGTCTGACCTGCTCTTAATTTATCCTTTGTAAATTTTCTCTTTTTTTTTTTTTTGCTGTGCCTCGGAGGCACCCCCTGTAACGAGGTCATTTTGAATTTTGATTGTCTTATCTGAAGCAATTGATCACTTGTTAGGAATTGGTTTCCCTCGCAACTTTACGAACGTCCCGACCCCTTATACCAGCCGAGCCAACCCGTGATTTTACATCGGATTGATCCAAAAAATACAACTTATAAATAACCCCCCGCGTAGAACTGAATGCCGCGCAGGGCCCTCGTGCAATAACGACTAAAATAAATCTAACAAAATTAAATCTTAAAACAGGGCTAACATGTTAATCTCCACAGACTCAACCATGCAAAAAGGCTCTATCCGACCCGATCTCCAAGAAATAATTTTTGCAAGCTGATGATGTCCTCTTGACCTGCGCCCCTACACCCGGGTTTTATGATGCAGAGATGACCTGCACTTTTAATTGTTGCCAGGGCCTCATACACCTGGGCTTTAGCATGCAGGGCGGACCTGTGCTTTCAATTGGTGCCAGGGCCTCATACACCTGGGCTTTAGTGACAGGGATGACCTGCACTTTTAATTGTTGCCAGGGCCTCATACACCTGGGCTTTAGCATGCAGGGCGGACCTGTGCTTTCAATTGGTGCCAGGGCCTCATACACCTGGGCTTTAGTGACAGGGATGACCTGCACTTTTAATTGTTGCCAGGGCCTCATACACCTGGGCTTTAGCATGCAGGGCGGACCTGTGCTTTCAATTGGTGCCAGGGCCTCATACACCTGGGCTTTAGTGACAGGGATGACCTGCACTTTTAATTGTTGCCAGGGCCTCATACACCTGGGCTTTAGCATGCAGGGCGGACCTGTGCTTTTAATTGGTGCCAGGGCCTCATACACCTGGGCTTTAGTGACAGGGATGACCTGCACTTTTAATTGTTGCCAGGGCCTCATACACCTGGGCTTTAGCATGCAGGGCGGACCTGTGCTTTCAATTGGTGCCAGGGCCTCATACACCTGGGCTTTAGTGACAGGGATGACCTGCACTTTTAATTGTTGCCAGGGCCTCATACACCTGGGCTTTAGCATGCAGGGCGGACCTGTGCTTTCAATTGGTGCCAGGGCCTCATACACCTGGGCTTTAGTGACAGGGATGACCTGCACTTTTAATTGTTGCCAGGGCCTCATACACCTGGGCTTTAGCATGCAGGGCGGACCTGTGCTTTTAATTGGTGCCAGGGCCTCATACACCTGGGCTTTAGTGACAGGGATGACCTGCACTTTTAATTGTTGCCAGGGCCTCATACACCTGGGCTTTAGCATGCAGGGCGGACCTGTGCTTTCAATTGGTGCCAGGGCCTCATACACCTGGGCTTTAGTGACAGGGATGACCTGCACTTTTAATTGTTGCCAGGGCCTCATACACCTGGGCTTTAGCATGCAGGGCGGACCTGTGCTTTTAATTGGTGCCAGGGCCTCATACACCTGGGCTTTAGTGACAGGGATGACCTGCACTTTTAATTGTTGCCAGGGCCTCATACACCTGGGCTTTAGCATGCAGGGCGGACCTGCATTTTTAATTTCGGACAAGAGATTTAAAGGAAAAATTCATTAAATAACAGCGTTCGTACATTGAATTGAAATAACAACAAAATGCCTAGGAATAATATTTTCTGAGGTGATATGCATTCCAAGGTCTTTTTAGGCGTCGGCCTCCGTCCTCCTCTAAGTAGTACGACCCGGAACTCAGCTTCTGGACTACTTTGTATGGTCCCTCCCATCGGGGGTCAAGCTTTCTTACCTCCCCTGCTGGGTTGACCTTTTTGAGGACGAGGTCCCCCACCTGAAAATTTCGGGGTACCACCCTTTTGTTGTAGGCTCTGACTATCTTGCTGCGGTAAGCCTCCATCCTTATAGCCGCCCTTTCCTGTTTCTCATAGATCAGATCCAAGTCCAGAGCCCGGCTTTCCTCATTGTCGCCATCATATGCCTGGACCCTGGCAGAGGTCTTTCCAAACTCAGCTGGTAGCACGGCCTCCGTTCCATACACCATGCTGAAAGGCGTTTCTCCAGTTGGGACGCGAGCTGTCATTTTGTAAGCCCACAACACACTTGGTAATTCGTCCACCCAGTCCTTGCCAACCCCGTACAGTCTGGCCTTCAAAGCTTGCACAATTGATCGGTTGGTGACCTCTGTCTGCCCGTTGCTCTGTGGATAACCTACTGATGTAAAGGCTTGTTCGATCTTCATTTCCTTGCACCAAGCCATTAACCTCTGCCCCTGGAACTGCCTCCCATTGTCTGATATTAATTTCCTTGGTACTCCAAAACGGCAAACTATATTCTTCCACAGAAAGTCCAGCACATTCTCCTCGGCGATCTTGGCTAACGGCTCAGCCTCGACCCATTTCGAGAAATAATCTACAGCCACCAACAGAAATTTCTTTTGCTTCGGGGCCACCGGGAAAGGTCCCACGATATCCAAGCCCCATTTATCGAAAGGACAGGCCGATGTTACCGCTTTCATGAGACTTGCTGGCCTTGATTGGAACTTATTGTTCCTCTGACAACCCTCACAAGTGACTACAGTCCTGATCGCGTCATTCCTCAGGGTAGGCCAGAAATACCCAGCAAGGAGAGTCTTTCTGGCCAGAGCCAACCCCCCGAGATGGTCTCCGCAGCATCCCTCGTGAATTTCTCTGAGCACATATTCTGCCTCTTCCGAGTTGAGACATCGGAGGAGGGGTCCGGCAAATGACCTCTTATATAACACATCCTCTATTAGAACAAAACGGAATGCATGCCTCTTTAACCGTCGGGCTTGGTTCTTATCAGCGGGTACTTCCAGCTTTCTCAAGTAGTTCAAAATCGGGGCCATCCAACCCAACACCTCGGGGGCCTCGGTGACGGGCCGAGCTGCCGGAATCAACTCTGTCTGAAATATGTACTCCCTCTGTGACAAAGGAACCAGGGATGTTGACCACTTGGAGAGCTCATCGGCCTCCTGATTATCCTCCCTAGGGATCTGCACTATGCTCCACTCCACGAAACTTTCTGACATCTCCTGTATAGCCTTCAAGTATTCTATCATCTTCTCGCTTTTGGCTTCGTAATTCCCTTTCACCTGCTGAGTGGCCAGCTGGGAGTCCGAGTGAAGGATCACTCGGCTGGCACCGACCTCTTTTGCCAACCTCAGCCCGATCAGTATAGCCTCGTACTCTGCTTCATTATTAGAAGCCCGGAAATCTAATCTGATAATGACCTTCATCTTCTCACCCGCGGGGGATATCAGAACAATCCCCACTCCACTGCCTTCACTGTTAGCTGCTCCATCCACGTATACCTTCCAGGGCTCCTCAGCTTCAACCTCTATCATTTCCGCGATGAAATCTGATAAGGCCTGGGCTTTGATGGATGACCGAGGTTGGTAGGTTACGTCGTACTCGCCGAGCTCGATTGTCCATTTCACCAATCTCCCCGATACATCAGGCTGGGTCATTATCCTCCCCATGGGTCGTTGGTTAGCACTGAGATGGGGTGTGACAAAAAGTAGGGTCTCAGCCTCCTTGCGGTTAGGACCAAAGCTAATGCCAATTTTTCGACCTCTGGGTATCTGAGTTCCGCCCCTTTCAGTGCATGGCTGACATAATACACCGGCCTCTGGTCCGTACCGTCTTGTTTTATCAGTACCGAGCTAACAGCGCTTTCTGTGGCAGACAAGTAGATCCATAATCGCTCGCCGGGCTCTGGCTTTACCAGGACTGGTAGCTCAGCCAAGTGCTTCTTCAGGTCAGAGAAAGCTTCCTCGCACTCGTCGTCCCAAGCGAACTTTTTCGCCTTTCTTAGCACTCGGAAGAAAGGGTAACTCCTATGAGCTGACCTGGAAATAAAACGAGCTAAGGACGCAATCCGCCCTGTTAGTTTTTGCACCTCTTTTATGCTGCGAGGTGAGGTCATGTCTTGAATTGCTCTAACTTTTTCCGGGTTGACCTCGATCCCCCTCTCTGTTACCTTGAAACCCAAGAATTTACCGCTCTTCACACCAAATACGCACTTAGCCGGATTCAATTTCAGACCAAACCTGCTTAGTGTGGCAAAAGTTTCCTCTAAGTCGGGCAATAGGTCTGCCTGGCCTTTAGATTTTACCAAGATGTCATCCACATAAACCTCAATGTTCCTTCCCGCCTGGTTTTCAAACACTTTGTCCATTAACCTCTGGTATGTGGCCCCGGCGTTCTTGAGGCCAAAGGGCATGACCACATAGCAGAACGTTCCATCCGACGTGATAAAACTGACCTTATCTTGGTCCTCTTTCGCCAAGGGTATTTGGTGATATCCCTGGTACGCGTCCATGAAACTTAACAGCTCGTACCCCGAGGTGGAGTCCACCAGCTGATCGATCCGAGGTAGGGGATAACAGTCCTTGGGACAGGATTTGTTCAAATTACGAAAGTTGATGCACATCCTCCATTTTCCCGCCGACTTTGGAACCAAAACCACGTTGGACAACCAGGTGGGGAATTGTACCTCCCTTATCTGTCCGGCCCTCAGCAAGGTCTGAACCTCGGCTCGGATAATTCTGTCTTTATCTGGTCCAAAATGCCTCTTCTTTTGCCGGGTTACTTTTACTTCTGGATTGACATTTAACCTGTGCTGGGCTACAGAGAGCAACACCCCTGTCAGCTCGGTCGGGGACCAGGCGAATATTCCGGCATGCTTGGACAGGCAATTCGATAAGTCGTGTTTCAGGACGCTGTCTAGGTCAGCCGCTACTCTTGTGGTTTTATCGGGCTGTCCTGGGACTAATATAATTTCCTCTTCCCCGTCCCTCATCGCCTGCACCTCCTGCACCATCTGTACCCCCCTATCCTCCCGTCCTTCATCACCGCCCCTTCGGGATCTTTTCACCTCTAACTTCACAGTTTCCGCGTAGCATTTCTTGGATGAGGGCTGGTCTCCCCTAACTTCCCCCACTCTTTTTCCTACAGGGAACTTTATCTTTTGGTGGAAGGTGGAGGCCACAGCCCTGAACTCGTTCATAGCTGGTCTCCCCAGAATGACGTTGTACGAAGACGAGGCCGCCACAATGGTGAATGTGACCAGCCTTGTTTTCCGATCTTCGTTACCTCCCAGGGAAAGGGGCAGGGAAATCTGACCGAGGGGGTACACGATGTGCCCAGCGAAGCCAAATAGTGGGGTGTTGATTGGCTCGAGGTGATACCCTCCTAAGTCCATCTGCCGAAAAGCTTCATCAAACAACACGTTCACGGAACTACCTGTGTCTACAAACACCCTCCCGACCTCATAATTGGCAACAGTGGCTCGTATGACCAAGGCATCATTATGGGGTGTGCAAATGTTTTCCAGATCTTGCGGCCCAAAACTGACAACCACCTCCTCCTCGGCACCACAAATCCCTCCTACACTCAGGGTCTCTCTCCTGCTGACAGCCTTCCTAGCCCTGTTGGAATCCCCATCCGTTGTCCCGCCCGAGATCATGTTTATGACTCCCCGCTTTGGGGAGTCAGCATGGGTAGGGTTGACGTCATTTAAGCTCCTTGGGGGTCCTCGAGCACGTCCTCTACCACGGAACGGAGGACGGAAGTTGGTCCGTCCCCCTCTCCCTCTTGTCCACGACGGTCCTCGACCCCTTCCCCGAGGAAGATTATCCCCTGGTGGGACGGGTCGGGACAACAACTGCTTGAACTGGGAACTGTTCTGTATTGCCTTCTCGAGCTCCTCATCCAAACGATGGCAATCTTGTGTGGTGTGCCCAGTCACTTGGTGGAAGATCCAGTATTTCTCTGGGGCCTCCTTGCTCGGCTCCACACTAGCTGGTGCCGGCTTTTGCAACACCTGTTTGTCTTCACATATGCGGACGGCCTCTTCCTTGGAGACCTTCAACGGCGTATAATGGGAAAATCGACCGAGCTGTGCCCCTTCCACTGGCCTCTTCTCGCCCTGGCTGATCCGTTTTTCCCCAGTCCTCCGCACTTCCTTCCTCCTCAGTTGCTGGGCCTCCTCCACGTTGATGTACTTCTCCGCTCGGGTGAGCAGATCATCATAGGTAACAGGAGGCTTCTTTACCAAGGATCGGAAGAAGTCTCCTCCTCTCAGGCCCTGGGTGAAGGCGCTGATCAGAATTTCCGCCGGGCAGGCAGGTATTTCGAGTATCACAGTGTTGAAGTTTTTGATATACTCCCGCAACGACTCATCCTCGGCCTGCCTCATCTCGAACAAGCTCAGAGAGGTCTTCTTATACCGCTTGCTGCTGGCATACTGGTGCAAGAACGCGGAGCTAAATCCGGCGAAGGATGTAATGGAACCCGGCTCCAACTGATTGAACCACTTCTGGGCCGACCTCACCAAAGTGGTTAGGAACACTTTGCACTTAAGGCGATCCGAGTAACAATGTAGCATGGCAGCATTTTCGAACCTGCCCAGGTGTTCTTCCGGGTCCGTGCTCCCGTCGTATTCCCCAGCATTGGGGGGTCGGAAGTTATTTGGGAGTTCCTCGTTTACTATTTCACCCGAGAAAGGGGTTCCCCTCCTGACAGAGGTACCCCCCATCCCTCTCTTCATCCTCTGGACCTCGTCCTTCAGCTCCTCCACCTGGCCCTCCAGATCCGGAACAGCAGTCACTTTAGGCCGGGAAGTTGCTCCTTGTTCGGGATCCTTCATCTGCTGGGAGCTTTCCCCGTGCACGCCCTCGGACGGACCTTCCTTTTTCCTCATGGTCTGCTCCACCGTAACTGCAATCAGTCTTGTGAGCTGCTCCAGTGTTAAAGCTCCCACTGTCATGTTTACCCCGGGCAGTGGCTGCTCCTCGCCATTGGTGGAGGCGTGGTGCTCTCTATTTTCCTCTGCTTCCTTTCTCCTTGTTCTTACCATCGTATCAACGTCTCTTGCTCAAATCTTCCCACAGACGGTGCCAATTTGTTACCTCTCCTTTTGGTTTGCGTTGATAACAAATGAATTTATAGGGGAAGATTGTGTTGTTTCGCGAAGTCGCGGTTTAGGCCGGAGTCCGGGAGAATCCTCTCTGGTTTTGTGGATCTCCTCCGATCAATATTGGTCCTCTTTTTTTCTTTTCTGAGGGCTCTCTGCTTATCCCGGTCTTGTTAATTTACTCCCCCTTTTATAGGGGGAGGGATGCCCCTGGTTCCGGTCTGCCGGGGATTATGGGGACAATGTCTGAAACTGAGGGGGGGGACCACGGATGGGGGACCATCTGCATCTGCTACCTACTTCGTACGACCCTCTGGCTCTGGTGATTCTCTGCGTCCGGGAATATGCTTTTCTTACTCACAGTGCCTGACCACCCTCTGATTGGTTAGCAGGCCTAGCTTTTGCTTTAATAGATGTCCGACTCCTGCCACCCTAGCCTCGGTATGCAGGACCACCCTAAATGGCCCCAGCTCGCCTATCCTGTCCCATGACTTCCCGTCCTGACTTATCGAGGAAACCGCGCCCCAGCCCGACTATCTTGCTAAATATAGCCCGTCCTGATCTGACGAGGAGACAGTGCCTCAGTTTGGGTGGCATGTCCCATGGAGGACCTCCCCGACCTCTTGATGTACTTCCTCGCCGCCCCGGCTCCGGAACGATAGTGGCAGCTGGACAGAGGTGATCGCGCCCGTAATAAACTCGGGTCGGGCGGAGAGCTAGACAGTGGCGATGAGGACAGCCCGGGATCAGTGCGGGGCCCATTTAGTCAGCAAGGGAAGTCGTCACTGCTGATCCCGGGCTGTCCTCATCGCCACTGTCTAGCTCTCCGCCCGACCCGAGTTTATTACGGGCGCGATCACCTCTGTCCAGCTGCCACTATCGTTCCGGAGCCGGGGCGGCGAGGAAGTACATCAAGAGGTCGGGGAGGTCCTCCATGGGACATGCCACCCAAACTGAGGCACTGTCTCCTCGTCAGATCAGGACGGGCTATATTTAGCAAGATAGTCGGGCTGGGGCACGGTTTCCTCGATAAGTCAGGACGGGAAGTCATGGGACAGGATAGGCGAGCTGGGGCCATTTAGGGTGGTCCTGCATACCGAGGCTAGGGTGGCAGGAGTCGGACACCTATTAAAGCAAAAGCTAGGCCTGCTAACCAATCAGAGGGTGGTCAGGCACTGTGAGTAAGAAAAGCATATTCCCGGACGCAGAGAATCACCAGAGCCAGAGGGTCGTACGAAGTAGGTAGCAGATGCAGATGGTCCCCCATCCGTGGTCCCCCCCCTCAGTTTCAGACATTGTCCCCATAATCCCCGGCAGACCGGAACCAGGGGCATCCCTCCCCCTATAAAAGGGGGAGTAAATTAACAAGACCGGGATAAGCAGAGAGCCCTCAGAAAAAAAAAAGAGGACCAATATTGATCGGAGGAGATCCACAAAACCAGAGAGGATTCTCCCGGACTCCGGCCTAAACCGCGACTTCGCGAAACAACACACCTTCCCCTATAAATTCATTTGTTATCAACGCGAACCAAAAGGAGAGGTAACAATATTCAATGATTGTTAACCCTTTAAGAATATTGTCTATAAGATGTAGCAACTAGTAATCTCGACAAAATGGAAACCAGGTCAAATACGGCAAAGAGAACAAATATAAAAGGGACACGATCACTCGGAATTTATCAAAATCCAGATTAGGAAATATAGATTGCATTTTTTTATTTTTTATTTGCTATCTCAGTAATATAAGTTTCGGTTACTTACTCAACATTTGTGTGCCCCATTGCACGAAAATTCTTGCGTGGCTTGTCATATATCAAATTATCAACATACATAAATAAGTCTATATATGTATTATTATATTACATGCACTGGTATATACAAAAATTTACTCCCATTGTCCAACTGTTGACATTTTATTTATATTCTTTATAGCCCCCAAATAATGGAGGCTTTTTTTTTTATGACTCGGTATCCGATCTGAAGATCGATTAATCCGGGGGACCAATCCCACCGTCCATTAGAGGGGGGGCCAATTGAAATTGGGGCTTTACAAATTCGTATGAACTGATCCCACAGGAATTGATAGCACCGTACGGACTGTCCTAAATAATGGAGCCTTTGAAGTAATAATATTTTTTTAAAAAAAATTCTATGCACTAAAGCAATGATTAGACACTTTTAAATTTGAATTATTTTTTAATGTAATTCTTTATTATAAATATATATAATTTGATCAATTATTATAATGTCATTATAAAATCTTATATATGCTATTTTTTTCCACATAAATTTCTTCTAATTCAACTATTTCTCACATAAAAAAACTAGAATCTAAATATTTAAAATTAATATCATAAATATCTTAAAGAACAAATTTTCTTCAATTCCTATATAGTAAGCATAATAAAATAATTATCGTGAGCAAAAATCATGGCTAAAATCCAAAATGAGCGACCAATAATTAAATGAGGAGGGGCCCTTACATTACACATTACGTTAATTTTGCTTTTTCTTGTTTTCAATTTCTTCCCATTTTTCAAAAAATAATAAATTAATAAGCAATTCTTCTTCCTCCTCGCTTCTTTAAAAGGGCAGCAAAATCCGCCATTGTTGATTCATTTCTTGGAAAATCTGTCTTTCTTGCGAAGTTTCTATAAGCTCTTGGTAGATAGTGCTCTCTCAGTGCTAAAATTTTAAAGCAAATATAGATTTGTGTTGATTATGTATCTGTGCTACAAGCTTGATGGACATTAAGTTCATATTCTGTTGAGGAAAGGAAGGAAAGCATGAAAAGATTACTCATTTATCGGAAAGATTGGGTGTTTTTATATTTCCTGTGATGGTTCTAAAAATGGAGGCCACTGAGATTTAGCAGAAATTCTAAATTTAAAAAAAAAAAAAAATCAACTTTGTTACTTTTACTTCTTTAATCAGTTCTGTGCTTTTGAGAGGAAACCCACTTTTGTTTCTGTTCTTTTAAGGCGAAGAAAAGGGGAAGTTTCCTTCTCTATTGTGCCTTTCAGCAGCTGTTGATGGAGTTAACATAACCACAAGTTCCTGGTTCTTTATTTCAGAAACCCATTATTTATTTGATATTCTTGATCCCTTTTGTTCTCTGGCGTTCAAAAATTTTGTTCATTTCTGGTATTTTTTGTTCTTTGCAGTTTTGTTCGTTAAAGAAGTTTTTGGTTGAAAAGAATTGACTGGTTTAAGTGTCATAATGCTGAGTAATAGATCTAGAGCAGTTACCGGCAAGCAAGCTTTCATGGCGGATCAAAGCAATCCATTCATTTCTCCTACCAAAACTCCCACAACACCAATTTCATCTTTCTTGGGATCTCCAAGATTCTTGAATGGGTTTTTGACTAAGAATCTTTCTGATGCAGAAGCTAATGTAATGAGTCCAACTTCAATTCTTGACCCCAAAGTTTCATCCAGTTTTGTGAACCTTTTTGGCTATGACACCAATCTATCAAATCCTCCAAGTAAACAAGAACAAGAAGCCATTGGACTGGCCCTTATTGATTCGATCAGTGAGGAGAAAAATGATGACAACGGAAGCTTTTGCAAGCCATTAAACAGAATGGTTCTGTTTGGATCAAAGCTTAAGGTTCAGATTCCCCCCATGAATCATCCTTCTTCACATTCTCCGGCAGAATCGCCTAAATCTCCAGTGGATTTCGGAATCAAGAGTAGGAATTCTCAGTGCTTCAGCCCTTTTTTGGGAACCCCCGAAAAGAACTTTAGCAGGCAGCTATCTTTGAAAGAAATGGAGCTCTCTGAAGATTACACTTGTGTGATCACTCATGGACCGAACCCGAAAACAACTCATATTTTTTATGATTGTATTGTTGAGAACTGCTGTGTAGATGATGATGAAATAACTTCTGATCATCCAAGGGAAATGGAAAGTGGTTTTGAAATCTGTTGGGATTAATAAAAGGATAATTGGGTTTAACTGTTAAAAGCCCAATAATTATTATTAATTTCGTTAATGAGAACAAAATCATGGTAAGTTAATTATGAATTGTTAATTAGGCTAAATAAATCTCATATTGAAAATTTGACACACTTATGATTTGTTTATAATGAGATACAAATTAATAGAGTGTAGTTAAGTAGAAAAGATGGGTGAGCCTCGCGCGCCGTTCGTCCGTCCGCTCGTCTCGCCTTGCCTCGCTGCCGCGAAGGCAGCCCTATCTCTTTACTACTTGGATTTCTGAAAAGTCATCTACCTGACTTTTCATATACTGCTTCAGACTATTCACCTGTAGAATTGATGTCATATTTAAGTGTGAGACTTAAATCCATATTAATCTGATGAGTGTTGAGACTTTTTCATCTACCCCACTAAACATTACACTTAATTTCTGAGACCTTTGAAGAGGTCTGCTGCTCAGCTATATAAGCTGCTCCAGCCTTATGTTTTCATCATCCGAAAATCAGAAATCATTCTTCATTCATACATTGCATACTGTTTGAGAGTGTTGCACACTACTAGTGTTCGAAGTAGTCTGTTCGGAGTTCTGGTTCAATCCGAACAGAGGTGATTGAGCGTTGTACCTTGGAACTCACTTGTCCAGGAGGCCAGAAACTAAGACGGGCAAATTTGAGTTTATGGGCACACAACTTGATGTGACCTCGTCCAGAAATATTTCCAGATTCTTGCTGTATTTTCCTTACAGTTTATAAACTGTTACTGTAAGTTCTACTGTATTACAGTATAATTCAATTTTATCACAATTGTTAAACTGATTCAATGTTTCGATATAATTAAACAGAAACAACAAAATCAATGTCTCAACTTCTCCATCACCAAGGCAAAGATATTTACATTTACAGGTTAATTCAGTTTCTGGCCTAACTTTCTGTTACACGCATTCATGTGGTGCTTGCAAATGCTTTTGAAATGTGCTTTGTCTGTTTTTTCATAGGGAAAAAAGAGATTTTCAATTAAATTTTCTTTCTTCTGCTATTGCTTCTTTAAAATAAAACATGTAAAAGCATAAACAGAAAAGTAAGTCGTAACATATTTTTATCTGTTTAACTTATGTGTTATAGTTTTGTATTAATTAAAATACATTAATCTGCCTTTCTATTTAATAACAAATTTCAATATTTTTTTATTAAAAAGAACTTTTTTTAACTTTAACTAAAAACAACGTAGATGTACTTTATTACTTATCTTATTATCATTTGTGGTATATAATTTTTGACATTAATTTTACCTTTTAGGGGTGTGAGCTTTTTGCAGCCATGAATGCCGCTGCCAGGAAATGATTATTGACGGAGTGAAGAATCCGATGTTGGGTGATAATTCTTAGAACTCGAGTTGAATTTGATTCTCTCTGCTCCACTTTCTTGTTTCAGAGCAATTTAGCATCTCCAAAAGAGATTTTAAACAAAGGATTCCAAATTTTCAATCCCTTTAGTTCAGTGGGAAGATGACGTGGCTTAAAGACCGAGTTTCGTACATCAACGTGAAACATTTCTTGATTTTTTTTCTGTTTTCTTGAATTCCTCTGTCGTGCATACATATGCATAATGAGAGGCAGAGATATAATGTAAAAATTCTTGTTGTAAAATCAATCTCTATTGCTTAACCCTGAAATTTTTTGGGATTTCAATAGTTAACTACGAGCTATTATAGAAGGTTTGCTCTATTATATTTACTGTTCATTTATGCTACCATACTTGACATCAAACAATACAGGGGAGCAAATCGGGCCTAAAACATCGTTCTTAATCAACCAAACAAGTTAATGCTTTCGAACAATATATGAGTACTGTAAATGTAAACCATTTTAAGAGACCTACAGAGATAAATTCATTTGGATTTACCTTCATATTAGGGATGGCATATGGAATGAGCTTGGCCAAATCTGGGACCCATACCACTACAAATAAAATTATCCTAAACATGCCCGGCCCCGCCAATGTTACCAGCCCCACGCCGCGAATCCATTCAACCTGCATGACCCACAAACACGTTAACATATATAGAAATCATTTTTTTTAACTATTACAATTCGATCATACGCTTGTAATTAAATTAAAAACAAAAAGTCCATCAATCAAAACTAAAAAAGTGACAACCACATCAAATTAAAGAGTTAATATTTACAATACGATCTCACAATACTATTAAATTTCAAATTGCACATCTCATAACTTAATTACAGTACATCAGTATATTCTTTGTCGTCTTCTTCCTCGTCAAACAATGAATGACAAAAATATATAATTAATATGTATAGCAGACGGGTCCTGGATGAGTTATGCAAAAACCAAGACTCGTTTCGCTTTAAAAACCCGTTGACAGGATCCATATTTAAAACAATGTGACAAAAAAATATAATTAATATGTATAGCAGGCGGGTCCTGGATGAGTTATGCAAAAACCAGGACTCTTCCCGTTTTAAAAACCCGTTGACAGGATCCAGATTTGCACCGGAACCAGTTTGACCGGGTTTAGACACACCCAGACGGGACGGGTTTACTACTTGTCCCGAGTTAGACCTTTACCATTACCATACCCACTTCATATGTGTAAGACACGACTTAACTTTTAACTATAATAAAAAGCAAATGCAAATGAGATTGAGGAAATATCTATCTTTCTCTATTTTTGAAGGAGTAATATCTCATAATAATTAATTTGAAACTCAATGTAAAGTTCCAAAAACTTCAAATTCGATTAAAAATAAATTACAAAAATGGATAATCATCCAAAAAATTTCATTTTAGTAGGGATAATTTCTGTCAGAAACTGATCTATAACTATTGTCTTTCTAAAAATAATTTAAATAAACATTATTCAAATAATTATCATAACAATTTTTTCTTCTTTTGTTTTTTTTTCCAAGTCTTTCAAAAAGAGCAGTAAATGCCAAGTTTGATTCATTTTTTAGCAGTACCAGGAAAGAAAGTCAGCTGTTGAAGGCACAGCACAAATTCAACTTGCAGAGTAAAATGAGAGAAGGGCCCATAGGAAAGCAACCACATGGTTGACGAGTCACCTTCACGGTATTTACTTACATTACCCCCACGAAGCAAAACCATGTTTTTGTCATTAAAAACATTATTCCCACGCAGAAATGAAAAGAAAAAAAAAAGAAGAAATTTCAGAGCTATGTAGACTCCTACCTACCAAATTTTTGTTAGT
The DNA here is from genome assembly GCA_907163345.1 of Haberlea rhodopensis. Taxonomy (NCBI): domain Eukaryota; kingdom Viridiplantae; phylum Streptophyta; class Magnoliopsida; order Lamiales; family Gesneriaceae; genus Haberlea; species Haberlea rhodopensis. Next base: position 1,365,515 of record CAJQUN010000037.1, read on the forward strand.
AACTTGACATATTAGAACCTTGAAAATATGCCGAAGGTCTTAGAAAACCTCTATGAGAGAGAGCAATATTCTTGCCCATCAAAATTATTGCACAGAAAAACTAGAAAGTCTTCATTTTCTATATATCAAATCTTCATATATACAATGATCGGTGTTGATCTTAATATACAACTGTGAATTCTTGATAAAGAAGAAAAGAATCATTTTGTTACGTTGTTGTAACAAAATATAACACAGTAAACAAAATATGCAAAGTAATATAGCAGAGTGCGAGTGCGTGAGAAAATAATGCTTCAGCCATAGGAACAATCTGCTGTATTCCTTGTACTCGTGTGCTTCGTTTTGCTGAGAACTAACATCATCTTGTTTATCTAAGATGATTTGGATGTCTCCCAGAAGTTCAGAACTACAGGCTCGTGACATGCGCATAAACAGTGTATATAACAAGATAAAGCTAAGCAAGTGCACCAATTTCAGACACAATACAATCAATAATGCTTTGTATAGACAAGATTACGAACCGTAACAATGAACTGACAAAGCCACCAAATAAATGCATAATGCTTTGTATAGACAAACATAAAAAAGGATAACCAACAGGACTACGATTACGAACCGTAACAAGGAACTGACAGCCACCAGAAGAATTTTCTTCAATCAGCATCATACAAGCACTGGTAAAAACATGAAAAGGATACATTACTAAAAACGAAAATGCAATAAAAATCAATATAAAGAAGGTGCAAAAACTAGTGAATATAACCAGGTAACAGCTGTGCGTGAACAACGATCTCCAATGAAAATGAACTTTAGCACCAGAGAAGAAGTGGTCTGACCAGCTTTCATAAGACAGCAACAAGCAAAAAGCCTACAAGAGATAGCTCAAATGGATTTGTTGAATAAATAGATAACAAAGAGATATTTGTTAAGGATATGAAGATAAGTAATGGTATTTAAATTTTTCTTATGTGTTATCTTATCCTAGGAGTCTTGTGTATTAGGAGTCTTCTTGTAACCATATTTTATTTTATCAGAATAAGAGTTTCCGACTCCACCAATTCTACTTTGCTACGTGGTATCAGAGTCAGGTTTAATTTGGACACAAAAGCTCGATATGCACATGATAAATGCTCAAGAGAGACAAAATTACATATAGGATGTTGAGTACATGATCTAACCCTCTTTCCGAGAGCAATGGGCCTATCATCATCATCATTAGAATTATTAACAGGGGAATCGGCATTACCTTGTGCAGTTTCAGCGGACTTCGGTTCCAAGGAAGGGTCAGGGCAAGGCTGAATTTGTATCCTCCTAGTATATACCTGTAGAGTGGGTTTAGTGATATTAGGCAGAGGGTTAGGAGTTGGTGGTGTGATGTTGTGGGAAAGCATTAAAGAGTGCGCTACCTCAAGCAAGTGACGATTTTTGCACTTAGAGACTACATTCTGTTGAGGTGTATCAATATAAGAACTTTGATTGACAATCTCATGGCTATGAAGATATGCGTCAAGGGTTGAGTTGAAGTAGTCACGTGCACGGTCTGTTCTTAACGCCTGAATGCTAGTAGAAAACTGAGTTTGGATCATGGAGTGAAATTGTTAAAAAAGATGAGAGGTTTCAGATTTATCTTTTATTAAAAATAGCCAAGTGACCACTCATCTCAGTTTGCAAGATCTTTTAAGGCTTGAAACTTAGGTCTTCAAATTGAGGATGATGGAGAGCCTTAGTCAACATCAACATATACGACCCAGCTTGAGGGGGAGTGTTGAATAAATAGATAACAAAGAGATATTTGATAAGGATATGTAGATAAGTATTGGTATTTCTTATGAGCGATCTTATTCTAGGAGTCTTGTGTATTAGGAGTCATGTAACAATATTTTATTTTATCAGAATAAGAATTAGAGTTTTTGACTCCACCAATTCTACTTTGCTACAAGATTCAGTCTAACCACAAGTGCCAAAAGATCATCTATGAAATCAACTTTAACATAGTGGAATAGGCAAAGCTAATAAAAAGACAGCCTAACATGGATAAGCCTAAGGACTCGGAGTACAAAGATTATTAACCCACTTTGGCAAAGAGGATAAGCAAAACTAATAGAAGACAGCTCAAGGCAAAGAGGATAAGCAAAGCTAATAGAAGACAGCTCAACAAGGTTCAAACCAAATAGCTAAAAGCATACAGATAATCTATGTCTATTTTCCTTCCCAATTATCCTTTTTAAAAACCAGAAAGATGGTGAAGGGGAAAACCACTTCTTTGCAGGGTAAAGAGTCAGAAGTGAGAACCACTTCAAAAGAAAAGAAAATAAAGGCATTGAGGGGAAGGGAAGAAGAAAATGATGAGCCAATTTAGGTAGTCATGAAGATAGAGACTAAATTGGAATCTATAGTTGGTATTCAACTGAAGATATCGAAAATCACGAAGGCCAAGTTTAATATCAGGCAGAGAGTGAGTAAGGTTAGGAGGTGATGAGATAAAAATCTATAGCCAACCATATAAGGGACCTACAGCATATACAAGTACCAAAACATAAATCAACTAAAATAGGGAAACATGAGCGATAATCCCCCAGAAGATACATTGGCGAGCCCAGTTGCAATTTCAAACATTATGTGTGGACTCCTCCAAGCTGAATATGCTCAATTAAGCAGTCAATTCTCCAATCTTGTCTATTCATCCATCATTGATATCGGACAAACAAAACTTTTTCACTTCAATTGTCCACCAAGGAGAAATCCATGTCCGTGCAACCTTCAAATTTCCTAAACAGACATAATCAAGTTTACATGATATATGGATATAGGTTACCAACAACCCATGAGAGCACTTGCACTGCCAACGTGATGTGAGCAAAGAATTTAATAATGTTGCATTGTGTGTTGAGTTGTAATAGTAGGTTTAATGTTAGTTTAGTTGTCTGGGTTAGCAAACTTAAAGAAACATATTGCTTTGTATTGCTTTTGAATTGTGAATCGTATTAGCACTAGTACTATAAATAGCAATGAAAATGTTTTAAGTGAGTTAAGAACCCATTTAACACAATTTAGTCTTCTTCCTGTTCTTATTCTTTCCCTGAATTCTGTTTGTTCTTCTTCATTCGTTCTCACTTTCATCACTTGCTAACAATTGCATCATTGAAATCATAATTGAGAAATGTAGATCTTAACACAACGCCACCTCATGGCATACTTCCAAAACGAATCCTAATAATAAATTATCCCTGAATCAATCTTTGTTCATTCTATATGCAGCCTACCACTAACCTACTTCACAATTTATCCACAGGAGCACTAAATGATCAAAATCCATCATTCATAAGTAATGTCAAGATAAAGGATGTGACACAGGGTTTTAGTTGCAGAGTCAGGGCTGTTATAAAGATCACCAGGCAACGAGCTGTGCTCCCTGGATGGGGAAGCAGGTGCATATGTCATGATGAAACACAAATCATTTTCAGGGGTGAGCTAGCCAAGTCAAGGGACACAGTTCTTCTAGGCTGGAAGGAAAACTTTGGCATGGGTAAAGGCTTGGAGGAGGGTAATTTTAATAAGCAGGTCCAGCCCGTTTAGTAACAGGAAAGGTGGCAATATTTCATAAGACTTGGGAGTAACCCTGCTCCAGATTGAGATGTCCTGCAATTAATCCCCTGAAAATGGTCAGCAGTAGCAACTTCAAACGACCCTAATTTCAGCGTTCCATGGCCAGGGTTTCTATCATAATACTGAAGGTGATTCATGTGATGAGGAACGACCATTAGAGTCTTCATGCGATCAACCCACCGCGTGGAAATTCTCCGTTGTGGCCACTACTATTAATTACAAATTAGGAACTCAGAAAAGATCAAAGTAGTTGGCAGCTCTAGACGACTAACACTTATCCCCATACCCTCTATCCATCCAGACAGTATATATTTTCATCTAACGTGTCCACCGGAACAAATCTTCAGATCTATAGACATGCAAACAAAATCACAGCAAACAAAACGAAAAATTAAAAATTAAAATCGAACGAGAAAACCAAGGTTTCTCGCATCAAAACTTGTAATAAGAAAAGATTCTACATAAATTACCTATTTTTTCGTGTGAGAACAGATGAAATGGTGGAAATAGAAAAGATGGTTCAATGATTGCTTCCCTCTAGAGATTTGCTCACTGCAAAAGTTTTGTTATATGGGACATTCCAAGTGTTACAAGTCCTATTTCCTAGGGAATCTAGTAGGGAAAAACCGAGGCTAATTTAAAAAAATAATGCCAATTAAAAAATAATTTCAAAAATATTATTAAACAATTTTTTTTTAATTTTGTATAGTGAAACGCACGCACAGTGTGCGTTTTTAAAAACGCACGCTGTGCGTGCGTTTTTTACAGACACACACACTGACACTGTCAGTATGTGTTTCTGTAAGAAACATGCGTTTCTTTTTTCTTTTTCTTATTTTTTTGAATATGAATTTGGTTTAGTAAACAAAATAATAATAATAATAATCTTTTTCAAAAAAATATTTTGTTTGAAATTTTTTTTGGCAATCCAAAATATATAATCGAGATATTTTTTTTACCTTTTTCTAATTTGGTTTATAATTTTAAAAAATTGTATTATTTTTTAGATTATTTAAATTTTTTATATATTTGGTTTATGATTTAAGATAATTTTTTAAAATTAAAACTAATTTAAATTTTTGCATTAATTTTTTAACAAGAAATATTTTTTAATGTGAGTAATGATATAATAGTTACATTAAATTTAGATATTTTTATATAAATAATATAACATGATGTAAGTTTATATAATTTAATTCAAGTTGACGAGGCTAGTAAAGATTAAATTAAAAGCCAACTTTTTTTTTGTTATATTAATAATTTTTTTTATCTTTTAGATATCGTAATCTCACCAGATTTACTCAATCATGTGATAAACAATCTCTCTGTTCGAATAATAAATGCTCTAAAAAGTTTCCATTTCTCAGTTTCTCATTTATTTTATTGGTGTCCATCAATGCCTACAACATCAATTTGTAGGAGAAAAAAAAATAAATTTTGAGTATTTAATTATTTACCATCTGATAAAATATATTTACTTCAAATTTTAAGGTTTTTCTTCGTAATTCCCAAGTGAATACACATCAAATCATGGAAATAATTATATAAATGTTTGCTAAATATGACATAGACCATTGGACTAACTGGGCCCCACATCAATTCGTGTGGAATCATGCAATCCAATTATTTCAATTTTTAGTAGGCAATTAAATTTTTATATACATCGAATCTACATCTTATAAATACATCAATATAAAAGAAAAAACTAAATCAAATATGTCAACAAAGACTAATTAAATCATTATAAATAATAATATCATGCTCACCCCGCATGGTCAAAATTGTTGCGCAAGACCCAAACAAAATAATAATAATAATAATAATAATAATAATAATAATATCATGCTCACCCTGCATGGTCAAAATTGTTGCGCAAAACCCAGACAAAATAATAATTATAATGATGATGTTGATGATGATGATATTATTATTCTTATTATTATTAGAGTCGAGCAGGACAACTCATTCTGAATATCTATACCTCGAGTCAGTGTCCGAATGTTACACAAATATTTAGAGTTAATATGAATAATATAAACTCACATTATGTTATATTGTGTTATATAAAATATTTAGATTTAATATAAATAATATTTCATTTTACATTCAAATCTTCTAATTATCAAATATTTATATATGGCTTTAAAAAATTTATGCAAAACTTTATTCATATTATTTATATTAAATCTAAATATTTTATATTATTTATATAAAAATATCTAAAGTTAATGTAAATAATATATCATTACTCACATTAAAAAAATATTTCTAGTTAAAAAATTAATGCAAAAAATTTAAATTAGTTTTAATTTTAAAAATTATCTTAAATCATAAACCAAATATATAAAAAATTTAAATAATCTAAAAAATAATATAATTTTTAAAAATTATAAACCAAATTAGAAAAAGGTAAAAAAAATATCTCGATTATATATTTTGGATTGCCAAAAAAAAAAAAAATTTCAAACAAAATATTTTTTTGAAAAAGATTATTATTATTATTTTTTTCTTTTACTAAACCAAATTCATATTCAAAAAAACAAGAAAAAAAAAAAGAAGAAACGCACATTGCATGTGCGTTTCTTACAGAAACACACACTGACAGTGTCAGTGTGTGTCTGTAAAAAACGCACGCACAGTGTGCGTTTTTAAAAACGCACGCTGTGCGTGCGTTTCACTATACAAAATTAAAAAAAAATTGTTTAACAATATTTTTGAAATTATTTTTGAAATTGGCATTATTTTTTTAAATTAGCCGAAAAACCGAATGAGGCAAACACCCCATTCTTCTTCAATATCATACACATCATCCCAGCAAAGTTGGAAACGAGTGCTACATTTGTCCATTTGCATAACGGGGGAATACCTGCGTTAGTTTTGCTGTTATTCGCGTTTGCCAATACTTCGGCCCAAATTCACGGTTGAGGCTAGACCAGATAAAGGATATAAATGACCTTTAAACAGTCCGGACTCGGATTGTAGTCATCAGGAAGATTAATTGTGTCGACGGTTTGAAGATCAGATCCGTAATCGGTCCGTTTATAGGTGTAATGCACTGAAGAATTATAAGGAAATAATAAAAAACTAATATGAAGAATTATAGTTAGTAATTTTAAATGCTGAATTAGAAAGAATAAGTGAGTAGTCGATGATTTACATAAAGAATATACAAATATATGGAAGTGAGTCATTGTCGTGGAAGATCGACCTTTGACATCTGTACCAATTGTTGTTGTTTCTTTCCAAAGGATAAAATTTAGTTTAATTAAAAAAAAAAAAAGAGAGAGAGATCAGGAGCTCTCGATGCAAAATAGAGAAGAAGAAATTTATAATTAACTTGCACTTGTCAACTCTCGGGTAAGGCGATGGGTTTCTTATTGTCTAAGTGCAGTATGTATTTTTGTTGCATCTCATACTGAAATTACCTTGTTTCTTCCTTGATAATCCATGGCTGTAGCATATTGAATTCATGCTTAGTTGTTTAATTAGATGACTCTCAAATTCAAGAAGATATTTATATAGTTGCTTGTCATATGTTTATTATGTTCCTGATAGTATTTGAGAGGTTATGAGAGATGATTAAAAATTGTTAATTGGTGTTCTTATTGAATTTTTAATGATTTCGTATTTTGAATTCATCTTTTATTTCCTAAAACCTAAGTATTTAAATGGTGAGTAAACTGTCACTAGAATTTTGGGTGGGAATTTAAAAATAACATATCGGATTAGATACTTTCTTGTCTGATGTCATGAATGAATTGATGAATATGTGGAGGTATGCTATCTTGCTGAATTTAGTATTATTTCAAGACTATTTGAAATATGTTTAGTTGTTTTATATATATATATATATATATATATATATATATATATATATATTGATGTTATAATAAGTTGATATTGAGTTAATAACCTGTTATAGATGCTTCACGAGCCTCGGGACATCAGGAATAGTCAAATTGTGATTATCGACTATCAGGTACGTGTTAACGTATGAGCATGTATTGATATTCCTATTCCTATTGATGTTGATTATGATATATCACTGATTGTAAATGAATGATGATAATATGGTGTCGCAGTAGTAGGGGAGCGACGTTTGGGTATAGCAGTCTTGGTATTGCTGCTATATCGATTATATAGTTGATGGGTCGCGATGATGATGCGACGATGGGGTATAGTAGGCTTGATGTTGCCACTATATCGATTATATACGCGATGGGTCGCGATGATGATGCGACGATGGGGTATAGTAGGCTCGGTGTTGCCACTATATCGATTTGTATATTGGATGTGATATGATTGAGGTGATGACCGATGGATTTTGATTTCAGGTTAGGGGATTGAGTTACAGAAATAGTCAGTGAATTCTTGTATTATGATTATTAATTGCAGGGAGTATTTCTGTTACGTTTCAGTATTTTATACTGTTGACACTAAGTGTTTATAATTGTGCTGTTCTTATTACTGGTGTGTGTGCTCACCCATTTTGGGGGGTGTTTCTGTTAAAACAGGTATCAAGCTTAGACGTTAGAGCTGGAGACATGATTAGGAGCTGTTGAGTCTGAGATGTCTAAGTCATTGTCACTTACAATGAAGTTGTCATAGGATAATACATATGTTTCAACTAATTGTGGCTCGCATGTGAGCTTGTTTCCATCTGTATATGGCTTGTATGTATTACTCTATGATTTGGTTATCTTGTGTTGATGCATGTGACTTATGTCATATTTAAATTGGGTAGACGTCATATATGTCATGTTGTGTGTTGTTGGGAGGTCCAATTACGGGGAGATTATGTCAAAATTTTATACAAATGACGTCATGTGTTGTCTGTTTACGTGGTGACGTTTGGGGCGCCACAATAGGTGAGTCGGTTAATTGTCATAATTTTTTAAACCGTTAACCGCCGGTTAACTGGCCGTTCAAAGGGTTTATTTTATTTTTTTTACATTTTTAAATTTAAAACATATGTTATGATATAGATTTGAACTCATGAAATAATTAGCTTCAACCAATAAGGTCTAAGAGTATTGTTGATCTAAATAGAATGTTATAATTTATATATATTAATCAAACAAATATATCTTACAGATTTATTATTTGAGCTTGAATTTATTTCACGTTATTTTATGTTTAATCTATGGAGTAAAACACAATCAAATACTTTTTACGCTTTTTCTCAAATTTTAATTTTTTTTAAAAAAGAAAGGGTCAAATCATAACCGTAAACGGAATCGGAAGTATAACCGGCAGTTCATGAACCGTAACGGGAACCAAGAAAGGTTAAGATTAAGTTCGATGTGTTTTGAACCGTTTAACCAACGATTCTAAATCATGATCAGGTCTAGTTGAGACGGGGAATTCTAACATGCAAGGATTTTTTAACTTGAGTGTCGGACATAAAAAAAATATGTTGCGTCTTATCTCTCATGATAATAAATTAGTTCCGATAAATCTATTGAGTTATTAACTAATTAATTGGATTACTAAATCATATAATCACCCATATATAATATTAGATTTTTACTGAAAATTATAATTTTAATTGCAAACAAATATATATATATATCAGAAGAAAATTTGCAAAACCAAAAGCAAAACTCTTGAAAAATGAAAACTGTCCATAATGAAATCACTCCTTAATTTGAAGAGACAGAATCTCCATTAGGCACTTGGCAGTTATTCATATGTGTAAAATCAAAGTATTTCCTTTTAAAAAAACAAAGTATTTTTAAATCACTATTTCGACACGTCTCAATCCAGAATATTTTCCCACTAGTCATTGTCTCGTTTCAAATAATAATAAATTAACCAACGGGCTCCTTTGAAGCTTGGAAATGTGTGTATGAGTTAGTTATTATATCCGTCGATCGATTTGTTTGATGATGCATTTAAAGGCAGTGTTTTTAGGGGTATCATCACCATTCATTTGAAGTCTTTTTCTAAAAGGAGAAAATTGAATGATGAATATTGCTCCTGAGAGCAGCACATTTAAGGACAGCAACAAAGTTTTCTCGTCAACCGTGCCCACACAGGCACACAGTGTCATCATTTCTGTGATGCATATCCTTGCAAGCTCAACACGTGTTTACATATACTATCCCGCTGTCACCCCCTTGCACATTGCCTATATAAGCCCTCACGGCTTCACCATTAACTTAGACGATATAATCCACAAGAGTTCTGTAAATCTCCCTATTGTTAATTATTCTAAAGTTCATTAGGTATGAGTCAGCAGCAGCAACACAGGCCGGAAGCAGTCAAATATGGTGACGTTTTCAACGTCTGCGGCCAACTAGCTTCGACACCCATAGCACCACAGGACGCCGCTACCATGCAGACTGCCGAAAACATGGTACTCGGTGAAACTCCGAAGGGTGGTGCGGCAGCTACCATGCAATCAGCTGCCAACTGGAATGAGCGATGCGGCGTGGTTGGCCACAATGACATGAATGACATCATGAGCGATCAGGGTGCCGCCGTGTCAGAAACCGAAGCTGATGGTTATCGCGTCATAACAGAATCCATTGGCGGACAAGTAAAAATATTCCAGTCAAATAATCTTTAGTTCCCATATATTATACCTAAATTTGTTTTTACTTAATTGTAAATCTGCAGGTTGTGGGACGATATGGTAAGCCAAGGGAAATGACAATGCATAATCCTGCATCAGTTGTGGACCCCGACGCTTGTACCATAGGGGAAGCACTTGAGGCCACAGCGATCTCTGCTGGAGACAAACCAGTTGATGAAAGCGATGCCGCCGCAATACAAGCTGCGGAGGCTCGAGCCACTGGGCTGGGCCATGTTGTGCCTGGAGGCCTAGGAGAAGAAGCAAAATCAGCCGCCGCATACAATGTTCGGATAGCACGGGATGAGGACAAAACCACGCTTGGGGACATTTTGATTGTAAATTTTCGTACTCAAAACATGTGCAAGAATTATTGTTATTTTCCTTTTTTCTTTTATTGTTTGGTTAGATTTACTTTGGTTCGTATAATTTATAGGATGCAACTATAAAACTGACTGGTGATAAGGCTGTGACGAGAGAAGATGCGGAGGAGGTTATACGGGCTGAGATTAGGGACAAGCCGGATATGGCAGCGCAACCTGGTGGCGTGGCCGCGTCCATGGTGGCTGCGGCGAGGCTTAACCAGCAGAAATGAGTGGTTTATGATGTACTTGCTTTCTCGAGAGGAACTACGTTATGTAAACGTAGTATAAATAACAATTAACATATGTATTTGAAAACATGGAGTGTGATTAATAACTTTTTGAGTTGATCCTCGAAGAAACTAGTGTTAAATTTGATTGTGGTTCATTTTCAGTATATAATCCATCTGCTTAGAATGCCTTTCACACATTTTAGGAAATTGTGATACACCCACCTTTATTTATGACATTCACGCGGGGCATCACATATCAGAAGTACTGCACCAGAATATTTGAGAACTTCCAAACGTGCAACACATTTAAGAGAAGCTAAATAGTTGCACTTAATTATCTATGGATGGCAAACGATAGGTGGTTGCAATTTTCGAGAGAACAAATAACAGGAGGCATAATGGTTTGTTTGATCCTATCCTTAGGATATTAACCTCCCTGTTACATTAAACCATTGGATTAATTCAATGTTTGCTACCCCTTAATCGTAGTACCCCTTAATCGTAGTGTTCATAGAAGGTAGGAGCTAATCTTGTATCTTGTATGTTAACAAGCATTACCCAAATCTTAACCGTGCTCTCAAAATGACAACGTATCACGACTTCAACAAAGAAATAGCTTACACTGTGTCTTATCTAGAAAGGCTATGTGAAGAAGATTGGGATCCAAAATGATGCAGCTAACATTAAAAAACCATGATAAATGTAAAAGAGTAAAAAGAACACGTTGTATGAGAATCTTCTCAGTTTCAAAACTAGAAGGCACAAAAACTTTCTGAGACTTATTTCTTCTTGCCGGCCTTAGCTGCATCTCCCGCCTTAGTCTGTATAAATTTAGTCAAACCATGGTTAGCAGAAGAATTTAATATACGATTCTGTAATGAGACATTTAATACGGGAAAATGGTTGCAGCAGCAAAATGGCTTTACGACTTTAAAAAGAAAAAAAATACAAGGCGTTTTCATATTCAAGCAGCCTTGGTACATAAAGTGGATAAATAATCTTGATTGTAGGACACATGATTGTACCTTCTTAACACCACGAATCTTCTTAGCTCTGTTCTTCCTTTCTTTCATCTGCTTCCTTGACTTCTCGACCTTGGTATCAAGTCCATTCTGCGTACACGGGTTTCAGATATTTTTTCAGAAACATTGGAAGTTATGGTATAATGTGTAAATGAATTCAATGCTACCCTATGATAGGTGAATGTTAACTAGAAAGACAACCTAAGAGGTTCAGGCAGTTGATGTCAAAAACAGTAGCTTCAAAGAAATTAGCGTAAAAGTTTTATAAGTCATCAATGCTACAATACAACTTCAAAATCAAATTAGCATTTCTATGACGTTCTTTAACCAAGACTCTGACAATTTTATAACAAATGTTAAAATCAATTCCAGACATTAAAAGAACTAAGAAGAGCTAAATAAACAGATTTTACCCTGATGAGCCTGTATTTTGGTTCATACTTCTTCGCATTTTCTACAGAATCATAGATCAAGCCAAATCCAGTAGATTTCCCTCCTCCAAAGTGAGTCCGGAATTTGAACACAAAGATGGCATTTGGATCCTTTACCTCATACATCCTCGCCAATTTCTCCTTCAACTCAGCCTTCAATGGCAGGACAAGCAGGAACAAAAAGAAAATAGAACATTAGGCGACTATTCTTCCACAACCAGTCACAAATAAACAGAACACAACAAAATTTTAAAAAACAAACAAGCAACAAACAGTGCTCCATATTTGAACTAATAAAGAAAATCAGTATTTTTAATTGCAGCAAAAGAACGTGCATTTAACCGAGAATACCAAAATACCAACATCCAAAATTATAAATAACATTCTTTAATTTACCTAAATTCTATCACATGTTGATTAGAAATTCTAGGCAGTACCGTATATTACTAGAAATAAAGTACTGCGTAATTTTTTTATAGTATGAAACAAAATAGAAAAAAGCTTCCCAAATCTTCTCCAGGTTTTCTATCTCTTCTGGAGCCACCACAGCTCGCATTGAAAAAAAAAACATCCGATAAATCTAAAGGTCGTATCACTACATTTACATAGGACTCTTAAGTGACAAACATTAGTCCTCAACTAATCACATAGCCCCCAACATAAGAAAACAATGCAAAACACATAGAAGTGCACTTCGAGAAATGAATGTGACTGGGGATCAAACCTTAGAAACATTGGGCCTTCCTGGATGTAACACATCAATTATCTGAAGAATAAGTCACAAAAATTAAAATAAAATAAATGTAAACGAAATGAAATACAAGCAAACAAAAAAAGAACAAAATTCATATAAGCATACAAATTGTTTCCTGGAAAGAAGACGATTTGTCATGAACTTCCTTGTTCTAATCGTTACTGCCTTGTCAGCCATTTTCTAAAAAAAGCAAAGACAAACCTAGTTAAGTTAGTATACAATATCATCTTGATCTATGAATACACATCTTCTAAACTCTAAATACAGGAGAAAATCGAAAGTGAATGCATAAACTTACGGTTTCGTCGGAGAAGCTGACTGTTGTGTGTGTTCGTGAGGCGTTTTCCTACTTTCCCAGAGTTGATTGGAAGCCTTCTTTGGGTCTAGGGTTTTGATGGAAGGCGGTCACTCCTGGAGTATATGGGCCTCCTGAAATTTGGCCCAATCTAATTAACTGACCCAAATATTTAAATATTTAAAGAGAAAAATTCGGGCCAGTACCAGTTGGAAAAAAAAAATTCGATCAAGTTAACCAAAATATTTTGCTTTCTGTAGGTTCATTTACGGTCAAAATGACATAGACATAGAACACCAAATACAAACTATACATTCTCTTCGTTTTTCACTTCCATCATCTCTTACAGCAAGATTGGGCCACTGCATCCTCCATGGCTTCACCGACTATTTTGAGAGCTTTCAGGGCTCGTGTCATCTACAAAAATGTTATGCAATTACGCATCTACATTGTTTCGGTTTATGAATAATTATGATTAGAAAATACAGAAAATCAAAACCACTCAAGATGAAATCATGTACTCTGTACACCCCTACTCCAAACAAAGTTTGGGCTCTTCAAATAAATCAAGAGCCACTTTTACTACTTCTCGATTATGTTGATTTTGTTTTATATTTCTTATGAATTTTGATTTTATTATAATGACTATGTTTGTAGAAAACTACAGTGTAAAATGTTCGATGAATTGTTTGAATGAAAATTTTGAAGTTTTTAATATTAACAAGGTGGTGAATATGGATTGGTATGCTGGAAAAATATGCGGGGAATATGGATTGAATAGGTTGGGAAAAATATGAAAAAATACATAGGAAAAATATTGGAAATGATTTTTTACTCACGATTACAGTGTATTTGAGATGTTTCATGACTATGTTTTTATTAAATAAAGTATGAGTCTATCGGTGCATGTAATTTATATGCATCAATAGACTCAACGGTGCATATAGTTCACATGCACCGACTTACTAAAATCTTGAAAATATTCTGCTTGGGTTGGTTGGAAGGAGCAGTAGCTCGGAGAATTGAAATTGGCAAAAAATTATTCAATGAGAAATATTTTTTGTAGATTTTGAATGTGAAACTCAAAAACAGTGTATTTGAGATGTTACATGATTACATGCACCTATAGACACTCCAAAAAAGACAACATCTACATGCATGCCATCTCTTTGATCAAGGAATAAATAAAACATTCGTATAGTTAAATTTTAAAAAGAAAATAAATTCTTCAAATTAATAATAATTTGCGCAATTCTATAAAAAAATGCCATATTCATCTCTCATAATCAAACAAATAAAAAGATTGAGATATCAATTTTAAGTACTAAACTCTTTATCTGATCATTAGTGCAATGTGCTCAATGACTATTTGAATCGTAATTCGAAATATTAGCAAATCCTTCAATTTCTCTTCTTATCAGTTGGGAATGTAGCATTAGCAATTTTTTTCTTTTCAGATATATGTAAATTCACATGCACCGACTTACTAAAATATTGAAAATATTATTCTTGGGTTGGTTGGGAGGAGCAGTAGCTCGGGGAATTGAAATTGACAAAAAATTCTTCAATGAGAAATGATTTTTTTGTAATTTTGAACATTAAACTCAAAATTACAGTGTATTTGAGATGTTCAATGTCTATGTTTTTTGGTTAAATATAATATGAATCTATCGGTTCATGTAATTTACATGCACCGATAGACTCAAAATTACATGCACCGCTGTGTAATTCCTGGCAGCGTATCAAAACACTTTTTAGAACCATTTTGATTGACTTGGCTATCTATTTAATTTTTTATTTTATTTCTTAATCTCATCAAAGCATCACAACAATAGAATTAAAATCTAAACTTTAATAATTTAGAAATTAAATTTAAGAGTTAGTATTTTTCGAAATTTTGGAGGATACCAAAATTAAAAATGGTAACAGTACATAAACAAATGAAATTGAAATTCTAAATTCTATTTTTGACTTGATATGTTGTATGTAAAGTTGTAAATAAGTGAAGGTGGAAAAAAAATTCAAAACCTTTGAATGAGGTGATAGATTGTTTATCTTTTCCAAATTTTCTACAAAAAAGTTTCTTTAACCAAAGAGACATTTTAACAAACACATAATATGCACCAATATTGAATAAAAATTCATCGTTAATTGAAGCACAAAAATCCCCATGAACACAGCAAAAAAACATCAAAAAACGTTGAAGGGAGAAGAAGAAAAACATAATTCAAAGCAAATCTGAATCTGTTACAAAAACAAATTCAATGACAAATCTCAATCTGCTACAAAACAAATTCAATGGGATTGGGAAGCAAACGCCATTGATTTCAGGTCTCAGTGCTTATTATAGAGTGACTGTCAGGATACATCAGTAGCATAAATGAACACAACGCTCACGATAGGGATAAAGTAATTTTTTCTCTCTCTCCAATTTGTTTGATTAAAACAAAGGTATTTAAGTCAAAAAGTGGATTTATTAGATTAGAGTTTGATAAAATTGATTTATTTGAAAGAAGTTTTCTAGAATGCATATTTAGTTGAGAAGAAGATTTTTTGGGAGATTTAGTTGAAATATGTTTTAAAAACTGGTACATATATATAATTTCCTCATATTAAATGCAAAGGTAACATTATTAAGGCCCATTGCTTAATCCTAAGATTTTACTAATGTAGTGTCATCATTGATCATTGTATGGGAAATTGAAACCTGCCTTTAGGGGGGACGACCCCGATTATTTTGGGATCATGAGATCAACATGTAAATGTATGGAGCCGTTGATCTTAAGTCAGAGTAATATCCCGACTCCTAAATCGAAGTTCCTCATGTAGGATCATTTGATGTTAGGTGTATTTCTCTGTCAGCTTATCATTGATTTCTCTTTTTGTTTTCAATTATGGTACATTCCGAGATGTGTTGATCGAAATTCAAAATGGGCATTACTAGTACTTTAATTGTAATGTATATAACAATTTTCGTTGTAAAACAATTTTTCTGAATATCCTATGTTATTAAGGACAAAAGAATTGATTCCCAGTTCCTAGAAGCCTCCAACATTAATCAAGCAACAAGGCAAATATTTTCTTGAGAATCTCTGGTGTAAATATTAAGAACCACTTGGATTTCTATTGATTTTCGTTTTGTGCAGTGAAACATGTATGTACATGGTAAAGGCAAGCACTGACTCTATCTTTACTATATTCAGCCACACAGAAGCACGTAGCATTCATTCACACATATTTCTCTCCGAAGAAGCAACCACCAGCACCCACAATGCCTGCACATCTTCACACGAACACGACTTGACATCTTCGTACAACATATATATTCCTCTACCTGTTAGAGAAATGAATAAAGATCGTATGAGAATATGATTATTGATACAAAAACAATGAAAGCTTGGTTGAATTTACGTGTTCTTTTGGCGCGTAGACGGCCCCAGAACTTCTTCAAAGGAGATAGAAATGAACGAAGCCAGCCCATGAGAAGAACTGAAGAAGGGTGATTCGAGTTTGAAGTTAGGTCTGGGAGGAAATTACTTTAAGAATATAATACAGATGAGTATTTTGGCAAAATACGGTGGACCATATACATCTTTTATCTCACCAACTTTTATTAATATTTTAATTTAATCTCTTAAAATATGATTGTTGGTTATGATACTATAGGTTTTCCCAATTGGTGAAAATTACACATCATGGTTCTTTTTATGCAGTTTAATCCACTTAACTTGCAGACAACATGTTGTAATAAAAAAAACATCTTTGTTTTGGTGTGATGTCCTTTTCAAATTATCATAATATTTGTTAGAGTGTAAATAATTATCCGCGATCGAAAAGTGGTGTTCGGCTGCTCGGTTAAAGATTATAGTTGCATCATTACTACCAGCTATACATTTTGATAAATAGGCAAAAGTTTGATCCTACAATTGGTATCAGAGGCACTGTCACGTGTTCGATTCCTATGAGTTGTAAGGTAGTGCAATTGTTTGGAGGGAGATTGTTGGAGTGCAATAATAGTCCCCGCTTCGAGAGCCATCGAATAGTGGCATTTGGGCTGTTATACGGTTTAAAGGTTATAGTTGCACTATTATCATTAGCTATAACTTTTGATAAAACGGCAATCGCTTAAAACTCTATAGTCAGTAGACAAATTCAACACTCTATTTTGAAGGGTTTTTGGTTTTGGTTGTTGGCTTGTTTTTATAGGTAAGTTCTTTAACAAGGCTTTGTTTATACGACACTTTGAATTTTCTTTTACAAGTGAAGTAACTAGCCTTAAGCCGTACAATGACTATGTCTATCCTAAATTTTTTAAGGAGGCTTGTTCTTAAAGTTTTTATGCAAGACATTACACAAATCCAATTCAAGTTAACAAGAAATCGATATTCTATTGTGTGGTTGTTAATTGTTCTCTTTCTCAAAAACTAGTGGAAATAACATAAATCATATGTATATATAATAATAATAATATTATTATTAAATTATTTAATAAAATATTTCTCTTTCAGTTGTAAGTAGATTATCGCAAATAAATTTGGGTTTATTGTTTAGGACATATTATGTTTTTGCACGTGCTCTACACAAATTTATTGATCATATTCCCCAAGTTTTGGGGATATAGGATCAAGTGCTTATCGTTTTTATCAAAAGTTATAGCTGGTGGTAACCGTACAATTCTTGTCTTTAAATCCTATGTTGGGATATGCCCTAAGACAACTAATTAGATGATTGATTTTGTCATACAATGTAATATGATTTGATTAATGACAATTCATATTATATATTATTCCAGTATCTTTGTAATATGAATAAATATATATTAATGTCCTTAGAATAAAATTATATTATTCTTAAAGATAGTCCCTGGTCAAGTATTATTATGAACTAGGATAATGATAATGCATTGAGACTAGTATGTATTGATTGATGAATTTGTTCATGGATATGAGATATCAAATCAACACATAGGTACATGTTAGAAAACTACTTACTGGACAGACCCACCATGAGAATGCTACATGGATAGTTATATGAATGTCATAAGCAATTCTCATAGTGATAATAATGTATGTAATCCTTACGACTTGATATCACCAGAGATCCCAACACAAGGAGTTGTGTATATTGATATTATCAAACGTTACCTGTAACAATGTAAACTATAAAGACAATAATTTGATACACTACGAATTATTTAGAGGGATGTTGAGTGATTAAGATAGGATTTGTCCCTCCTATATAACAGGAGAAGTGTTTGAGCCCTTGTTCAAGTGAGACTAAAATGCATGGCCATGCTCGAATGAGTCGATATGTGATATCCAGCTTATTCATTTATTCTAGTCTACTCGGGGATCAAGAAATAAAAGATTGAACTATACGAGTATGACTTATTACATGATTCATGTTTAATCTAAACACCTAGGACAAAGGGTTTAAGTTACATAGTGAATATTATCACTGGTCATATGTAATGTCGAGTCAATGACATTATTGTGACTTGGGTGGCCTTGATGTGTTGCTAGATTCTGCTCATTGCTTGTGACATAAAATAAGATTTTATGTCACTGCCAATGTTACAAGATCCTAACGGATCGCACAAAAGATTCAATAAAGGAAGTTAAATTCAGTGGATGAATTAAATTGATTAGGAAGAGTCTTAATCATAAAATAATATATATATATATATATATATATATATATATATATATATATATATATATTACGGATATATATATTACGGGTAATAGATTGGAATTGGCTTAGAGTTTTCAGAAAACCTTTATCTGATAATTAGCCGCCTTGGGTATATATGTGTATATATATATGTACATATACATATATATACATATATATATATATATATATATATATATATATATATATATATATATATATATATATATATATATATATGCATATTAGGTTAAAGTGAGGGATAGAGTTAATTCTGATTAACTAAACCAAAACAATTAAAACCTACGAAGGACGAGCTTTCGTTTAGACGAAGCAGCCGTAACCCTTCGTCCCTTTCCTTGGTTGATTTATCAAGTCTAGCAACTTGATAAATTCAACAATCCTTTGTCGATTCGATCGTTTGGATACCGTAGAGGTAAATCTGTGAAGTTTTGCTCGACTCGTGGACGTTCATCCTTGAGGATTCTGCATCAAACACGCTACAAAGGTATAACTCTTTACACCCAATATGATTACTTCGTATAGGTCCATGGCTGGAATCCAAATTTTTTTATTATTTTCGCTGCGTTCTTTGATCGTCGGATTCCTTATAGTGGTATCAAAGTCGTGTATGAAGCTCATATCGTGATTATGTGATAAATTGTTTATCATGTTTTGAGTTATTGTAATAATGCTAATTCGAAACTGTAACGACTAATAATTACATATGAGATATGTATGTGGGAAACTATCGTAAAATATATATGATATATTGACGAGTTTTATGTATAAGATACAAACGTGTGCGCGCAACCGAACCACGCGAGGTGGGCGACTGTAGCTCGATGCTCGGGCGAACGGAATTCCCAAGGCTGGCGACCGTGCCCACGAGTGGACGAGCGACCGCCCACGTTGGGCGGGCGACCGCCAACAATGGGTGGGCTTCCGCGCCCACTCCTGGGCGGGCGTCCGAGGCCATGTGATGCCCTGAGCGTGCAATTTTTTCCATTTTTTTTGCAGTTTATGAACCAAGAATTAAATTTTAAAGTGTTTAGAATTTAATTCATTAATTGTTATGTCCTAGCATGTTTTATGTGTTGTTTGAGCATGGTGCATGGTGCATGGTTATAGTCCTATGACCTATTAGATTGGAATTTTGTGAATGGTTGTAATTTTAAATATGGTCTGCGTGTCGTGTCTTCTCTATTTTTTTGAATGTATTCCCTCCCCTATGCTCCCTTCGAATGTAAATCGAGGTCTTCTCTATATCATGTAATTGTTATATAGTATAGTTTTAGCTTTTGTTGATGGAGATCAATGAAGTTGGACCATGGTGCCGAGACGAGGAGGCCATTCACAAATAGACTGAAGATGTGCTTGGAGAAGTTACCCTTGGGTTGACCATTTAGATTTTCTCATTGACTTGAGAAAATCAGTAATTCGGGCTATAACCATGTCACGCTTATTTTATGTTGATGTATGTGATGCATGTTTATCATTTGATATTTAATGTTGATGGATGATATATATATATATATATATATATATATATATATATATATATATATATATATATATATATATATATATGTATTATACGTACATGTACATGACATACTTTCATTATCAATATTAATAAGATCGTGAGATCTTTAAATCCCTCTAAAGTCAAGTTAGATGCCTTCCAATTAAAAGTACTCGTCAAGACTTCGATTGAACATGTGTAGGTTTGCCAAAGCAAAGTAGTGTGACAATCTTAGTAAGGCTTGAAAGGATAAAAGTGATATCCGTGTGACTTTAAGTTGGGTTCGACTTAACTAGCATTATCTCAATATGATTGGCAACCTAGATGCATGTGGTTGGGTAATAATTCATTAGATGAATTAGAACAAAGTGTGTGTTCGCCCAACCATCCAAGAGTTACATGTGACATAATTGACAAAGTGTTGTACACCTAAATAACCGAGTCTTGGGTGATTAGTCAAAGATAACTCAAGGTTAGGTGAAATATCGATCTTGGCCCACTAATAGTTTTGAGGGTTGATGATTTTAACAAAATAATGGGAGTTTCATTTAATATAAGACCTTATTAAATGATTAAAATAAAAAACTTATTTTGCATATTTATATTGTAGATATCCATGGCATCAAACAACGTTACTGGTACACTATCATTGCGATCGGTCCTTGAGAAGGACAAATTGAATGGGACAAATTTCCTAGACTAGTATAGGAATCTGAGGATTGTCCTCAAACAAGAGAAAAAACAATATGTTACGCGTGAATAATTTGGTACTTGTTACAAATAAAATTGGTATGAAACCTATACAATTTTGGTTTAAGTTACGCGTGAAGTTGGTATATAGTATTTTTGTATTTATTACACGTGAAGTTGATATGAAACACATACAATTGTGGTATTAGTTATACATGAAGTTAGTATGAAACTTATACAATTTTGGTACTAGTTACACATGAAATTTGTATGAAACATATATTATATTCGGTACTTATTACAATGAAGTTGGTATGAAACCTATACAATTTCGGTACCAACTATGCATAAAATTGGTATGAAACCTATATAATTTTGGTACTAACTAATAATGAAATTGGTACAAAACCTATATTATTTTCGGTACTTATTACAAATGAAATTGTATGAAATCTTTATAATTTTGGTACTACTTACACATGAAATTGATATGAAACATATATCACATGAAATTGATATTAATCAAATACAATTTGGTATTAGTTACACACACTCAAATTGGTATTAAACGTATATAATTTTGATACTAGTTACACTTGAAATTGGTATTAAACCTATACAATTTTGATACCAGTTACATATGAAATTGGTATTAAAACTATACACTTTTGGTACTAGTTACATATAAATTTGGTATTAAACATATATCATCTTGGTACAGGTACACATGAAATTGGTATTAAATCTATAAAATTTTGGTACTAATTACTCATGAAATTGGTATTAAACTTATACAATTTTGATACTAGTTGTACATGAAATTGGTATTAAACGTAACAATTTCGGTACTAATTACACATCAATATTGATGTTAAACTTGTATATCGAATAAACAAACAATATCATATTCAAACAACAATAACAACATTTCTATAGAATCTTCTATATTAATGTTAATCTTCTATATCGAACAAACAAAAATATCGATTTCAAATAACATCAATTTCAAACTTTACAAACAATACTTGTTTGTTCTGGTACCAGTTACACATGAAATTTGTATGAAACCTATACTATTTTCGCTACTTATTACACGTGAAGTTGGTCTGAAACCTATACTAGTTACACATGAGATATGTGTATAAGTCGAATCGTGCTTTATTTGTGATTCCTGATTTGAATGCGTTTCAATTAAATGTATGATATTTGAATCGTCATTTTTATTTAGAATCTATCACTTAGAAGAGGGGTTTTTGAATAGGATCGTAAGAATTACTTAGTTGGAAAATTATATAATCGACCACCGTATAACTCGCACGAATCATTGTGCTATTTAAATTGTTTAATAGTTTATCTTAGGTGGACACATCAAGATGATTGTTGAATGATTATTTCTACTTAACACTAGAAAGAGGTAATATAATAACCTAGGATTCTTTGGCTAAGAAACTGAAGAACACAACGTAGTTGATAGTTGGGTGAAGTTGAATCTCTAGAATCCGTTCTCATTGATTTTCTCCACTTAAATCTTCATCATATTGATAGTTTATTTTAGTTATTTAATTAATTCTCCACTTAATTCGATTCATCAAGCACCTTTACTTTTAAACCCAGTGCATGCAATGCCCAACTGAAATGCGTAATGCCAAGGACATTTATACAACTCATATATAACATATTTCTATGCTCACAGGCGAGCATATAATTTGTATTAATTCGTATCATGTGTAACTAGGACCAAATTATATAAGTTTGGTACAAATTTCAATTGTATAGGTTTAATAGTATGTATATTATATATGTTTTATAATTCATACCAATTTTATGTATACTTAGTACGAAAATTGTATAGGTTTCACACCAACTTCAATGACCGAATATAGTATAGGTTTCATACCACTTCATGTGTAACTAGTACCAAAATTGCATATGTTTCATACTAACTTCACGTGTAATAAGTACCGAAATTAGTATAGGTTTCATACCAATTTCACGTGTAACTTTTAACAAAATTGTATAGGTTTCATATCAATTTAATGTGTAATTAGTACCAGAATTGTAAAAATTTCATACTAGTTTAATATGTATTAAGTACCAAAAATAGTATAGATTTCGTACCAATTTCATTCATAATTAGTACCAAAATTATATAGATTTCGTATCACTTTTATGTATACTAAGTACCGAAATTGTATAGATTTCATATCAACTTTACGTGTAATAAGTTTCGAATATTATATATATTTCATACCAACTTCACGTGCAACTAGTACCAAATTTATATAGATTTCATACCAATTTTATGTATACTTAGTACCGAAATTGTATAAGTTTCATACCAACTTTACATGTAATAAGTTTCGAATATAGTATATGTTTCATACCAACTTCACGTGTAACTAGTACCAAAATTGTATATGTTTCATACCAACTTCAAGTGTAATAAATACCAAAATTGTATATGTTTCATACCAACTTCATGTGTACTAAGTACCGAAAAAGTATAGGTTTCATACCAATTTCATGTATAATTGTACCAAAATTGTAAAAATTTATATCACTTTCATGTGTAAGTAGTACCGAAATTGTAAAGATTTCATACCAATTTCATTTTTAAGTACCGAAAATAGAATATGTTTCGTACCAATTTTATACGTAATTAGTACTAAAATTATATGGTTTCATACCAATTTTATGCATAGTTCGTACCGAAATTGTATAGGTTTCATACCAACTTTACGTGTGCTGAGCCTTAAACGCATGGTTGTGTTTAATGCTTAATTTATCTCCGTATAGTTATGAGTTTTGATGATCAACAAAACTTGTGTTTGTTATACTAATTTGTCTACTTAGTGTACAGGTTTATTGGTTGAAAAGTGGATTGATTTGAGAAAATCAAATGTGCATATACTGGGCTGGATCGCCCCAGGCGATGGCAGCCAGGCGCCACGCACATCGACAGAGGCGACGCCAAGGCTCGCGCGCAGGGGGAGTTCGCCCGAGGCGATGGCTTGATCGCCTGAAGCGATGGCTGCTTCGCCTGAGGCGAAGAAAGATTTTGAGCAACCGAGGCTACATCATTGATTTGTGGTATTGATCGCCTGAGGCGATCGGGACATCGCCTGAGGCGATGCGTGCATTATGGTGACCGTTGGGGCACGGCGATGGTGATCGCCCGAGGCGATGTCCAAGGCGATCGAGGAGTGATTCAAGCCTTAAGTGTAGCAACGGCTAGTAGGAGCCTTGAGGGCCTCCTACACTATAAATATGGATGCTTTGGAGCATTTTGAAGACAAGAACAAGTCTATAAACTTCAAGAAAGCTTTGCTTATTCAAATTCTATCTAGCATTGCAAACTCCATACATTGTTGTTGTATTGGAGTTTGTGATTCATTTCTTGTGTGAGAGTCTTGTGTTCTTCGTGTTGTTACATCGTGAAGGTGTTGTTGATATATTGTAAGGTCCTCCAACACCGACGCAAGTTGGAAATTGTAAAAGTCATCAACAAGTAAAGTTGGTGCAAGTGTTGTGGCTATCCTTGGAGCCCTTAAGACCAAGAAGACTCGTGAAGAGTGCAGGTAACTCGGGAAGAGTTTTGTGTGGCTATCCTTGGAGCCATTAAGGCCAAGAAGACTCATGAAGAGTGTGGTGCTCGTGAAGAGCTAGTTTACTCGGGAAGAGTTGTATTGTGGCTAACTTGGAGCTCTTAAGGCCAAGATCATTTTCGTTCTAGTGGAACCTCGGTTAAAGGTTTTCTAACGGGGAAGAGGATACGTAGGTGATTCATCACCAAACTTCTATAACAAATTCTCTTGTTTTTTATCGCTTTATTTAATTTACGCATTTATTTATTTCTTCATTTTATTTATTTATCGATTGACTTAAGTCTTCCGCAGCGCAAACTCATTTATTTTGCAAATTCATTTTAAAACGCTAAAGTAGCCAAGTAACCTCATTCACTCCCCCTCTTTGGTTCCAACAAGTGGTATCAGAGCCATTTGATTTTTGTTTTAAATCAAAAATTTTATATGGCTAATCTAGCAAATGAGTTTGCTCAAGGTCAATCGACAAATCGCCCTCCGCTCTTCACGGGTGATAATTACGGTTATTGGAAGAATAGAATTTCTCTATACATCCAATCTGTAGATTATGACCTATGGAAGATTATTGTGAAAGGTCCATATATTCCTTTAAAGGAAGTTGGGGGAATAAGTATTCCCAAAGAAATGAATTTTACAAGAGCGGATATGATTTTAATTTCGCAAAATGCTAAAGCTATTAATATTTTACATTGTGCTTTAGATATGAAGGAGTACAACCGGATCTTGATGTGCTCTACCACAAAGGAAATATGGGACAAATTGCAAATTTGTCATGAGGGCACCAATCAAGTAAATGAGACAAAGATAGATCTACTACAACTCAAATATGAGACATTTGAGATGGAGTCCGGAGAAGAGGTTGACTCGATGTTTAGAAGGCTCACCCAAATCGTAAATGAGCTTGCTCAACTTGGTGAGAAGTACCCTCCAAAGCAAATATGGAGAAGAGCACTAAGAGCCTTGCCAAAGGAATGAGATGCAAAGAGGATGGCCATCATCGAATCCAACAAAGGAGAAAGTGCATCTTATGACCTTGATGAACTTCATGGCACATTGGTGACCCATGAGCTTGAAGTGTCAACAAGGAAGGGAATAAATGAGGATGATAGATCCATAAGGAAGGGGACAGCTTTGGTCGGGAGGAAAGATCAATCCGATGATGAAGAAGATGATGATGATGATGAAGAGATGATCTTGTTTACTAAAAAGTTCAAGAAGTTCTTCAACAAACACATCAATCCAAAGGCCTCTGGTGCTACCAAACATGATTCAAAACAAGAGGTAACTTGTTATAATTGTCAAGATAAAGGTCATTATGCTAATAAATGTCCTAGGAAGAAGAATGAGGACAAAGGGAAGAAGAAGGCTCTTATAGCCACATGGAGTGATAGTGACTCCGATGAAGAAGAAGCAACAAATCTTTGTCTAATGGCTCTTGGAGATAAAGATGAAGAGGATGATGACGAGGTACCATCTTATAATGAATTATTTGATGCTTATAATGAACTCATTGATTGTCTTGGTAGAACCAAGAAGAACAATAAGTTGCTTAAGCTAGACTTGGCTAAGAAGGAAGAAGAAAATATTACTTTGAAAAATCAAGTACATGATTTAAAGACATCTTTTGCCAAGTTTAGTGATAGTAGTGTAAAGATGAATGAATTGATTGGCTTGCAATGTTGTAGCTTCGATAAAGCCGGACTAGGCTTTTCAAGCAAATCTAAAACATTTTCAAGCTTGTTGGCTAAAGCTAAGCATAATTCTCATACTTGCACTTATTGTTGTAAAGATGGTCATACTAAAAATAAATGTAGGTTTGCTAAAATCATACCAACCTAACAAGAGGTGGAAATGGATTCCAAGGGAGTCAATGAAAGCTAACCCTCAAGGACCCATAAATCAAATGGGTACCAAAGATCCTCCAATTGTTAATTTATTTTGTAGGGACCACAAAGGGATGGATGAAGGGACTAGCACCTCAAGGGAGGAAACCATCTTATGCACAACTATAGAGGAAGCACGAGGCACATGACCAATGACAAGAACGTACTGTTGTCATGAAAGGTAAATTTATTTTGTGCATTTAAAGAGCAATTCAAAATTTCATTGGCACAAATTAATTGTGATCAATAAATAATGAAGCTCGATATTCATTGATAGTAAAAAGCATTTTCCCTTAGCATGTGCACATATAAATTATTTTGGTGCATGATTTATGCTTATCTCTTTATAGTAAGTATCTTGATATGCCTTTAGTTCAAATTTGAATAACTATGTGAAAATGTGAAATTATGTGATTAAGCATGCTATAAGTGTTTGGATGCTCAATCTTTGACATAATGCTATTATGAGATTAACATTCTTATCTAATGATGCATTGAGAATTTTAATGTTTAAATGGGCATGAATGCATGAATTCTTGGTAAAATATATGCACACTTTGCAACATTTAGAATTCATTGTTGATTGCTTTAACGCGTGTTTGTTTATTCCTCTCGATGATTTAATCTTATGCTTGTTATGGCTATTACATGCTTGATGAGGAATATGTATAATTGTTAAAATTTGGCTATGTGTCAACATTTAATTGATATGATTATTTGAATTTTTTGCTTTTTGATTATCACAAAAAGGGGGAGAGTTTTGTGATAAACTTGAAGTTTAATACATGCATAGTTTAAGGGGGAGAGCTTTTGTGTGCATGGTTTGAGGGGGAGAGTTTTGCATGATTTGAGGGTGAGAGCCTTTTATGCATTACTTGGTTAAATCGTGTATGCGCTATGCAATTGTTAAGGGACAGTCTTGTTTACTCACATTTTATGCATATTACATATTCAAGTTTATCAAGTTTTGTGATCATCAAAAAGGGGGAGATTATTGAGCCTTAAACGCATGGTTGTGTTTAATACTTAATTTATCTCCGTATTATTTATGTGTTTTGATGATCAACAAAACTTGTGTTTGTTATACTAATTTATCTACTTAGTGTACAGGTTTATTGGTTGAAAAGTGGATTGATTGGAGAAAATCAATTATGCATATTCTGGGCTGGATCGCCCCAGGCGATGGTGACCATCGCCCCAGGCAATGGCAGCTAGGAGGACTTCGCCACGCACATCACAGAGGCGACGCCGAGGCTCGCGCGCAAGGGGAGTTCGCCCGAGGCGATGGCTTGATCGCCTGAGGCGATGGCTTGAACGCCTGAAGCGATGGCTGCTTCGCCTGAGGCGATGAAAGATTTTGAGCAACCGAGGCTATGACATTGATTTGTGTATTGATCGCCTGAGGCGATGCGTGCATTATGGTGACCGTTGGGGCGCGGCGATGGTGATCGCCCAAGGCGATGTCCGAGGCGATCGAGGAGTGATTCAAGCCTTAAGTGTAGCAACGGTTAGTAGGAGCCTTGAGGGCCTCCTACACTATAAATATGGACGCTTTGGAGCATTTTGAAGACAATAAACAAGTCTATAAACTTCAAGAAAGCTTTGCTTATTCAAATTCGATCTAGCATTGCAAACTCCATACATTGTTGTTGTATTGGAGTTTGTGATTCATTTCTTGTGTGAAAGTCTTGTGTTCTTCGTGTTGTTACACCGTGAAGATGTTGTTGATTTATTGTAAGGTCCTCCAACACCGACGCAAGTTGAAAATTGTAAAAGTCATCAACAAGTAAAGTTGGTGCAAGTGTTGTGGCTATCCTTGGAGCCTTTAAGGCCAAAAAGACTCGTGAAGAGTGTGGGTAACTTGGGAAGAGTTTTGTGTGGCTATCCTTGGAGCCCTTAAGGCCAATAAGACTCTTGAAGAGTGTGGTGCTCGTGAAGAGCTAGTTTACTCGGGAATAGTTGTATTGTGGCTAACTTGGAGCCCTTAAGGCCAAGATCATTTTTGTTCTAGTGGAACCTCGGTTAAAGGTTTTCTAACCTGGAAGAGGAGACGTAGGCGATTCATCGCCGAACTTCTAGAACAAATTATCTTGTTTTTTTATCGCTTTATTTAATTTACGCATTTATTTATTTCTTCATTTTATTTATTTATCGATTGACTTAAGTCTTCCGCAGCGCAAACTCATTTATTTTGCAAATTCATTTTAAAACGGTAAAGTAGCCAAGGAACTTAATTCACCCCCCCTCTTCGGTTCCAACAACGTGTAATAAGTTTCGAATATAGTATAAGTTTCACGCAAACTTCACGTGTAACTACTACCAAAATTGTATATGTTTTATATCAACTTCTAGTGTAATAAATACCAAATGTATATGTTTCATACCAACTTCATGTGTAGTAAGTACCGAAAAAGTATAGGTTTTATACCAAAATTGTAAAGATTTCATACCAATTTCATATGTAATAAGTACAAAAAATAGTATAAGTTTCTTACCAATTTTATTCGTAATTAGGATCAAAATTGTATATGTTTCATACCAATTTTATGTATATTTAGTACCGAAATATATAGGTTTCATACAAACTTCAAGTGTAATATGTACCGAATATAGTATAGGTTTTATACTAATTTCATGTGTAACTAGTACCAAAATTGTATTGGTTTCATACCAACTTCATGTGTAACTAGTACCAAAATTGTATTGTTTCATACAAACTTCACGTGTAATAAGTACCGAAAATAGTATATGTTTCATACCAATTTCATGTGTAACTTGTACCAAAATTGTATAGATTTCATACCGATTTTATGTGTAACACGTACCAAAATTCTCTAGAGTTTGTGCCGTTTGTAATGATTTGTCAAAATTAAAAGTTTAACTTTTAGTAGAGGGGTATTATAGTCATTTTAATAAGATAGAGAGTTAGAATAAAATTTTAAGTTGCAGTAGGGAGTTTGAATTAAATTTTAAGTTGCAGTACGCATCCGTTTTAGTGTGAAATTTTATCATAACAGATGTCCCATTAAAAAAAATGTTGTTCTGGGACCGATATTACGAATCATATCAAAACAAGCTTCCAATTTTAGAGAAGAAAAGGCAAGTGAATTGATTTTATTACAAAACCTTACAAAATTCAGAAGGAAAACCAACTTGGAGATATTCGGCCAACAAGAGAAACATGACTCAAATTTTAGAGAAGAAAAAGAAGTGTAATCACTTTATTACTAAACACCCCACAACTTTCAAGATGAAAACCAACTTGCAGATACGTACTCAGGTAATATAAGGAGTACTAATGACGACATTGAAGTCATCCACAACAACCCACACACGGTCACACCTCAAATCCAACGGCACCGGTGCTCTAAAATTTATTACTATCGCTTTCACGTTTGGGTTCTCTTTATTCACCACAGCCGCAGCCTCGCATCCATCTTTCCCCACCAGTTCCGGCCATGATGCCTTACCTGTCACCAATTCCAAAATTTTGAATCAGTTACATCTAATAAGTTATATAATCTGCAGTAAATTTAGAAAATATGTATAGGAGAGCTGCGTGCCTTGACAATCTAACATAGTTCTTATGTAGGAGGGCTGCGTGCCTTGAAAATCTGCCATAGCTTATTTTTCTGTTGTTCCGAATTGTTGGTAATGGAAGTGGAGTAGAGGCCAGAGGGACATTAAATAGGAGGCTGTTGATTCACATGAATGCTGACATGTCGCATCTTATCTGCATTGGATTCCATGAGAGCACAAACTACAAAAGACACGTGAAAAACAAACAAAGAGAAAAGCCTAGAAGATGGTCAAATAATGAAACTAAAAAAGTCTAAATTCTTCTGCCAACGTTTTAGAAATATTTAGTAAGTATTGATGTGTGATGGAAGAATACGAATTAGATTTTGGTAAAAAAAATTATAATTTTATGTATATGAATTTTTTTACTGATTTTAATTCTGAGATTCTTGATTTGACTTTTAATTTTGATGGATATCTGTAAATTAAGTCAACTACAATGATCTCCATAAATTAGGGTAGTGTTTTTGGGATAATCCTCATGGTCTCTTGGTCATTCGTACCCAATCACCGTTTTAGTGTACTTGTATAGAGTTTGAGACCTACAAGGAATCTACAATATTCCTCATCCACTATATAAAGCACTTCTTAAAGAGTACGTGATTCTCTCCCAGTAGCTCTCTAAAGTTACATACTTGTTGAACATAATTCATTCAAATGTAGTGATCAAAACTCCATATACGATATGGAGTGAAAAAGAAAATCCAAATATTGATTTGAGACTGTTCTGCTTATGTAAAACAGCTAGTGGGAGATAAGTTGGATAGTTGATCCATCTTATGCTATTTTGTGGACATTTATATTATCAATTGGAGACAAAGTGTTTGTTTCGCAAGTATAATCTTTCTAGAGAAAATGTTTCTATTAGAAAAGAATGACAAGATAATATAACTTGAAAGGGTTCAACAACCACAAACTACTGGAAAAGTAAAAAACGGTGAATTAATTGAGTCAATCATAACCTTTGAACTACACATACCAAGGAGATTTGAAAATGTTTCAAGAACTCCTGATAAATTGAATTTACTCCTAGAAAGTAGTCCAAATGATTTTGAACATGGATGTGATCCTAGAACTTTCAAGGGAACGGTGTTGGACATCATTTTGGGATATTGGCGAGATGCTATGAGATTTGAAATAGACTCATATACTCTAATAAGATATTACCTTTGTAGATCATCTTTGGGAATTGTTCACATTGGCTGCAAATGGATCTACAAGCGAAAGCTTGGAGTGGATGTGAAGCTAGTGACCTTCAAAGCGTGACTGGTGGGAAATGGTTATTCTCATAGACAAAGAGTTGTATGTGAGAAAAGTTTCATCGGTTATGATGCTAAAGTCTATTCGAATTTTATTAGCTATATCTTCATATTATGACTATGAGATATAACAAATGGATGTGAAGACTTTTATACAAGGCAGCCAAATGGCTTCACAACCATTGAGAGTGAGCAAAAGGTTTGCAAACTCCAGAAGTTCTATGGGCCTAAGAAGGCATCCCGAAGTTTGAACTTCCGTTTTGTTAACATCATCAAAGTGTTTGCTTTGTTAAAAATTCCGGAAGTGACATGTGTGTGCAAAAGGGTTAGTGAGAGCGCGGTTATATTTGTAGTGCTTTAAGTCGATTATATCATACTCATTGTGAATGATATTGGATCAATCAATTAAAGCATGGTTATCTACTAATTTATCCATGAAAGATTTGGGAGAATCATCTTATATGCTTGACATAAAGATCTATAGGGATGGATATATGAGGATGCTTGAGCTCTCTCAATCTACGTACATAAACACTGTGCTAAAATGGTTTAGCATGGAATAGTCGAAAAATGAGTTACTTCACAATATGTCATAGTATTCATCTCTCGAGTCAATGGATCTTAAGATTGATGAGGAAAGAGAAAAGATGACATTTGTACCTTATGTTTCAATTTTTAATAGCATAATGTATGCAATGTTTTGTATTTGGCCTGATGTATGTTCTTAGAGTAATGAGCAGACATCAGACAGATCCCGGTGAAGGTCACTTGAAAACTATGAAAATAATCCATAAGTACTTATGAAGAACTTAGGATATGTTCATGGTTTTTGAATCTGTAAGTAGAGAAGTAAAAGTTGAAGGCTAAGCTGATGCTGGTTTTTCAGTCGGATGTAGATGATACCAAATCGATGTTCGAATTTGTATTTACGCTTAATGATGATGTTGTCTCTTGGAAACTTTCCAAGCAAGACACCACATCGAATTCCACCACTGAAGCTGAATGCAATGCAACATACGATGCAGCAAATATGCAGTTTGGATATGAAATTAATTCCAAGAGTTGGGTGTAATTTCTAGTACAGTTGACACAGTCCCTATGTACTGTGACAACAATTGATGTTATGAATAACCAAGATCTCATCAGTATCCAAATATATATTGAGAAAATATCATCTAATGAGAGAGATGGTAGATGCGACATTCTTATCGAGAGAATTGCTTCAACAGAAAAATATAGTGAATCTACTGACAAACCTTTACAACGGTTGGTGTCTGTCAGACATCTTGGGAAGATGGGATTGAGACACATGCGTAGTTGGTTTTAGGAAAGTGAAAGGTATTGTTGTCATATGTGATTTAAGTAAAACAATAGTTGATCGATTGTACTTATTATGCCAAATCTTTGTTTGAATATTAATATATATGGCACTTCTTCATCTTTTTACCCATGCATCTTGATGCATTGATGAAGCCCTTGAGATTGCTATAGTCCATAGAATGTGGTTACGCATATGATGGTGACCATGAAATACATTCTCGACTGCGATTTCTAAGTGTTCTTGATCGACGAGCCTTCGAGAATGGGATATCGATATATGCTCGTTAGAGAATGATATTCATGATGTGTCTAGTGTAGTGCGCCGAGTTTCATCGGCGTTGGCTTGGAGAAGTCAGCACACATGAATAGGTGCTCATTAGGAATGAGTTCACTGAACGACCCTACTCGGAATTTTATAAGTGGTTACCATTTGTCGAGTATAGAATTCCTAGTCATAGTTGTGCACCATTACTCCTCATGACCCAAGATGTCATTGGGGTCTTGACAGATAGCTGTGTACTTTGAGTTAATGAATGATCACATGCGGGTCATAAAGTTGTTATTTTGGGTATTCAGTGATGATGTCAGATCCTATGATTGTCATTGGGGATTCACCACTGGTCTTGATGAACCAGGATGACCTATGCGTTTTTCTGTATATGATTCAAGGAATATCTGGCCAGAGTGGGTAGTGCTTGTGAAAAAAGAGTTTTTCATATACGCACACAATGAATCATATAACGTGAAACAAATACATAGTTATTGAAATCATAAGGGGACTCGACCAACCAAATGCCCTAGATTCAATCAGAACATATGAGTGAAAGGAATGTACTGCACGTTAATTATGGCTGAAAGGTTCTCGTACATTGCTAGTCATTTGTATCTAGGTCTTCGTGAAGCGCAAATGCTAGACGCTACCCACGATCGGTAGGTTGTTGCTGGAATTATATTTCGGCCATTGTTTATTATAGGAGTTTAATCGACAATAGGGCATTTGGGGTAAGCCCAAGAAGTTGTTTGACTTCTAAAATCACAAAGGTTGTGATCATACTGTTATGATACACTTGAGCCTCGTTGGGTCATAATCAACCGGCCGATTGATATCACCTACAAAACCCATAAGATTTTTGGAAGTGGCAGGTCCATATTCTGGTTGATTCACCGATTCGTCATTCGTCCTCGGAAACTGAAAATTAGGGCAAATCGGTGAATCAACCAGAATATGGACCTGCCATTTCCAAAAATCCTATGGGTTTCGTAGGTGATATTCCTTGCTATTACTATACACTTAATGCAACTGGATTGTGGATGGTGATGTATATTTTGATTACTTATCTAACGAACAAACTTTTGGTGGTTCTATTTAATGGGTTATTGGAAGAATGTTTATGCCTCTTATACTCTCGTGGATTAGTCAGTTTTTTTAATGAGAATGTTTTGATTTTTGTCCAAGGAAAATTTGCGAGGCCATTGAAGCACAATGATTTTTGAGAAGGTCTATTACTTTCACTAAGTTCCCAATATTTATCTCATATTGTACATCAACATTTGATATGTTTTATAAAATTTTGTAGTCATTAAAGGACTAAGTTGGTTATTTTTGCACTATAAGTGTTACCTCCTTTTTTGGTTCGCTTTGATAACAAATGAATTTATAGGGGAAGATGGATGAGCTATTTCGTGAAATCACTGGTTAGGTCGGAGCCTGGTAAAGTCTTAATTGGTTAAGAATCTCCGGCCATCAAACTGGTGAATCGAGAGCCCTCTTCTTGCTAACAATTCTCCTCTTTATAGGGGGAGGGTAGTCAGTGGTCCCGACGCCTTGCCTGGGGCTTTGGAGACAATGTCTGAAACTGAGGGGGGGGACCATAGATGGGGGACCATCTGCGCCTGCTACCTACTTCGTACGACCCTCTTGCTCTGATGATTCTCTGTGTCTGGTAATATGCTTTTCTTACTCACAGTGCCTGACCACCCCCTGATTGGTTGGCAGGTCTAGCTTTTGCTTTAATAGGTGTCCGACTCCTGCCACCCTAGCCTCGGTATGCAGGACCACCCTAAACGGCCCCAGCTCGCCTATTCTGTCCCATGACTTCCCGTCCTGTCCTATTGAGGAAAGGGCTCCCCAGCCCGGATATCTTGCTAAATAGAGCCCGTCCTGATCTGCCGACGAGACAGTGCCTCTGCTCGGGTGGCATGTCACATGGAGGACCTACCCGACCTCTTGATGTATTTCCTCGCCGCCCCGGCTCCGGAATGATAGTGGCAGCTGGACAGAGGTGATCGCGCCCGTAATAAACTCGGGTCGGTCGGAGAGCCATGCAGTGGCTACGAGGACAGCCCGGGATAATCCGTGACGACGTCCCTTGTTGACTAAATGGGCCCCGCACTGACCGGGCCCAAATAAAGTTCGGACCTCAAGACCTACTGGGCCTCCAGAATTAGGGATATCATCAGTATCCCCCCCCTAGTCGAGCTAGTGTAGCGCTGCCTCGACTAATGGGCTTGTGGCGAACTTTATTGGTTCCTGATCCCCGGTCCTTTGATGGGACAACTCCGGGTCTCGGGGTGACAGCTGTCCTGTACCAAACCCTAGCGGGTTGTCAGGCCACGTGCCCTTATCTGGCGCTCCGACTGTTCAGCTCCCTTCATCTGCGTCGATGGTTTGGGCCAGGCTTTCCTCGGCCCATGAGCCACATCTTCTATAAATAGGGGCTTTCGAGTTATTTTCCTCCATTTGCGCTCTAGGTCGGATCAATCGCCTCTCCAAAAAATCCTGTAAGTCAGCTCTGCCTCCCTTTCTGTTTATGTCGCACTCTACCTCTTCCACTTCTGGCGCCCTCTTTCGAGGGGGGGACGATCAGGACGAAGGGTCTGATCTCCCCAGTCCCTCGGGTCGGAGGTCGGATGCTCCCGAGGGAGACATTCCCGAGGTGGCGCCCCTCCGACAAGTCCCTCCTAGGGTTTTTGACCCATCTCTCCCCACCTTCGAGGTTCTCGACCCGAGGAGCCTGGCCCAGGCTGGGCTTCCTTGGTACGAGATCCTCGACTCGTGTGTTTCCCCCGAGGCCGAGCACCTTCTCCGTACTTGGTTTATCCCACCGGATCACGACATCCGGGTCCCTAGGGCTGGTGAACGTCCGCACCTCCCCCCGCCCGAGTACTTTCCCTTTTTCGTCGAGCAGCTTAAAAGCGGACTTCGCTTTCCTATCCCCCTTCCTTTCCAGGAGTTCTCCCACTACCATTGTGTCTCTCTGAGCCAGTTGACCCCCAATTCCTACCAGAGCCTAGCATCTGTCATTGCCCTCTTCCGATCCTTGGGTCTGCCCTTCTCCCCTACCCTTCTTAATTATTTTTTTCAAGTTAAGAAAACCCCCTCTCCCGGGGCGTTTTACTTTGGTGCCCGAACCTTTTATAAATTTCTAAATAACATCCCGAGCTCCCGTAAAGGATGGAAACAAAGCTACTTTTTTGTCAAACCACCTCGACGTTGGGCTTGCCCTATGGCCTGGCGCGATACACTGCCGACCCCCCGACCTCTGCCCAGAAAGTATAAAGATGACGTATTCTTCCAAACGGTTATCTCAACCCTTGGGGGTCGGCGTTTTGATTCAGCTGCCCTAATTAGGGAGGACGTACTCAGGCGCTTTGGGCTGAGCTCCTATCCAGACGTCCCTGGTGGTACGTTCTTCCACACGGTCCCGCCCCCCCCCCCCCCCCCTTTTTTTTTTTTTTTTTTTTTTTTTTTTTGTCTGAGCTGAATCCTTTGTCTTGCAGATAATATGTCTCTCCAGCAGCTGCTATCTTCCATGGCGTCCCAGAAAAAAGCTGGAAAAGGAGCGGCCGGGGCGGGCCCTTCGAGCCATCATCCCAGTGCGGCCGTCGCTCCCCCAAACCCCCCATCTCCAGTGGCCAGCCCTCCTCGCGCCGAAGAGGTTGGGTTGGAGACAGGCCTGAGGAAAAGAAAAAGGGATGGGGGCGCAGCTAGGATCCCGACTCGGGAAGAGGTGGCAACCTCCCCGGTTATTCATGAGATCGACACCCCGCCTGCTTCCCCTCCAAGCCATCTATCCGTCGCTCCCGCCGACCCGGGTTCACCAGGGGTACCAGTGGGATATACCCGAGAAGTCAGCCTTATCAACTCTGCCCCCTCAGGTCTGTCCGCCCGGATTGTCGAGTGTCTGACCTCCTCCGCTGATCAACAAGTCCTCTCCGAGCTGAGGTGGAAACCATTAGCAGAGGAAGGCGTATCCCGGGCCCTATCAGTAAGTTTTTTTTTTTTTTTTTTTTTTTTTTTTTTGTTACTGAGTCCCTCTCCCCCTATTCTCTGCAGGGCCTAGTGATGATGTGCGAGAGCCTTCGTCGGGGTGCAAACTACGGCCAATCAGCCAGAGACGCGAAGAAAGCGGTGCGGGAGGCCAAGTCAGAAGCTGAGAATGCTACAGCTAAATCCGAGGCGGATGCTGCTGAACTGGAGTCCTACAGGGCCTCGATGACCCGACTTAGAGCGGATGCAGAACAGCTCCGTGTTGCTCTGGCCGGGAAGGAGCGAGAACTTTCTCATGTCGGGGCTGAGCTTGAAAAGGTTAAGTCCGAGTTGGAGTCCTATGTAGCAGGTGAATCAGCCCGACGCGAAGTGTAAGGACCCCAAGCCCTTAAACCATAATTAGTGTATTAACCACTATGTGTGGTACATGCTTTCTATAAAAAGCCAATCGGGAAGCTCAGATGATACTTTATCATTGCATGGCAATTTCAAAATAGTCCCTTTAACACTCAATGTTATAAGGTCATCAGCCTAACAACGAAATAGACTCACAAAGTTCGCTCAATACCATCCCTTTTTGTCACTTTTCACATTGTGGACTTTTATAAAAATTTGGGCAGAGTCTCCCCATAAATAGAGCTATCCCGAAATAAAAGCACAACACATAACATATTTCCCGGCCAGGGAAAACATAATACTCATCAGACAGCAGTAATACTAAATAATTTCCCAGCCAGGGAAGACATCATACATATGACGACATAATGGGTCTCAACACCCACATAATACACTAACGACTCTCATATCATTAGCAATTCTACCACAATTGCATGCAACATATAATGAAAGAGAGGAAGGCTCATGCCTTTATATACAACCCATATGCAAGAATGTCCGTGCTCACATGCGAGCATCATAAATGTGTATATAAACCTCGGGTGTATATAAGTACTCTATACGATACCGTGCTCCGTCAAGCCCTGGTACCACGATCCTGTGAGTACATCCAATCAACAGCTCGAGCTCAGCTCCACAGCCATCGATGCACCTGTTAACCTGCCCCAACAGAGACAGCCCCCAACGGGGTGAGCATACCAATACACAAAATCTCATAATCACAATAATGAAATTCATAATTTACAACACAAGTAAATATAAATGAATTTTAAATGATACTCCCTGGATGGCAACATCCTCATCCGGGATTCCGTGTACTGTCCCTGTTCTCACAATCATCAAACTCATCAAATCTCAAAAATCAGTAAATCAACGCATTGATTAACTCATCGCATGCCTAATACTCGAATATCAACAGATAGTGGTTGCAACTCATTAAACATGCAAAAATAGATATCTCAATATCTAATACTGATTTCACAACCTCGCTATCAATCACAGATAGCTCAAATGCCTAGCATTTATTTTACCAATTCTTCATTATACCCAGACATCTCAAATGTCTTATAATGAATACATGATCCCACGATCATTCTCAGGCATCTCAAATGCCCTACAATGGTCATATAACCCAGTACCCCATATATCATGTAAGAGTCATCCTACTCTAGTGTCACGCACGCTACAAGCGGCGATATCAAGATTTGGGTCATTCCTTGGCTATATCAACATATATATATATAATCCTCATGCGCGATTATTCAATGAAATCAAATTTCATTATGCATTCACAAATGCCCTAATATATAGAAATGCTCGTACGTCGCACGTACCTTAAATCTCCGAAGTCCGAGCCAAACCTTGCCCGAGTTCCATGCCCCGAGGAATGATGTGCTAACACGATAAATAATTCACAATTATTTACGAACATGTAACCCATGCTCAAGCACACCTATAACCCTCAAAATATTGTCAACACACGACAATTAACCTTTTAAAAGACCCGGGGCAGGGTACATGCAGGGAGGGAAATAAATGAGACAATATCGAAATTTGTTCAAGAACACCCTACAAAAATCGAACCCGAATCTCACAATTTCGAACCCAAATAAATACCATAATTCATCTAAAATATGAATTAATCAATCCATAGCATGAATAATCATCCCACATGCCAAACCCCCAAATTCGAAATCCAAACCCCTAAAATTCGAACACAAGAAGCATCCTTATACAACTAAAGCATGTAATAAACGACCCAT
The DNA here is from genome assembly GCA_907163345.1 of Haberlea rhodopensis. Taxonomy (NCBI): domain Eukaryota; kingdom Viridiplantae; phylum Streptophyta; class Magnoliopsida; order Lamiales; family Gesneriaceae; genus Haberlea; species Haberlea rhodopensis. Next base: position 1,404,752 of record CAJQUN010000037.1, read on the forward strand.
AACAAGAATCGCCACACCCCTGCCAAAGATTACAATTTTCGAACCCATTCACGCACACATCACAAAATTCGAACCAACCCTCACGAAATTCGAAATAAATTCGAGCCAATAAATCACAATTAGGCAGGGAATCACATCACAAGCATGAAAAAGGGGGTTAGGAAGGTTACCCAAACGAAATCGGAAGAAATCGGACGAAAAATCGAAGAACCCTAGAAATTGGGGATCGGTGCATTCCAGCGAAATCCGACTTCCACACGCGATGAAACTTCGAATTGATGGAGGGGAAAGGAGCGCCTCGTCGAGACGAAGCCGGCGGCAGGTCGCACGCGCCGAACGACGGCCGGACGGCGGCGGGCGCACCGCTTTTGCGTGCGGCGGCTGTGCAGACGGGAATGGGGCGCGAGCGGGGAGAGAGAAAAATTGAGGGGCTGAAATGAATTTTTGTGTAAAATTTTGGGTTCAATTGGTATTTATAGCAAAAATACCCCGAAAAATTAATAGCCCCACAAATACATCATGATTCCTTAAAAATCATCTGTTTTCAAAAACTCTCTCTCTAACTCCAAAACCCCCTACCGGTGCTCACACAGCACCCGAGATCCCGAGACACATCAAAAACCCAACTCTTAGGTTTTTCACCGAAATGTGAATACAATCTCAACCTCTGGATCCAACGATCCCAACTACCCAATTAAACGAGCCCAGAAGGCCCAACACCTCGATTAAATTCCAAATCGCCACGTAAAACCACTTTAGGGATTATTAACACTACGGGATTAACACCTATAACCCCTGGTCATCACACGAAGCCTTCATCAAGTCGGAGGAGTTTACGCGCATGCTGGCCTCCAAGGCTTTTAAGTTTCTGGATCTCGGCTTCGAGGGTGCAAGGGCCAGTTCAAAGCCCAGGGCTTCCCGCCCAGTGACCAGGACCCTGACAACTTCCTGGACCTTAACGCCATCATTGCCAGCATCCCCCCCGACTTCATCAAATAGCCTGACCTGCTCTTAATTTATCCTTTGTAAATTTTCTTCTTTTTTTTTTTTTTTTTTTTTTTTATGCTGTGCCTCGGAGGCACCCCCTTGTAATGAGGTCATTCTGAACTGATTGTCTTGTCTGAAGTAATTGATCACTTGTTAGGAATTGGTTTCCCTCGCAACGTCCCGACCCCTTACACCAGCCGAGCCAACCCGTGATTTTACATTGGATTGATCCAATAAAATACAACTTATAAATAACCCCTCGCGTAGAACTGAATGCCGCGCAGGGCCCTCGTGCCATAACGACAAATAAATCTAACAAAATTAAATCTTAAAACAGGGCTAACCTGTTAATCTCCAAAGACAGCCGTGCAAAAAGGACCTATCCGACCCGATCTTGAAGAAGTAATTTTTGCAAGCTGATGATGTCCTCTTGACCTGCGCCCCTACACCCGGGTTTTATGATGCAGAGAGGACCTGCACTTTTAATTGTTGCCAGGGCCTCATACACCTGGGCTTTAGCATGCAGGGCGGACCTGTGCTTTTAACTGTTGCCAGGGCCTCATACACCTGGGCTTTAGCATGCAGGGCGGACCTGTGCTTTTAATTGTTGCCAGGGCCTCATACACCTGGGCTTTAGCATGCAGGGCGGACCTGTGCTTTTAATTGTTGCCAGGGCCTCATACACCTGGGCTTTAGTGACAGGGATGACCTGCACTTTTAATTGTTGCCAGGGCCTCATACACCTGGGCTTTAGTGACAGGGATGACCTGCACTTTTAATTGTTGCCAGGGCCTCATACACCTGGGCTTTAGCATGCAGGGCGGACCTGTGCTTTTAATTGTTGCCAGGGCCTCATACACCTGGGCTTTAGCATGCAGGGCGGACCTGTGCTTTTAATTGTTGCCAGGGCCTCATACACCTGGGCTTTAGTGACAGGGATGACCTGCACTTTTAATTGTTGCCAGGGCCTCATACACCTGGGCTTTAGTGACAGGGATGACCTGCACTTTTAATTGTTGCCAGGGCCTCATACACCTGGGCTTTAGCATGCAGGGCGGACCTGTGCTTTTAATTGTTGCCAGGGCCTCATACACCTGGGCTTTAGCATGCAGGGCGGACCTGTGCTTTTAATTGTTGCCAGGGCCTCATACACCTGGGCTTTAGTGACAGGGATGACCTGCACTTTTAATTGTTGCCAGGGCCTCATACACCTGGGCTTTAGTGACAGGGATGACCTGCACTTTTAATTGTTGCCAGGGCCTCATACACCTGGGCTTTAGCATGCAGGGCGGACCTGTGCTTTTAATTGTTGCCAGGGCCTCATACACCTGGGCTTTAGCATGCAGGGCGGACCTGTGCTTTTAATTGTTGCCAGGGCCTCATACACCTGGGCTTTAGTGACAGGGATGACCTGCACTTTTAATTGTCGCCAGGGCCTCATACACCTGGGCTTTAGTGACAGGGATGACCTGCACTTTTAATTGTCGCCAGGGCCTCATACACCTGGGCTTTAGTGACAGGGATGACCTGCACTTTTAATTGTTGCCAGGGCCTCATACACCTGGGCTTTAGTGACAGGGATGACCTGCACTTTTAATTGTTGCCAGGGCCTCATACACCTGGGCTTTAGCATGCAGGGCGGACCTGCATTTTTAATTTCGGACAAGAGGTTTAAAGGAAAAATTCATTAAATAACAGCGTTCGTACATTGAATTGAAATAACAACAAAATGCCTAGGAATAATATTTTCTGAGGTGATATGCATTCCAAGGTCTCTTTAGGCGTCGGCCTCCGTCCTCCTCCAAGTAGTACGACCCGGAACTCAGCTTCTGGACTACTTTGTATGGTCCCTCCCATCGGGGGTCAAGCTTTCTTACCTCCCCTGCTGGGTTGACCTTTTTGAGGACGAGGTCCCCTACCTGAAAATTTCGGGGTACCACCCTTTTGTTGTAGGCCCTGACTATCTTGCTGCGGTAAGCCTCCATCCTTATGGCCGCCCTTTCCTGTTTCTCATAGATCAGATCCAAGTCCAGAGCCCGGCTTTCCTCATTGTCGCCATCATATGCCTGGACCCTGGCAGAGGTCATTCCAACCTCAGCTGGTAGCACGGCCTCCGTTCCATACACCATGCTGAAAGGCGTTTCTCCAGTTGGGACGCGAGCTGTCGTTCTGTAAGCCCACAACACACTTGGTAACTCGTCCACCCAGTCTTTGCCAACCCCGTACAGTCTGGCCTTCAAAGCTTGCACAATTGATCGGTTGGTGACCTCTGTCTGCCCGTTGCTCTGTGGATAACCTACTGATGTAAAGGCTTGTTCGATCTTCATTTCCTTGCACCAAGCCATTAACCTCTGCCCCTGGAACTGCCTCCCATTGTCTGAGATTAATTTCCTGGGTACTCCAAAGCGGCAAACTATATTCTTCCACAGAAAGTCCAGCACATTCTCCTCGGCGATCTTGGCTAAAGGCTCGGCCTCGACCCATTTCGAGAAATAATCTACAGCCACCAATAGAAATTTCTTTTGCTTCGGGGCCACCGGGAAAGGTCCCACGATATCCAGGCCCCATTTATCGAAAGGACAGGCCGATGTTACCGCTTTCATGAGGTTTGCTGGCCTTGACTGGAAATTACTGTTCCTCTGACAACCCTCACAAGTGACTACAGTCCTGATCGCGTCATTCCTCAGGGTAGGCCAGAAATACCCAGCAAGGAGAGTCTTTCTGGCCAGAGCCAACCCCCCGAGATGGTCCCCGCAGCATCCCTCGTGAATTTCTCTGAGCACATATTCTGCCTCTTCCGAGTTGAGACATCGGAGGAGGGGTCCGGCAAATGACCTCTTATATAACACATCCTCTATCAGAACAAAACGGAATGCGTGCCTCTTTAACCGTCGGGCTTGGTTCTTATCAGCGGGTACTTCCAGCTTTTTCAAGTAGTTCAAAATCGGGGCCATCCAACCCAACACCTCGGGGGCCTCGGTGACGGGCCGAGCTGACGGAATCAACTCTGTCTGAAATATGTACTCCCTCTGTGACAAAGGAACCAGGGATGTTGACCACTTGGAGAGCTCATCGGCCTCCTGATTATCCTCCCTAGGGATCTGCACTATGCTCCACTCCACGAAACTTTCTGACATCTCCTGTATAGCCTTCAAGTATTCTATCATCTTCTCGCTCTTGGCCTCGTAATTCCCTCTCACCTGCTGAGTGGCCAGCTGGGAGTCCGAGTGAAGGATCACTCGACTGGCACCGACCTCTTTTGCCAACCTCAGCCCGATCAGTATAGCCTCGTACTCTCTTTCATTATTAGAAGCCCGGAAATCTAATCTGATAATGACCTTCATCTTCTCACCCGCGGGGGATATCAGAACAATCCCCACTCCACTGCCTTCACTGTTAGCTGCTCCATCCACGTATATCTTCCAGGGCTCCTCAGCTTCAACCTCTATCATTTCCGCGATGAAATCTGATAAGGCCTGGGCTTTGATGGATGACCGAGGTTGGTAGGTTACGTCGTACTCGCCGAGCTCGATTGTCCATTTCACCAATCTCCCCGATACATCAGGCTGGGTCATTATCCTCCCTATGGGGCTATTGGTTAGCACTGAGATGGGGTGTGACAAAAAGTAGGGTCTCAGCCTCCTTGCGGTTAGGACCAAAGCTAATGCCAATTTTTCGACCTCTGGGTATCTGAGTTCCGCCCCTTTCAGTGCATGGCTGACATAATACACCGGCCTCTGGTCCGTACCGTCTTGTTTTATTAGTACCGAGCTAACAGCGCTTTCTGTGGCAGACAAGTAGATCCATAATCGCTCGCCGGGCTCTGGCTTTACCAGGACTGGCAGCTCGGCCAAGTGCTTCTTCAGGTCAGAGAAAGCTTCCTCGCACTCGTCGTCCCAAGCGAACTTTTTCGCCTTTCTTAGCACTCGGAAGAAAGGGTAACTCCTATGAGCTGACCTGGAAATAAAACGAGCTAAGGACGCAATCCGCCCTGTTAGTTTTTGCACCTCTTTTATGCTGCGAGGTGAGGTCATGTCCTGAATTGCTCTAACTTTTTCCGGGTTGACCTCGATCCCCCTCTCTGTTACCATGAAACCCAAGAATTTACCGCTCTTCACACCAAATACGCACTTAGCCGGATTCAATTTCAGACCAAACCTGCTTAGTGTGGCAAAAGTTTCCTCTAAGTCGGGCAATAGGTCTGCCTGGCCTTTAGATTTTACCAAGATGTCATCCACATAAACCTCAATGTTCTTTCCCGCCTGGTTTTCAAACACTTTGTCCATTAACCTCTGGTATGTGGCCCCGGCGTTCTTGAGGCCAAAGGGCATGACCACATAGCAGAACGTTCCATCCGACGTGATAAAACTGACCTTATCTTGGTCCTCTTCCGCCAAGGGTATTTGGTGATATCCCTGGTACGCGTCCATGAAACTTAACAGCTCGTACCCCGAGGTGGAGTCCACCAGCTGATCGATCCGAGGTAGGGGATAACAGTCCTTGGGACAGGCTTTGTTCAAATTACGAAAGTCGATGCACATCCTCCATTTCCCCGCCGACTTTGGAACCAAAACCACGTTTGACAACCAGGTGGGGAATTGTACCTCCCTTATCTGTCCGGCCCTCAGCAAGGTCTGAACCTCGGCTCGGATAATTCTGTCTTTATCTGGTCCAAAATGCCTCTTCTTTTGCCGGGTTACTTTTACTTCTGGATTGACATTTAACCGGTGCTGGGCTACAGAGGGCAACACCCCTGTCAGCTCGGTCGGGGACCAGGCGAATATTCCGGCATGCTTGGACAGGCAATTCGACAAGTCGTGTTTCAGGACGCTGTCTAGGTCAGCCGCTACTCTTGTGGTTTTATCGGGCTGTCCTGGGACTAATATAATTTCCTCTTCTCCGTCCCTCATCGCCTGCACCTCCTGCACCATCTGCACCCCCCTATCCTCCCGTCCTTCATCACCGCCCCTTCGGGATCTTTTCACCTCTAACTTCACAGTTTCCGCGTAGCATTTCTTGGATGAGGGCTGGTCTCCCCTAACTTCCCCCACTCTTTTTCCCACAGGGAACTTGATCTTTTGGTGGAAGGTGGAGGCCACAGCCCTGAATTCGTTCATAGCTGGTCTCCCCAGAATGATGTTGTATGAAGATGAGGCCGCCACAATGGTGAATGTGACCAGCCTTGTTTTCCGATCTTCGTTACCTCCCAGGGAAAGGGGCAGGGAAATCTGACCGAGGGGGTACACGGTGTGCCCAGCGAAGCCAAATAGTGGGGTGTTGATTGGCTCGAGTTGATACCCTCCTAAGTCCATCTGCCGAAAAGCTTCATCAAACAACACGTTCACGGAACTACCTGTGTCTACAAACACCCTCCCAACCTCATAATTGGCAACAGTGGCCCGTATGACCAGGGCATCGTTATGGGGTGTGCAAATGTTCTCCAGATCTCGCGGCCCAAAACTGACAACCACCTCCTCCTCGGCACCACAAACCCCTCCTACACTCAGGGTCTCCCTCCTGCTGACAGCCTTCCTAGCCCTGTTGGAATCCCCATCCGTTGTCCCGCCCGAGATCATGTTTATGACTCCCCGCTTTGGGGAGTCAGCGCGGGTAGGGTTGACGTCATTTAAGCTCCTTGGGGGTCCTCGAGCACGTCCTCTACCACGGAACGGAGGACGGAAGTTGGTCCGTCCCCCTCTCCCTCTCGTCCATGACGGTCCTCGACCCCTTCCCCGAGGAAGATTATCCCCTGGTGGGACGGGTCGGGACAACAACTGCTTGAACTGGGAACTGTTCTGTATTGCCTTCTCGAGCTCCTCATCCAAACGATGGCAATCTTGTGTGGTGTGCCCAGTCGCTTGGTGGAAGATGCAGTATTTCTCCGGGGCCTCCTTGCTCGGCTCCACACTAGCTGGTGCCGGCTTTTGCAACACCTGTTTGTCTTCACATATGCGGACGGCCTCCTCCTTGGAGACCTTCAGCGGCGTATAATGGGAAAATCGACCGAGCTGTGCCCCTTCCACTGGCCTCTTCTCGCCCTGGTTGATCCGTTTTTCCCCAGTCCTCCGCACTTCCTTCCTCCTCAGTTGCTGGGCCTCCTCCACGTTGATGTACTTCTCCGCTCGGGTGAGCAGATCATCATAGGTAACAGGAGGCTTCTTTACCAAGGATCGGAAGAAGTCTCCTCCTCTCAGGCCTTGGGTGAAGGCGCTGATCAGAATTTCCGCCGGGCAGGCAGGTATTTCGAGTATCACAGTGTTGAAGTTTTTGATATACTCCCTCAACGACTCATCCTCGGCCTGCCTCATCTCGAACAAGCTCAGAGAGGTCTTCTTATACCGCTTGCTGCTGGCATACTGGTGCAAGAACGCGGAGCTAAATCCGGCGAAGGAAGTGATGGAACCCGGCTCCAACTGATTGAACCACTTCTGGGCCGACCTCACCAAAGTGGTTAGGAACACTTTGCACTTAAGGCGATCCGAGTAACAATGTAGCATGGCAGCATTTTCGAACCTGCCCAGGTGTTCTTCCGGGTCCGTGCTCCCGTCGTATTCCCCAGCATTGGGGGGTCGGAAGTTATTTGGGAGTTCCTCGTTCACTATTTCACCCGAGAAAGGGGTTCCCCTCCTGACAGAGGTACCCCCCATCCCTCTCTTCATCCTCTGGACCTCGTCCTTCAGCTCTTCCACCTGGCCCTCCAGATCCGGAACAGCAGTCACTTTAGGCCGGGAAGTTGCTCCTTGTTCGGGATCCTTCATCTGCTGGGAGCTTTCCCCGTGCACGCCCTCGGACGGGCCTTCCTTTTTCCTCATGGTTTGCTCCACCGTAACTGCAATCAGTCTTGTGAGCTGCTCCAGTGTCAAAGCTCCCACTGTCATGTTTACCCCGGGCAGTGGCTGCTCCTCGCCATTGGTGGAGGCGTGGTGCTCTCGATTTTCCTCTGCTTCCGTTCTCCTTGTTCTTACCATCGCATCAACGTCTCTTGCTCAAATTTTCCCACAGACGGCGCCAATTTGTTACCTCCTTTTTTGGTTCGCTTTGATAACAAATGAATTTATAGGGGAAGATGGATGAGCTATTTCGTGAAATCACTGGTTAGGTCGGAGCCTGGTAAAGTCTTAATTGGTTAAGAATCTCCGGCCATCAAACTGGTGAATCGAGAGCCCTCTTCTTGCTAACAATTCTCCTCTTTATAGGGGGAGGGTAGTCAGTGGTCCCGACGCCTTGCCTGGGGCTTTGGAGACAATGTCTGAAACTGAGGGGGGGACCATAGATGGGGGACCATCTGCGCCTGCTACCTACTTCGTACGACCCTCTTGCTCTGATGATTCTCTGTGTCTGGTAATATGCTTTTCTTACTCACAGTGCCTGACCACCCCCTGATTGGTTGGCAGGTCTAGCTTTTGCTTTAATAGGTGTCCGACTCCTGCCACCCTAGCCTCGGTATGCAGGACCACCCTAAACGGCCCCAGCTCGCCTATTCTGTCCCATGACTTCCCGTCCTGTCCTATTGAGGAAAGGGCTCCCCAGCCCGGATATCTTGCTAAATAGAGCCCGTCCTGATCTGCCGACGAGACAGTGCCTCTGCTCGGGTGGCATGTCACATGGAGGACCTACCCGACCTCTTGATGTATTTCCTCGCCGCCCCGGCTCCGGAATGATAGTGGCAGCTGGACAGAGGTGATCGCGCCCGTAATAAACTCGGGTCGGTCGGAGAGCCATGCAGTGGCTACGAGGACAGCCCGGGATAATCCGTGACGACGTCCCTTGTTGACTAAATGGGCCCCGCACTGACCGGGCCCAAATAAAGTTCGGACCTCAAGACCTACTGGGCCTCCAGAATTAGGGATATCAATAAGTTTGAGAGCTTACTGCATTTTTATACATAGTTTACGAGTTAATAGGTTTGTAAATGGTGTGCACTACTCAACAATTAGCTGCCTTCTGAATATATTTTTCTTTGTGGCCAAGTCCAGCTGACTCACTTTTCTTTTCTTTATGTAGAAATAAAAAGGGCTTCCAACCGAAATTGGAACCTGAGTAGTGGTTATGGGAACTCTTGATTTGAAATATTGAAATATTTTAAAAGGAATACTACAAATCAAAGTTTGTCATGCACTAAAGGTCATATCAAACTAACCGTGGTTACGAGTGTTTATCACCTGATAATCTTTGAAAGAGTGATTCTACAAAGCCCGTTGACCACCATGCGATTGAAGAAAGGCAGCTTATATATTGTCTTTAAACTAAAATTTTGGATTTCATTTTCAACATATACTTGAACAAGATATGAAAGCAACTCATTGTGTTATCTTGAAAATAGATAACAGAAAATTCAGATGTCAATCTATTAATAAAAAATCATCATTTTTGTGAGAACCGAAGCGTTTGCATCCACTGAGCTTCAGGCAAGGGCGAAGCTGGGACCGGAGAGTGAGATAGGTCAAAACCCAAAAGCTAAATAAAATTTTAAAAAATCCTTGATAAGTACATTCTTACAAAAATGTTAATGCTCGAGAGCAAACAATTATTTCATTAATTTAAATAATTTTGATATTTGTTAAAAAAAAATTGATATACTTTTCTTTGTCTTTTAAAAAATTATGATCCCAATTATTTATTTTTAGTACTTTGAGTAGGGTCAAATTCTTATTTTCTTCTTACCTATTGTTTGTATTAACAAATAGCTAGTGGCAATTTATCCATTTGGTATTGATAATATTCATTTTATTTTTCCGTAGTTTGTAAATAGACATTTTACCCCATTGATTTGAAAAGCATAGCATATATGGATGGAGGGGGTGTGTTTTCCGATATTCACAAACTACCGGGTAAAGTGCATATTTGCACAAACGATAGGGTAAACTGTCTATTTTCAAATCAAAGAGGCTAAACTGCCTATTTTTAAATGGCATTGGTGTAGTTTGCTTGCTCGGAAAAAATAAGGGTTCGTTTCTAATAACCATGTTAACAAATTATATAAAGACATTTAAATTGAGAAGGACAAAGATCCACTTATTACAAAAGCTCTGACCATGGTGGGGAGACTTGGAATAACTTAAACATCGTCACCTTTTAATTATAAAAAAAATCATATTTCATATTTGTTTTTAGATTATAACTTTAATCTATGATCTAAATTTTTTTCATGTTGTTTATGGAAGACAGTTCCCTTGTTCAAACGCATATTGGACGGCATACTAGACTGCATGAAAAATTTATTTCCATGTTCTAAATTATTTGTAACATTTATTATGTTAGAATGGTTTGGGGCTTTGTCACATATCATTGCTATTGTAGAGTCTTTTTGTTTTTGGTGCTCAACTGGATGTGCTTTCTTGTCTATGGTGGCATTTTCCTGCTACTCTTTGGGTTGCTATTTATTGTCGTAGCTGTGGCCTCAGTCTAGTTTGTCAGAACTCAGTCATTAGTGCAGTTTTTATGCCCAGGTTTTGCTTGATTTTGCCTATTGGGTCTTTAGGTTTCGTGCGTCATTCGGTGCTGTTCATTGGTCGATGGTTTTCAGTCAGGTAGTTCGAAACAAGCTTACGCGTTTGGCGAGCTTTTATTAGTTTTTGCCTCCCCGGTTTTCATAAGTTGTTCCTTCTAGTTTAGTGGAAAACAGTTATCTTGTTCGACGCATACTAGACTGCATGGTTTGAGGGGGTCTTTGGCGGTTCCTGCTCTCTCCCGAACACGATATTGCTTCTGTTGTGATTCACTCAACCATTGGACTGTATAGGTAAACTCTCCATCATGTATTCATATTTGAACCAGCTAAGGAATATATTTGCCACTGGCTTTTGTTTTGTTTTGTGTCTTCTATCTTAGGCTGACTTGTATTGTAAATGTGGTTTATTAATATAAATAATGCCTGTTTTTGCTAAAAAAAATATATATATTTCCATGTTCTAAATTATTTGTAAAATTTATTATGTTAGAATATCAACCCCCTGGCCGCAAAGAATATGAAGTGCAAATACTCGGACCACACGTATTGCGAGAAACCAAGTTAGAGATGATAGCTCTCAACACCTTGTCTCGTTTCCCCATTCCTCTCGTCAATCTATCATCATCTTCTTCTTCTTCACAAATTAAACGCGACAAAAATTACTCAATAATCTACTCCGCAATACACACTTCACTCCCCAAGCAATCCCCAAAAACTAGGAATCAAACATCTCTCAGGAGTGATTTCAGGAACGGGGTCGACCCAGTTCAAGATACGTCTTTCCTCGACGAAAACGGTGCCGTTCAAGACATGGATGGCTATCTCAATTATCTCTCTCTTGAGTATGACTCTGTTTGGGACACTAAACCTTCATGGTAACTTAACTCCTCATTGCTTCAAATGCTCAGCACTTTTCGTAATTTGTTTATGGTGGATAAAGTATTTTAAAACCAGCCTACTTCTAGTTGAGCTTTACGTATTCTATCATAAGCATCAATTTGGGTTTATTTGGTTCTTTTTATTCTTAAAACAATGGGTAAATCCCATTTCGACAATGTGAATTAAAATTCAATTCTTGGTGGTTTCGGGGTCGCCTTTCTAGCTTAAGTAATGATAGTGAGAATGAATTTAAAGTTGTGTTTGGATGCATTTCATTTGAAGTGAGATTTGATTTGAGAATGGATTTAAAATTTGAATTTGAAATGACACGTGCATATCAAAGCTATCACAATTACTATACCATTGCATTTACATAAATTATTAAAGATGTGGATTTGAAGAACACTCAATATGTTGAGAAATATATCCAGGACAACAATTAAGAACCGATCAAGCACACATCAATCCAATCATAAAACAGAATAAGAACGAAATGAAAAGAGACGCGATTAATTGGTTTGGATCAATGTGATCCTACATCCAAGGTTCGGGATGAACTCCCTAATTGAATCCACGATAATTGAATCAGATTACAACATACAGAGTTTCACAGAGATCACGTACGACTCCATCAACTAATGTAACCAGGAGTTCGATGAACACAAACGTAATACTCTATTCTCTTCTTGCGCAAAAGACGATCAGAACTCCGTGATTCTTGAAGGGAATATAATCTTGAGTAGCTTGTAACCTCTCTGTTTCAGAAACTTTCTAGAGTGAATTGGGATCCGAGTGAGCTTTAACTGCCAATGGTTCCCACCTTTTATAATGCAGTTCGATTAATCAATCTCTCAACCGTTCACTCTAATTGTATATGGAGCAACTTAACTTCACGAAGCTCCACCTTGTTCCTTATACAATATGTCCAGTGGATGCAACTAGAGTTCCCGAATCAATTCCATATTTTAATCCTTAATCTTGAGCAAGCTCAAGGCATCTTTGAGCTTGTTCACTGGAATTACTCTAGTGAGCATATATATCTGCAGGGTTCACTTCAGTGTATATCTTCATTACATTTACCAGTTGTTTTGCTATAGCTTCCCAAACAAGATATAGTCTTACATCAATGTGTTTTGTCCTTTCATGAAACACAGAATTCTTGGACAAATGTATTGCACTTTGTGAGTCACAATGAACTATTGCACACCCTTGATCGAAACCCATTTCACTCACAAAACCTTTAATCCATAAGGCTTCCTTAATAGCTTCTGTGAGTGCAATATATTCTGCTTCTGTGGTAGATAAGGCCACAACATGTTGAAGACTAGATTTCCAGCTTACTATATTTCTTCCTACGGTGAAAATATATCCAGAAATTGACCTTCTTTTGTCAAGATTGGCTGCATAATCTGAGTCACAATATCCTACTACTTCACATATGTTCTGAGCTTCTCCAGAGTATACCAATTTAAATTCAGCAGATCCTTTAAGGTACCTCAAAAGCCATTTATCTGCTTGCCAATGTTGTCTAGCTGGTCTGCTCATGAATCTACTTACCAAGCCCAACCCATAAGCTATATCTGGTCTTGTTGACACTATGGAATACATCATGCTTCCTATTGCGTTTGAGTAAGGGACCATTTCCATATGCTTTTGTTCCAAATCAACTTCATGGTCCTTCACAGACATCAGTTTGAAGTGACCACCATTGGGGGTGTTAACGGCTCTTGCTTCCTTCATTCCGAATCTTGATGTGGACATAATTGATGAGAGTCCGTGGCCAGTGGACAGTCTTCAAAGATTCTTATCAAGAATTCTTGAATGCAAAAATTCGATAACAAGAATAAAAATTAAAGAAAGCAGAACACGATGAAGCGTGAAACAGAAACGGAACGAATGTAATGTTCCAAAATGTGAGTTGTGAATAAGCCTGGCTCACTAATTCCAATTGTTGAGAAATATACCCAGGACAACAATTAAGAACCGATCAAGCACACAACGATCCAATCATAAAACAGAATAAGAACGAAATGCAAAGAGACGTGATAACTTGGTTCGGGTCAATGTGATCCTACATCCAAGGTTCGGGATGAACTTCCTAATTGAATCCACTATAATTGAATCAGATTACAACATACATAGTTCACAGAGATCACGTACAACTCCATCAACTAATGTAAGCAGGAGTTCGATGAACACAAGCGTAATACTCTATTCTCTTCTTGCAAAAAAGACGATCAGAACTCCGTGATTCTTGAAGGGAATATGATCTTGAGTAGCTTGTAACCTCTCTGTTTCAGAAACTTTCTAGAGTGAATTGAGATCCGAGTGAGTTGTAACTGCCAGTGTTTCCCACCTTTTATAATGCAGTTCGATTAATCAATCTCTCAACCGTTCACTCTAATTGTATATGGAGCAACTTAACTTCACACAATCTAAATTGATCCAACTAATTAAATGGATTTGAAATCAAGGATTTGAAATAGATGGCTTCAAATCCCTCAATCCAAATGCACCCTATAAAGGATAGAAGGTGGTGTTTGAACGCTTGAAATTGCAGATATCTCAAATGGTCATCTTTTTGTCCATCTCAGGTGCCAACCATGGTCAATCACTCTAACTGGAATAGGAATAATCACATGTAGCTGGCTAGTTTTGCACTCTTTGATAGTGTCCGGTCTCGTATGCGCTTTAATTTGTGGATGGTGGTACATCTTTCTCTACTCGTATCCAAAGGTATGATAGCAATTTCGTCCACCACACTCTTATTAAGCTTCTTTAATTTTTTGTAGCATCGAAGCGGGTGGAAAAACTCGGTTTGGACATAATTTACACCTACTTGTTTCCTCTGATTTTGGGATTACTGCAGTGTATCTTCGTTCTAACATAGATTACTTGATTTAAGGTTGGATGAGAATTGTTTCTTGCAAATAAAACTAGTTTGTTGTCTTCACAGGCATATTCAGAAATGATTGCTGAGAGAAAAAAGAACGTGACCAGTGGTGTTGAAGACACCTACGGTGTGAAAACAGAGCAATGATCTTTCGGGGACACAGAGGTTGAGGCTCAAGGGGTACAAGAGTAAGATCATCAATGTACAAGCTTTTTGGCGTAAAAATGTAAGGTGGGTTGAAAACAAAGCACATAGACTTTGTCTGTCAGAACTCAGAACATTGCAATAGATCACAAATGAAATCTTGTGCTTTGTCACATTGAAATAGATCACAAAGGAAAATCTCATGAATGAGCAGAACAATTACTTGGAAATGAGTCTCGTGATATTGAGGATAAGGTTGCAGTGTTTTGGCCATTATTTATCTTGTCTCTGTATTTTCTACATTGGTTGACTGAGTAGTTATTATATCTAAAATCGCTCTTTGTTTGCTAAGAAAAATAGGGAAAAAACAGAAAAAAGAGAAATGATTTTAGATATCTAAATTCTAAATTTGGGTTGGTTTGTTGCTACCCGATCAAACTATTTTATGATAATATTCACATCTAAAGTTGATACTCTTTAGATTGAGTAGTTATTATATCTGAAATCGCTCTTTGTTTGCCAAGAAAAATAGGGAAAAAAAAGAAAAAACAGATGATTTAGATATCTAATTTTTCTAAAATTGGGTTGGTTTGTTTCTACCCGATCAAACTATTGGATAATAATATTCAAATCCAAGGTTGCTATTCTTTAAGGATGGTATACATCCATGGGGCAGCAACCAATGAAGTCTAAAATTGACGTGATGTTATACGAAACTATATATATATATATATATATATATATATATATATATATATATATATATATAATGCTAGATGTGACATTTCGTGTCTCTCCCATTTTATTTATTTTTAGGTCTCAATGACGAAACTCATTACATGATTTGATGATTACTCCTATTCCATTCAAATTTCACTTCTTACACGAAATTGTTCCCCTTTAGATATGTTTTTTGCTATTTATCGCATGCAACCTGCAGGTGGACACTGGCACCAATGGCTGGACGCAAGTTTATTTGATGCTACCTTTAAGGGCAATGTCCTTAAAGGTGCATCTCATCATATATTTGGAATATGTCATTTGGAGTATTTTAAATTAATCCACATATATGATGAGATGCATATTTAAGGGCTGCCCTTAAGAATAACATCAAATTTTCCCTGAACGCACGATGCCTCTATATAAGTTGTGATCCTGACCAGAAGCCAAATAATGGAAAATCAATTGCTCACTACTAGATTAATTGTTTGATCACGCATAGCATATATAAAAACATCATTTCAATTAATTTAATTTTTCTGAGCAAATTTTTCCAACCAATACTGTTCAAAGTTCTGCGAAATCTTGATGTTTTTAACGCATTTGTAGGCAAAAGTAACCAAGAAAACGAATCCACACTCTCCGAAAACAATAATCGATAATAACAAGAAGTTTGACATCTACCACAATTGTGACAGCAATATAAAGACAAGCTATACATATGGTTTCAGGGAGAGGAAAAAAACGTTACACCTTAGCAATCAGGTGTAGGACATATAAGCACGAGAAAACTTAACATGCCATATTTGAAAGTTATATATCCTTTCAATTTCAATCAAACATATGCCATATTTGAAAGTTATGAGTTTTTGAACTTCTGAGATTTACTTAATATGCCGTATTTGAAAGTTATGTATGCTTCAAATTTCAATCAAATATATGCCATATTTGAAAGTTACGAGTTTCTGAACTTCTGAGATTTATGTGATAAAAATATGTTTTGAAGCACTTTTAAATTTCGAAATCTAATTGGTAGGGATTCTGAATTCGGATCCTAATGCGATGGGTTTATAGCTGTTATCCTGACTTGATATGGTGTTTAACCATTGTTCTGGATAGTCTAGATCCTTTATTTGTGGGTGACCCAATGTTCTGATATTATCTATAGGAGTGTTAAGTCTAGATAACATATATCAGTATCAGGAGGAATTATATATTTTTTACTATGCTTAAATGTTATGAAATCTGTTATGTTGTGAAATCAGTTCCAATGTGGTACTGATTCTGTTATGGCTCTAGATGAGCCAATCTGTGTCGAACTGAAATTTTTCGTTTAAAGCTGAAATCGAACTGAACAATTTTCATTCGATTTTCGGGTTTGAAATTTAAAAACCGAAATTTTGGTTTCCGTCGATTCAAAGAATCGTTGAACACATCTGTGTATAAGTAGGGTTTAACCTAATATTTACAAATATTTTCCATCGCATGAAGAAGGATAAATTATTGATCCAAATTCATTTTTTGGTAGAAAAAGAATACCGATATTTTCACTTTGCAACGAAGAGCTGCTGAGAATGACGACGATTCGAAGGTTTTGCTGCAACGATATCCTCCGATTTGCATCTGTGAATCTCGACCATCTCACAGAAACAGTAAGCATACCTTCATGGTTTCCATGTATCTAGATCTTACCTTTTTGAGGAATCGACAATTCGGATACAGCTTGAGATTATTTTAATTAACGAGTGCAATAATCTAATGAGTGCAGTTCAACATGTCGTTCTATATGACTTATTTGGCGCGTTGGCCAGATTATTTTCACGTGGCTGAAGCCCCTGGCAACCGAATCATGGGCTACAGTGAGTACCCCTTCTATAGTTTAGTATCTGTGTTCAATTCTTAAACGATGTTCAATGGAAATAAAATGATGATATCTGCTTTTTTGGTTGCAATGAGATTGAAATGCGTGGATTGCTGGATTTAATTGTTCATATGGTACATTAGAAGTGTTGAAAGAATTTAGAGGCGGCCGGGGTAATAAGCTGGACGGTGGTCCGTATTGCTAAAAAATATTCGAATTTTTTTATAATTTTTTCCAATCTAGGAAATATGGCTCTCCCCTCAACTAAAATCCTAGTTGTGCTCGTGGATAAGATTTTCTGCCGGAGAGTTCTTGTTTCCAGTACGACAAGTAAAATGGATTTTTATTTGTTAATATCGTGGTATATCTAACCAACATAACAGGATTACAGCAACTATGTTTGAAAGAAGAGTAACTTTTAAAAATGATAGTCACTGTTTTTTTGTTTTTCAGCGGTTTCATATCGAAACTTGGACTTAGATACAATATGTTTCTTACTTTTAACATGAGATGTACTTTAACTCAAATTGTCTTTAAAAATGTCACGGTTCATATTTTGGCAATCAAGTTTTATTAGGCCTGTAAGTGGAAGATATGAGGATCTACTTAAAATTTTGAATGGGCGGAAAGAAGAGCATGAGTACTGTTAATAGATCAGGGGAAAACAGTTAATGCCCGGTGCACATCGGTCAATCCTCCCTTAACATCAAAAAAACTGATAAAGTCGCAGATTATTTTTCTTGATAAAGGTGGTGTTACCCGCTGTAATTTTGGTTTCATTATTTTCAGTGGTTAGGAAATCTCTTAGTTTTGATTTATATGTGGTGGTTCTCGTATTGTTTGAACTCTTACGACCCTAATCTGTAATAAAATTTGATAAGATCGATCTTAGCAGATATCATGTGCAGAAGGTCCTATTTATCATGCATGAAGCGTTCCTGAGCAATTGCTGTAACTCAAATGTCAGTGGAGCACTCCAATTATTTTCATGAGATAGATAGCCTTTTCTTTTTCATTCGGTTTAGGCAAGGAGATTTGTCCCATTGAAATTTTGATGCACTGATTATGAGTTTTTACACACTGTTTATCAACTAAAGTAAAATACTAATAAGCTGAGTTTCAAAGTTCACTTCACTGGCATCCCCCACCTTCATAGTCTCGTGCCACTTATGAACATGAAAAAGTTAGAAGGTTTTCATGACTTTCATGGTAAAAGTTGAAGATTTTAGTGTTTTCTTTCGATTTTATTGTATCAAATCAAACAATTTTTTGTAATCTGGTGCTGATTTGTGATGATATGGCTCTCAAGTATATTTGCTTTGACTTTGATTGACATCCACATTTCTGCTCTTTAGAGACGTTAACTTCTATACGGGATAATATAGTTTTACAACAGGACCTTAATGCTTGTTACTTTGCAGTTATGGGAAAGGTTGAAGGACAAGGTGAGTCATGGCACGGTCATGTGACTGCTGTAACTGTAGCTCCTGAATATCGCAGGCAACAAGTGGCCAAGAAACTGATGAACCTATTGGAGAACATGAGTGATAAGATGTAAGATCCACATTTTTTTATACATTCAGATGTGCCTTCTCTTGGCTTAGCTTGTAGAAAATGATACTGAGCTTTTTCACAACGCACGATGAAACAAGACCCCTTCTGGTCGTGTTCAAACATCTCAGCCTATTGTTCAAGGTGTTTGTTTCTGCAATTTTAAGCTCGGTTTTTTCCCTTTGTTCCTGCCCTTCTATTCATTTCTCATTTTTATTCTAAATCTCGGGAGAAAAGTAGTGTTATATGGGATTGTATGTTAGCAAAGTTTCTCAAGCATTTTGGCCTTAATGGCATTTTCTCGTTTTATTTTGCCGTCTGCCACTTTATATGTTGCTTGAAACTTGAAAGTGGAGCATGAATTAAAGAAAGGACATTGAAAATTGCCACAGCTTTGAGTAAATGTACTCGTTCTTTTAAGCATGCACTTGAGCTGTACATATGATGAAGCTGCTAGCATTTGCTTTATACGTTACCCAAGTCTCCCTGAGGACGAGCTTTGGCGCAACGGTAAAGTTGTTGCCATGTGACCCGGAGTTCACCGGTTCGAGTCGCTGAAACAATCTCTTGCATTGCTAGGAAATGTTATGTACATTAAGCCCACTGTTGCCCGATCCCTTCTCAGACCCTGCGCATAGCGGGAGCTTCATACACCGGGTTTGCCCATTAGAACTTAAATCTCTCTCTCAAACACTTAGATCCAAATTTGAAACTAACATCTTCACTTTGAAATGGTGTTGGAATTTCTATTTCTTTTCCTTATGAGGTACTGGATAAGTTATGGTATTGAATATTTTCTGTGTCTAGTGACAAGGCTTATTTTGTGGACCTTTTTGTGAGAGCTTCAAATACACCTGCCATCAAGATGTATGAGAAGGTACTGAGAATTTTATTACCTTGTATGTGAAAACTTATTCTTAAATCCGCCGTCCATTGATAATTGTATTGAACACATGGATGTGTTTTCTATTCTTTATTGTTTTTCAGCTTGGCTACATAGTTTATAGACGCGTACTTCGATATTACTCTGGAGAGGAGGATGGGCTGGGTGAGTTGCTGTACACAACTCTGAGAAAGTAGTCTGTTTTGCCTAATATTGTTGGCTTTTCTAATAATATTTTTGTTGTCGTGTTTCTAATTTTAAGATATGAGGAAAGCTCTGTCGAGAGATGTGGAAAAGAAGTCTGTTATTCCTTTGAAACGGCCTATCACTCCGGATGAATTGGAATATGACTAGGTATGGTTTATTAATTTTAGCCTCCAAATCATAGTTGAATAAAATGTATGTTATTGTTAATGCTAAAGTTATCGGCAAAATCATGGGATTTTGAGGAATGAATTTATTTTGATAGAACTATTCTGAATTTGGTGGTTGTAAATTGTTGCAACTTGTATGTGTTGGATTAGATGCTCCTCAAAAAAACAATGTTCTGAGTGATGCTTATATAATTTGTGTATTACATGTAGACCATATCTACTTTGAATAATAACGAATTCTACACATCTAGTTTAAACAGTACTACTACATTCTCTGTTGTGTATTCTTTTATCAAATTATAGGGGAGATAATTATAATTTTTCATCCATCTATTACAAACTAGAAGGGATGATATTGTAATACAACATGAGTTTATCCGTTATTGTTCTAGAGGTCAAAAGTTATATATATTTTTAATAAACGGGTATTTATTCGGTTTTGGTGGTTTGTTTCAGTGTATGAGACTAGACCAATTTAGCGGGTGTACCATGAAAAGCTATCATGTATATGGTTAAATTTTGCATTATTATTATTAATAATAATAATAATAATAATAATAATAATAATATTATTATTATTATTATTATTAGATAGCATTTAGATAGCATGATGCCACTTATTATTGCTAAAAAAATTAAAAGTACAAGGATGGGATTAGTAGTGTAAAACATGAGTTTGGGCATGCAGCACTATGCAGAAAGCTCACCACTAAATATAATTACAATTCAACCAAAATAACAAGCAAATTAAAATATTGAGGTGAATCTAGTTCTTGTGTGACCGAGTTCTTATGTTGTAAGTCTTGGAGGTTGTTGCTTGGGGAGCTCTTGAAATCATCTCTTTGTAATCTTTATCTTTATCATCAGAACAACGTTTGGCCAACGATACCTCGTGGCTGTGTTTGTTCAAAAAATCATCACTCAAGCGTTCCATCAGTTCAACATCTTAAAGACAATTCTCATCAGGAATGTAACTTTTATATTTCTTTTCGAGCCAAACCGTGATTGGGAGAAGGAATTCATCCTCCTCGTTGACCATTTCAGCCCATGGCACTGATGGTTTTCTTGGTTGGGCTCTGCATCTTTTAATTGTCAACTTTGGCCGACATTCGGAGTTGTGAATTCAGCTTGATACATTCATCTGTTACTATAATAAGAGGTAGGAAAAGATAGAAACTGCTTCTTAATAACAATAGGTGAAATAAAAAAAACAAAAACAAAAAAAAACTGTTTTCTTGATGCAAATAATGTACCAACAAATAGGGGAAAGAAAAGAATAGTTTGATAATATATAGTATACTGATATTGGAGTAATTTTGTTAAAAAGGTATATATTTGATATTTATTTTATCATTTTTAGTATTCTTAATAAAATTAATAGCATCATGAGAAAGATATATTTTGGAAATGAATATTGTTATGTTTAGAGACCCAAATAATTAGTACAGATGTCTCATACTTAATGATAGAGTATAATATTTTTTATATTATTCAATTATAGATATTTAAATTGTAATACCTTGATATGACGCATATGTTATCATACATGTTGGATATAAGAGAAGCATAGTAGAGATGTGAATTAAGAACATAGAGATATATGTATCTATTGACTTGAAATGTTGGTGCATGTCTTGTTGTATAGACAAGAGAACTAAGATGCATGAGATGTGTGTGGGATATGACTGAATTTGAGAGGAAGTTCATTGGAATGTGCATTTGAGTTGGAGGTTAATATATATATATGTAAAATCAAATGTTATACACATAATACACCTTAACGCACCTAGTAAACCTCTACACTTCTCTCTACACACCTTGGAGTTGATTTTGGAGTTGGGCTTGCAAGAACAACAAGAAAGTGAATAACTTGATAAGGAAAGTAGAACTTCCATGGTTTGTGATCCTAGTTGATGGATATATGCTTAGTTTATAAAACTTGAAGCATGTGAAGTTACTACTTTTATATGAATTGATATGAATTTTAATGTAATCACTTGAGGTATAAAATGATGGAAAGATGTTTATATGATGCTAGGTTATCTGGTGCTCAAGTTTTTATGGTATGAATTGAGGTATATGAGAAGCACCAAGAAGCTAGGCATGAAATCGTCATTGTTTTGGATTTCTGTTGTCGACCGATCGATCGGTAAGATCGTACCGATCGATCGCTGAAACAGGGGAATGTGTAAGGCGGTTCATGTAACGATCGATCGTTGAATGCGACCGATCGATCGCTAGAATGCTGTAGCTTTTGGATGAAATTCAGATTTAATATCGATCGATCGCTAGCTTTTTACCGATCGATCGCGATCGCTAACTTTTTACCGATTGATCGCGATCGCTGGGTGATCGCTCGGATTGACCGATCGATCGCAAGACCAAGATTATGAAAATGTAGTATTTTCTTGGTAGTTATCTAATGACATGGTTTATGACATTATACATTGTTGGTTAGGCTTCATATCGAGGCATTAATAAATATATATATATATATATATATATATATATATATATATATATATATTAACAAGATTTTTGGGCTGCCATCCAGATTCGAACTTGAGTGGGCCCAAAAAAATTTTCTACTATTTAAAGTTTATAGAAACATAAAAAAAAAGGTAGATTATTTGTTTTATAAAGGGTAGATTGTTACTAAAGTTTAATATCTCATTTGACATAAGGAGAAAGAAAATATAAAATTGCATATAGGAGCTACTTTTCAATTAAGTGCACCACTAAATTTTAAATTAAGTGGTTCGCTGGATTTTAAATTAAGTGTACTGATATAGTGTAATTGTGTGCATCGATGCAGTGTGATTGCATGCACCGATGTAGTGTTGTTGCATGCACCAGTATAGTATAACTGTGTGTACTAATGTAGTGTCATTGTGTGCACTGTTGTAGTGTAGTTGGGTGCACCAGTAGACTTTAAATTAAATTAGGTGCACTTGTAGACCTTATATTGAATTAGATGTGCCAATAATATTATTAAATTAAGTGCCATGACAACATTAAATTAAATACACCGGTTAGTATAATTGTATGCATAAGTGTAATGTAATGCGTGCATCGATATATTTTAAATTAAATTAGATACACCATTAATATTAAATTAAGTGTATCATTAGACTTAACGATTCCAATGTCCAAACACCCTTAATTCACAAAGCCATCGTTGCTAAAATTCATGCAATTGCTAAAATTCATGCAGTGAACTTATAAAAATTTCATCATGTTTCATAAAAGGTTCTATTTTTTCATTTTTTTCAGCCCACACACACGCACCATTGCACCAAAAAAAATCTTAAAAAATTCAACCAGAAGTATTGAAAGTGTAAAATGAACCCTATCCAAGACGTGATTAAACATCGATATAATTGAGAATATTATGAATGATAGGATAGATCTGAGACACTAACCTTTTCAAAGATAGACGGAGCAAGTGACGGCAAGGGGGCAAATTTTCAATTCTATTTCCCTAGTACATACCTGATCTGCTAATTTCAATTGCGTTGGCCGTCGCTCGAGCGGAAATTCTCTCACGTATTTGGCGAGCGAACAACCGTATAAGAAGTACATGAAGGTAGAAGACGACGGACCAAATCGCTCGGTTATTCCGACCAAAAGCTTCTGGATGCACTATTTCTTCTCTCTCAGGAAATCTCATCCCTTCAGCCGCTCAAAGTCCTCCTCAACAAAAGCTTCCTCTCCATTATCAGAATGATTTCAGTCGTTTTTTGAGGAACTAATTTTCGGTCTGGTAAATAGTATTTCGGTTTCTACTGCCTTGTGCTTCGAGGAATTCTATGCCCTTATACAACTAATGAAAATATTGCTCGAGGATTGTTCCAGCAGTAGCAAGATGTGGATGGTGAAGGCGTTTCTTCGCGTGCCTTTGTTACTCCGTTGAAGAAGAGGAAGATGTTATTTCTCTGTATTGGAAATACGTACATAAATCTATTTTGGTCATTTTAATCCAGAATAGATATATATAAACTCACGAATTTGCGGCGGACTAGATCGCCCAAAAATATATATATCTATAATATATATATATATATTATATATATATATATATATATATATATATTATAATATTTAAACCCCTTATAAAAACTAACTTTATATGACCATTTTTACATTCCAAAATTACCCTCTTTTTTCTTTTTAAAATTATCAATATCTAATTACACTTATGCCCTCAACAATTTAAAATATTACCATCACACTTGCTATCTATGTACCAATCAATTTACATTATGACATTCATAATCATACAAATTACCATTATACATATCATACAAATTATCATATTATTCTAAAAAATTTATTAAATTCCAAAAAAAATTAAATATAAAAATATTGTATAATCATTTTATAATTTAAATTAAAAAAATTAAAACCAAAATAAAAAAATATATAGTCTCCAAACAAAGGGCACACTCATTTTTACTATTTATTTCTTCACCGTCACATCTCACATACACAAGAAATCGCCGCTCACAGACTATATTCACCTCACGCACATTGCTGCTGCACAAACCCCTCGACATTCCCCAACTAAAGTAAAATTTACTGTACTATCTCTGCAAAATTCGTTTCACATTGCGGATGGTCTGTGTTTTGAGAATAATTTCTTTCTTCTTATAATCCTTGTTTTTCATTCGTAAACTTACACAAATCGCCCCGTTACCTGATTCTTCGGCGTTTTTGATATATTGGTGTCGGAAAAAT
Organism: Haberlea rhodopensis; assembly: GCA_907163345.1. Classification (NCBI taxonomy): domain Eukaryota; kingdom Viridiplantae; phylum Streptophyta; class Magnoliopsida; order Lamiales; family Gesneriaceae; genus Haberlea; species Haberlea rhodopensis. Next base: position 1,429,232 of record CAJQUN010000037.1, read on the forward strand.
GCTTAATGAATTATAAATTAAGCATCAATGACCAAACAAAGTGTACTGGAAACCGTGATCGATCGCCATATGCTGGCCGATCGTGCATGTTGATAAACAAAGTGCCAAAATCTGGTAGGCGCGATAGATTGTGAGAGAATTGAGAAAGAAAATTGAGTGTGTTGTAATCTGATACATCTCTTGGTATTTTTTTGCTGCTTTAACGGAATCTCCCCCTCCCGTGGATGTAGGCTGAAAAGACTGCCGAACCACGTATATCCGGTGTCGTTTATTTCTTCCTTGTTTTTCCCGATTGATTACTGCTTTGAGTTTGAATTGCAAATTCTGATGTGCGATTAAATTGCTGAATGCGTGAGACTTCTTTAAGGCTGTGTGCGTGAGTTTCTTGAACACAAAGTGAGGTCTGAAACGAGATTAGATTCTGATTCAACAATTCTTAAGAGGATTGTGCAATCTGTTTACGACAATTAGCGTCAAATTCTTGATTGAGGCATAAACTGTAGAAATCGTTGTCTGCATAGATTTTCAATTCCAGAAAATTACTTGGCATAGTCAAGAACTTTAGGTGCTAGAGAAATAGATATATCGAATAGGATTGGTGCGATCGGATCCGTCGAGTTTCACAACAATTAGACAGTTCATGAATTTCAAGATGGTTGACACCAAGCCTGTGATGGCACAAGGGCAAGATCTACAATTGATCTTGCATGATATGAATGAGTCTAAGTGATTCCAAGTCGCCGCAATGATTGAAAAATTGCCTCATATGTAGAAGGACTTTAAGAACCATATCAAACACAAACGAGAGAAGATGAGTCTTGAAGACCTTGTGGTTCAACTACGAATCAAGGAGGACATTAAGATTTCCTAGAGGAAGGTGGGTTAGTTTCAAATGGAACAATGGGCTAACCTAGTTGAACAAACAACCGGATCAAAGCGAAAGTTTGACAGTATGGCCTCCAAAAATGGCAAGGCGAATAAGTTCACATGTAAATGCTACAAGTGTGGAAAATCCAATCAAATGACAAAGGATTGTCGTAACAAAGACGTTCGTGGGAAAGCAAATGATCAAGTCAATATGACCGAACATGATCGGATCTCGGATGACTTGAATGATCTAATGCTAATCGTTGTGATCTTTGAAGCAAACTTGGTGGACAATCTTATGGAATGGTTCGTGATTCCGGTGCTACCCGACATGTGTGTTTGGACACAACCATGATTTCCACATACACGCCAATAAGTGGTCACCAACTCTACATGGAAAATTCGACATCTCCGGTCGTTGATTGGGGAAGGTGGTTCTAAAGATGACTTCGGGAAAGGAATTGACTCTCATTGACGCTCTACATGATCCTGACATCCGAAAGAACCTGATATTTGGATCGGCTCTAGTCAATGCGGGTTTTAGACTAGTGGAATTTGCCATTAGTGGAATTTTCTTACAATAACAGATATCAAACTAGTATACAGATGGCACCATTTGAGACAATGTATGGGCGACGATGTAGATCACCATTATATTGGGATGACGTTGATCAGACTGCGCTCCATGGACCAGAGATGCTACGTGAAATGGAGGAGAAAGTGACTGATCATATTAAAATTGCAAGCTGCTCAGGATAGACAAGCCGCTTATGCCAATAAGCGACGTAGACCACTTGAATTTCAAGTTGGAGACCGAGTATTCTTGAAAATCTCACCTTTAAAAGGTGTGGTATGTTTGGTAGGCGTGGAAAGTTGTCTCCACGGTATGTTGGTCATTATGAGGTGTTGCAACGTATTGGTACGTTGACATGTCGATTGGCACTACCACCAGCATTGAGTAGTATCCACGATGTGTTTCATGTTTCGCTGTTGAGGAAATATGAACCAGATCCGGGTCATGTATTGCAACCATCTGAAATACAGTTAGATAGAAATGTGTCTTATGTGGAACGACCTGTGAAGATTCTGGATAGAGCGGAGAGGACATTGCGAAATAAAGTGATACCAATGGTAAATGTACAGTGGGATCGACGGGGTGTCGAGGAGGCAACGTGGGAGACGGAGCATCATATGATACAGCAATATCCTGAGTTATTTTCTGGTATGCATTTACGTTTTGTATGAGACGGTTTGGTAAGTATATATTGTACTATTTCATCTATGATGCTTCTTACCTTTTTGCAGTAAGGTGATAGGAATGAGTATATGTTGTATTGGTCATGTGATGTATATGCAATTTCGAGGATGAAATTCAATGAGTATTGGAGAAATGTAATGCTTCGATATGAGGTACACATGTGTGATATGGTTAGGGCGTAATTATGAATAAGTACGGTATGATGTGGCTTCGGGTTCAGGTTGAACCGAGAAGAATCATAAAATAAAACATCATTGGAAATAATGAAATGATATTTATGTGTGGTATACTATTGTTTAATGCCATTGTTTAAGATATGAGAATGATAGTAGAGATGTTGAATGGTTACTATACATGGTTTGGTTGGAGAGATATAAGTTCCATGTAGTTGAATAATAAACCTACATGATTTGGCATGCATTTGAATTTGATATGAGAGTTGCATATACATGTGACTTGGCATTTGACTTTGCTAGGAATTTCATGTTTGCATTTCCTATTAAGCCAAGTATATAAAGTGGATTTCAGCTCTTTAAGCACATAGTAGACCTTAGCTCACCTACAATTCTCTACACAAGCACCTATCAACAACCTTCATTGTTTTGCATTTTTTTCTTGAATTTCACCTTGGAATTCAAGATAGAAAGTTGGAAGAAGTGAATTCCTAACATCTTGGTAAGGAATTATGTGCTTTGTGTACTTGTTTTTATGGTGGTGAAAGATGAGTTGGAGTTGAGGATTTTCATGTAATACTTCTTCTATTTATGCATGATAGAATCCATGTATGCATGATAGAAAGATAGAAGTGAGTTGTAATGATATGAAAACATGTTTAAATGAAGGTATATCATACAAATATCATGTTTGAATGTGGATTTTCGAGTTGTAGGAGATACACCTTGAGGATAAGCTCAAAATCGTCATGTTCTGAAATTTTCGAACATCAGCGATCGATCGCGAGCCCTATGGCGATCGATCGTCGAAAACAGAGTAAAAAAGACGGTGAAATCACTTGGCGATTATCGGTGAAATTATGGCGATCGATCGCGAGTGAACAGAACATTTGGGCGATTGATCGAGAAGAAGTGGCGATCGATCGAGATGGCCAGAACTTTTGGCGATCGATCGGTGAAAAAGTGGTGATCGATCGCCAGTGTTAAAGTTTTGAAAAATGTTATATTTTGTGGACTTTGATGTTTACGCTTATTATAACATGATATATTGTTGATATTGTTGTAGCATCATCACATGGGACAGACTGAGATCATTGCCACCATAGGTATGCCAGTAATGGGCATATGCTTTGTTGGGATTGTTGCCACGATAGGTATGCTGTTGGGATATGCCCTAAGACATGTCATTGGATGATTGTTTTGACTTACAATGTTTATGATTTTATGAATGGCAATTCATTATTATATATTATTCGTTTAACTGTGCAATGTGAATTAATATATATGTTAATGTCCTTAGAATAATATTGTATTATTCTTAAACATTGTCCCTAGTCAAGTATTATCATGAATAGGGATAATGATAATACGTAGAGACTAGTATGTGTTGATTGATGAATTATTCATTGATATGAGATATCAAATCAACACATGGGTACATGTTAGAGAACGATGAACTGGACAGATCCACCATGAGAATGCTACATGGATAGTTATATGAGTGTCATAAGCAATTCTCATAGTGATAATAATGTATGTAATCCTTACGACTTGTGATCATCAGAGATCCCAACATAAAGAGTTATGTATCTTGATATTGTCAAACGTTACCCGTAACAGAGTAAACTATAAAGACGACTATTGGATACACTACGAATTATGTAGAGGGATGTTGACTGATCGAGATATGATTTGTCCCTCCTATATAACAGGAGATGTGTTTGGCCCTTGATCAAGTGAGAACTAAAATGCATGGCCATGCTCGAAGGAGTCGATATGAGATATCGAGCTTATTCGTTTATTCTAGTTCTACTTGGGGATCAAGAAATAAAGATTGAATATACGAGTATGACTATTCCATGACTCGTGTTCAATCTAAACACAAAGGACAAAGGGATTAAGGTACATGGTTAATATTATCACAAGTTCTAAAGATTATGTCGAGTCATTGACATTCTTGTAATTTGGGTAGCCTTGATGTGTTGCTAGACATCGCTCCTTGCTTGTAACGTAAAATGAGATTTTATGTCACTGCCAACATTACAAGATCATATCGGGTCGCACAAAAGATTAAATCGATAAAGGGAATTAAATTCATTGGATGAATTAATTAATTAAGAAGAGTCTTAATTAAATGATTATAAGGATTTAATTAAATCATGGGTTTGGGCCCCCATGAGGCTTTGTGGAAGCCTTTAATTAAATCATATATAATAATAACAAGGTGATTAATTGTTAATTCATTCCTTGATATCAAAAATTAACCTAGCCACCAAAGCTTGAGAAGCTCTCGGCCCCCTCTCATCATAGCTCTCGGCTTCATCATAGTCGAAGGGCTTCTTGAGTGATTTCCGGCCATCTTTCGATTGTGAATCGAGTGTGCTTCGTGTATTGGTTTAAGAACAAATCTATCACTTTGTTCTTAAACAATCCCCTTTCGATTTGATCGTGTGGATACCGTGAGAGGCAAGACCTTTGGAGGTGTTGCTCGTGACTCGAAGTTCGTTGGACGTGGTGCTTCGTGGAATCGGCTCAAACATGCTACAAGGGTGAGACTTTTGTAAATCCTTTATCCGATATGATAACCTATGTATAGATCCGGTGTCTTGTAATCCATAAAAATTTATTCTGCTGCGTTGCTATGCATGATGGATTACTTACATATGCTACATATGATGCATATTATTGACAGGGTTTTGTCAACATTATAACAACCTAGTATAATTCTTAATCAGTGTATGATTTACTTAATTCATAATCGAATATGTATAATGAACTGATACATAACAGATTAAGTAACGAGGACCCCACACCAGCACTAGCATTTACACTCATAGCACCGCCCACTTCTTCTTGGAGATTTTCAGGTATTCTAGCTGCCATACTGTCGTGCTGCAATTCAATAATTAACAATAATACACAAGTACATAAAGTATGTTAGTATAACACCATATGATGCATCAATGCATAAACATGCTTTAAAAGTGAACACTCATTTCACAAGTTCACTTCATCTACCCATTGTTCACCACAGTCATCTAACCACTATTCTGACACCACTAATGTGGGGCCTCGCTACCTTAATCCTTAAACACATCACATCATCAACAATGATAACTAGGATTAAGATAAAACTCATACTGATTAAGAGTATTACAATGTCAACTATTACATTACTCTCAAAACATGACATAATTTACATCAATTACAGGACATATACTCCTAACAAGTTCATCTCTCAATCAGTAATTTGCCTAACAATAGAAGGTCTGACTCACAATCCCGACCTCCCCCGTCTATGAGTCCCTACAAAAACAACCACACACCATGAGCATTGATATATATAATTATCACAATCCAATCTCAATAAGAATGCAAAATACTATATAAATGTGTTCCTGTATTTTATGCATTCACAACTCATCTGTGATTATTCCTGTATAAGCATTACCAACACAAAATACCAATATGTCATGACATGTCTCATTCATCAACATGTTATAACGGGACATATATGATATTGCCTTCCCGCTCAATATGTCAGTGACTCAGCCTTCACGTCCCATATTAGCAGCACATATCATATTTCTGTCGTCACACGTTATAACAGCCATTTCTCATGCCGCACGGCATCAATCATATGTTTCAATAACCATATGTACAACAATTTCATATCTCAATAAAGATGTATAATGTCATGACCCAAAACTTTACATGATCATGCACACGAATCATAGCATATATGAAATCATTCAACAACATAATTACATATATTGTGATATTTTATATGTGCATTGGAAATCATAGAGGTTGTGAATAGAATAAATTTGACGAATAAGAAGAAGAATATATATATATATATATATATATATATATATATATATGTATTATAAAATAATAATAAGAACAAAAACATTGAAGAGATTGTAAAATATGGAATACAATGTAAGATATTGATTAAATTTAGTAAAATGTTGATTAAATTAGTGATAAGAATATATATAATGAATATATTTTTAAGAAAAATAATAGGTATATTGAATAGATTTAGATATTGAATAGATTTAATGAATAGATGTAATATAGTAGATTTAATATATTGAATCAAGGTAATGAATAGCTTTGAAAGGTTAGTAATGTAGTTTTCGGAAAAAAAATGTTAAAATCGGGAACCGCCTCCAACATACAATATATACACACATTTATACCATAGAGTGTGTGAGAAGTGACGTGAGAAAGAATAGAGAGAGAAAGGAGAGAGTTCCGGTTTCGTCGATTTTCGGACGATAAACGACTTCAAACTAGAAAATAATTACATATCTGGAATCCTCGCCTCGCTACATTCCTTTTGAGGTAGTTTTTTTTTTACGTTTTCTTATGTTTATGTTATGGCTTAATTTGAAGTAATGCCCAAAGATTATGAACTTCCCATATTTGATAGATTAAACAATGATGAAAATTGAGATTATGTTAGTTTCTATTTTCTATGAATTTTAATATGTAAACCAAAAGTACATAACTACTTAGTTAAATTTGAGATATGAGATATACTTGATATAAGATTCTCTAATATGAGCATATCATAGATAACATGCATATACTAAAATGGATAATAAAAATTTGATATTAAAGTTCGTTGTGCATTTGACATGTGTTTATAGCTCATAATCTCGACCAGGACACATATAAGGCGAATTAAGTGATTCATACAAGATATGAGTATCGATTGTGAGTATATCCTTATAACTTGGCATTTAACTTTATATGAGTATGTGATCTGTGTTATATGAGTACCTTGAATTGGTACATGTTGGGACGTGACGATCTATATGATGTTATCATTCTTATAACCGTACTATTACTATGTTATACATATGATTATGACATGTGCATTCATAAGAGATTAAAGAACTCTGTTATGGCCGCTAATGACCTTGAACCATGTGTTCTTACATTCTGAGTACGATCAGAATTACAGAATCAAAGAATACAGATCCCGAGTTCGTTGAACTCATGGGGATTATACAGTACATAGTGCCATGGTCATATCGTGATCACGAATTATTCTTGGTATTAATTGGTTCATAACAGAATAACAATACAGACATACATTTTCATCATTTCATTTTATAAGAATCATGTGAATTGATGTACAGATTATGATGAATCATGTGATTATATACATGTGCTTATGTGGATATGCTTTTGTGACGAAACTACGCTATTTGAATATGCTCATTGAGTTTGCAACTCACCCAAATACAAATGTTGTTTTCAGTTGCTGTAAATAAAAGTTGACTCTACAAGGTGTTTCTACTTATTTTGGAAGTCATGGATCCAAGGTCGGGTGGCTGACTCTAGTTCTTCTCCCTCAGCTCATCATTTGCATATACTGCATAGGTTTTTGGTTGGGTTGTGAGGGGTACAACTTTGGTTATTTTTGTGGCATGCATATCTCTATATGCCTTGTAAAGTATATGATAATAAATGTCTTGATTACATGATATAAAATTATAAGTTCCGCTGCCAGTACATATTATGCTATCTACCTCATATGTATGTGTTATGTGTACGGGATGTCACATATAACATCACTACATAACCATAGGATTATGCATTTGATGAAATGTACACCTGAGGAGAAGTTTGATTACTACATATTAAACAAGCCATGTATCACCACTTCAAGTCAATACATAATATATAGCTTTACTTTCAGAGCTCTTATTTTGTCATATACTTATCATACTCGATTCAACCAAAACCCGAGTCCACATCATATCATCATTAGTGCATAATTACTCATAATTACACAATAATCACATAAAACATGTATGATTCATATTTAGGCATTACAATTTCAGAATATTTTTTTTCAATTTTCACCTTGAGAATAAGGTGTTTTTTGTCCCAGAGAGGTAATGATGCGTTGGTGGAAACAGAACACACCCAACTTCAAAAGTGAATAAGAAGAAGACCAGAGTTATTAGAGGATTAAGTATTTAACATCGCATAAATGTACAGCTAGCAAGGAATTTACTGAGTACCAAAGTATAAATAGAAGAATATTAGGGGAAAAAGGATTCTCATTCAGAAATGCGAATTTTGGTCTATGATCAGAATTTGAAACCTTCAAAATGGGATGATGTTCCTCGAGGGTCTTTCGAATGCGAATTTTGGAGATAACATGATACCAAGAATTAGCATGCATAATGAGACTTGGTATTACTGTATATTTAAAAGTTGCAACCTCCAAGATGGACACTTGCAAGCATCGACCCGATGAGGTTTCCAAGATAATGGGTGGCTAAGTTTCTGCGACATTGGCTCGTTCTTTCTTTGATATGTATCCCTTATTAGTTATGTGAAAGGATTTTGAGACATTGTCATTTGATTTGCTACATATAATTTAGGGTGTGTCTGCGATTGCTTATTCAAAACACTTCTATGCTGCTTTTGCTTAAAGTTGAAAAAGTTGATTTTAAGTAAAAGCATTGAGTGTTTGTTATTTAAATAAAAAACAGCTTAATAAACTTAAATTAATTACGAAATTGCCACAAAACAACTTAAAGCAGTCAAAAGCATGTCATGACCTGCTTCTCTGCTTCTGCTTTTTCATGTTTATTTTTAGAGAAGCAATAGCAGAAGCAAACAAATAAAACACCCAAAAAACTGCTTTTTTTATCTGAAAAGCAGATAAACAGTTTTCATAAGCAATTACAAACACCTACTTAGTATAACCGACAAGGTGAATAACTGATTTTCATTCTGCAAAAGAACAATTTTTCTTACCAATCTCAATATAAGACTATTTAAAATTTGCACCTAAGTTGTTTAGTTTTCCGTCGGTTCAAATCCTGAGTGTCGCACCATATTTGATTCACAACAAACCAAGGGCCACATGCTTTATATATGTGAGTCAAAGCATGAAACAATTCTTTTAATAATAATATATAATAAAAATATTTTAAAAAGTAAAAATGTAATCACCTTTGAGATAGATTAGCCCTCAATAAAATTATGATATGTGGATTTGAGAGGAGTTGATTTCAAGTCCATTTTGCTCATATTAGAATAAAAACTTTGAAATCTCTTTTTTGGTGTTTTAGTTTTAGTTCGGTTTGAACCGAACCGATATTTCAGTTTTAAAATTTCAAAATCGAAAGCTGAAGCGAAATTGTTCGGTTCGGTTTCGGTTTTAACCGAACTTTTTCGGCGGTTCGATTTTGGTTTGAACCGTGCATTTTTTTTATTTTTTTATTTTAAATTGAATGATTAATTGATGAAATTTCAACGTAAACACAAACACTAATATATCATACATTGGATTCAAATGAATTCTGAACATTTGACCTTTTAATTTTAAACTTCTAATATTATTTTGAATCTATTTAATACAAAAAATCAAGATTAAATGGGACAACAAAATAAATTATATTATACTTGAAACACATTGTTAATTTACAAGTTCGTATTCATACAATCAGGAGCGAAACCATTAAAAACTATTTAAACCATAAAAAAATTATTTTTTAAATTTTTTTTTTCTAACTTTCGATTTTCGGTTAGGTTAACCGGAACCTGTAACCGAAAACCGAACCAAAACCTAATTTTTTGTTAAAACAAAAAAGGAACCGAAATTTTTTCGATTCGGTTCGGTTTGAACCGAACTTTTTCGATTTGACCGATTAACCAAACATGTAAACACCACTATTTTTAATTTCAAACCTCAATGTAAATATGTAAATGATCCCATTGATATAAAAAACAATGCTTAGCAAAATGAAAAGAAAAAAAATTCAATGTAACTTCTTTCAAGTAATCAAAAGAATGATATTTATATTTTAGTGTACACATCAATTGATATAAAGAGATAAGTGTACGATAAATAATTAAAAATTCTGATTTATCTCACTCTCAACGGCAACGTACCAAAAGGTTTTTGGTAGATAAGGAATCATCATTTTTAGATGCCACAAAGACCATTTTGCCCTCAAACTCGTGGGGCCAAGTGGGTGATGTATTGGCTACCCCATGGGGTACATCTGACCACACATTGGGAATATTCCACCGCCCCATGGGGTAGCAAAGAATTATTCAGCCAAGTGTGGTTGTCAAGATATGAAATGACATGTGGCAAAACATGGTTGGGTGATTAAGGATGAGGGGCAATCTATGTACTCCAACCTGTGTGGTTCATTGTAGTCTCTTTGATATAGAGAGATCAAACAACAATAATAACACCACTCGATTTTCCAACCCAAACTTGGAGTCGGGCACGCAGGTAATTGAAGGAAAATGGCCTCCATCTCTACCTTCACCTCCACCTCGGCGTTTGCACGCGCCACCCCCTCACAGAAAACGTTCCCCGTGCGGCCCTCCGCCATCAACGGTAAAGAAAAACCACATCTTAATATGTTTACAACTATTCTTACTGCCGAATACTAATCCTAAATGGCCATTTGAACTTCAGGGTTACCATCAATGTCAAAGATGAACATGGGGAAAGTGAGGTGCTCCATAGAAGGAGGAAAGGGTGCAGAGGAGAGTGAATCGAAGTTGGGTGTGTCTGCTTCTTCAGTTATGGCTGCGGCCTGTGCGGCGGCCATGTCTAGCCCGGCCGCCATGGCGCTGGTGGATGAGAGGTTGAGCACGGAAGGAACCGGGCTGCCATTCGGGCTGAGCAACAACCTTTTGGTGTGGATTATTGCGGGTGTATTCGCTTTGATTTGGGCCCTTTACTTTGTGTACACCACCTCCCTTGATGAGAATGAGGAGTCTGGCTTGTCCCTCTAATTCCAACCATAATCTTTCAGTATTTTACCTTGTTCTTAGTAATTATATCGTGTAAAACTAAGTTGATATTGTGATTTTTGTTTCACATCTACGCATTTTTTGTTTACTTATCTGCACGAATTCTGTCCCGAGCTTCACATAGTTTCTATTTTGCAATTTGGGAAATACTTATATACACCATATGGTTAGGATCTTATTTATAAATCAATTTAATATTAAAACACGTCATCTTTCAAATAAAAAATACATGAAATTATACAACAATAATTTTAAATTAATGATATCGAGTTAATTAGTTTAACCATGTTCATGCTTCGCCCCCACAAGTTGGAAGTACCGGAGACGATGTACTTATCTGGTTAACTTTTAGGTTGTGTTCGATTGATAGGAGGAAGAATGGATTAATAATTAATCCTTCTAGACCCCATGTTCGGCTCGAGTTTTGCAGGCCCATTCAAATCTTTGGAGTCCGTGATAAAATGACTTAAAACATGGAGAGCAGATTCCACCTCCATGGTGGGTTGTGTTATCATCCTTCTCAATCCAACAAGTAAATGTCCATACCCCTCTGTACAACTATTTTTGCCGTCATTTTCCCTCTTTCGTACGATAATGATGGTACAGAAGGGGGAGATTGACGACGGTGATGGCTTAGCAAGTAAAGATTGCCGCCCTTGCCCCTGCCCCTATGGTTTTAGATGAAAAAAATGATTCGGGCATTCGTAAATACAGGTATGGATATAAATGTGTGGAAAAACCAATGGTTTAAGACAGCTTGAGAAAGCAATAATAACAAAGCTTTGAGGTTTTTTGAGTGGTTGAAAATTAATGGGAACAATTATGTCTCCAAGGCGGATTCCGTCGGGCTGTCATCTTTGTTGGCTGGCAGCCCGAGTTTGACTTGAGTTAATCATCTTGTGCTAATAAGGTTGTGGCTCTCTTCAATTTTCAATCTTTTTAATGTTTTATCCAAATTGTTGTCATAAATTTGATAGAACTTTACAATCAACTTTCACGCAGGTTGTTTTGGTCGTCTTCTTGGATTTGTGGTGTGTGTGTGACTGAGTTCATTGCATAGGATTGTTGAGCATAGTTATTTGATTTCTTGGTGTTCATTAGATTTTGCGAGAGTATGAAATTGAATGTTGTTTGAATGATACAAAGATTGTAGAAAATCATGGGTTCTTTTGCCGGATTCTTTCAGAGGCCGGTTATTGTTGCATCTGCGGTAGCCATAACCTCCATATCTGCTGATTTCTACGACAAATTGAGCCCTTCAAGATCTTCTAACACTTACTCTTCTTTGGAATAATCAATCCCTTCAAGATCTTCCACTTCATCACATTCATCATGAGAAACAAGAAATTTGTCGTGGGTCTCTCAAATTTCGGTTTCAAGATTGCCCAACAGGTTATCATCTAGTTATATTGAATACTTTTTTTGGCCTATGTCAATGAAAAGCTCTGTGATGATAACAATCATGCAACACAATATGTGATTTACATAGCTTCTACATCTTCGATACAATTCATAAACGGTCAAACTCGATTAATATATCTTATGTTGTTGTATCAGGGAATTAATATATAATTGAGGTAATAACGCAGCGTATATCACAAGCATATAAACAATAATTGAATAAGATGAACACCAAGATTTGTAGTGATTCACCCCAAATTGAGTTACGTCCACTCAAGAACCCTCAAGAAGATTACTTCTTTATTGACAACAAAGAAGACAAAAAAATTGAGAATATAAAATATTTCACACAGAACACTCTGATTTTAATGCTCACTTTCTTTACACTAATCTTATTCTTTCCAAGGATAAAATCTCCTTAAGAAATTCTAACACTCCATCTCACTTTTACCTCAACACTTAAATTTGTAGAAAAAAGAAAAGATTTGTGTTTTTGGGATGGTTTTAGAATGAAGAATGGGTGTGTATTTATAGGTGGAGATTAGGTAAAGAAACAAAATTAATACATCATGACTTACATAATCAAACCCATTAGTTTTGACTAAACACAACATGTGTTTAATACTTGTCAAAAATTTGTGTTTGAATTCAAAAATTGTTGGCTTGATTCTTAGCAATTCTCCCCCCTTCAAGCTCATTTTGTGAATTCGGTCAAACCTGCAACTGCTCTACAGTATTCCAGCTTCCATTTCGACAATGCCTTGGTCATCATATCAGATCCATTTTTATCCGTGTGGATCTTCTCGAGCTTTAAAAATACATTCCGAATCCAATGATAACGAACATCAATATGCTTTGATTTTGAATGAATTGTGTGATATCCCTGAAATGATTATGCGATTTTAATCATTAATTAAATTATGATGATTTTGGTGTTAATTCATGGGATTGAATTAATATTATTGAGGAGATGCATATCAGGGTGCATATGTTATATGTAGGGATTTTGGGGTTGTGGCATGATTATTTAGGGTGTGTGTGTTATTTGTTTTGGTGAAGCATGCTTAAATGGGAATTGAAGTATTTTATTGAGAAAATACTATAAATATCATGTGAGGATATTTTAATACATCGTGCTAATTAGCGGGACCAAAACATAACACATCACTTAACCCACCACCCAACCACCCCCCTTGACCCATACCCTGCTGCCAGCTGCTCACCCATACCCCTTTTCCCTTCTCCCACTCTACCTTCCCATGTCTGAAATCCCTCCATTTCTCTCCCAAAAATCGTCCAACACTTGCTGAGCAAGATAGGAAGGAGTTCATCCATTTTTATTGCTTTGAAGCCTTCCAAAAATCGGAGCAAAAAGGGGTGAGAAACCATGTTCTGGTTTTGAATTTAAGTTGTTTAAGTTCATGCTTTTTGTTGGTGTAAAAATGGAATGTTAGCTTAGGTTTCTTAAAACCTTCGATTTAAATGCTTATATAGTGTTGTTATGAAGCTCCCGGTATTTTTCCTTGAGCATGTTACATGTTTTATGTGAAGGATTTAAGCATGTAAATTATAGTGTTCGAAAATCTGGTAAAGTGTGTGCCCTGTTTTTCTGGAAAATATGGGATGGGAGTGAAGTTGTAGAGGAATTATCATGCATGTCGGCTAGGTTTTTTGGTAAACCTTTGATTTGAGTACATGCATGGTAGTTTTGTAAAGCTCTTGGAGGTTTTGTTCGAGCATGTTTTATGTTATATGTTGTAGTTTTAATAGCATGAAATAAGGTGCTCGAGAAATCTGAAAATGAAATATGTACCCTGTTTTCAGCAAATCTTGGATGGGTACTGATATTGTTGGGTGATTTTCATGCATGTGGTTTTATGTTTGGGTGTCACTTTGATTTAATTACACTCACGGTAATACCTTGTAGCTACTAGCATGTTGGTTTGGGCATGTGGTATAGCTTATGTGCCAATTTGAATGGTATGAATATGAGTGTTCAGAAATCTGAAAAATATCGCGCACAGAGCATGTGGCGATCGATCGCCACAAATGAGGCGATCGATCGCCATGAATGGCGCGATCGATCGCCATGGGCCAGTGAAGTCTGGCGATCGATCGCCTCGAGGTAGCGATCGATCGCCAGAGGCAGAATAATGAAAAAATGATATTTTGTTGGATTTTTGATTTTGGACTATAAATTGGCATCTAATATTGTGTTGTACACTGGTGTAGAGCCTTCACAGATAGCTACACAGCGCAGGGGATAGAGTCCCGCAACACACTACATTTTGGAAAGGTACGTAAGCGACGTACGGGCATCCCAACGGTAACATGTACCTTATGTTTGTCTATTTGACACATGATGAATGCAATGTGATGCATTAAGAGTATGATACATGTTATTATGCATTGTTGTTGCATATTATGCATTGTTGTTGCATATTGTGATGTGGAATAGAGAGGTGTATTCCACGAGTCAAGAGAGATCACAGTGTAGATTTTAATGCTTACGCTTGATCGCTAAAAATGTGGAAGCGGGAGGGGGGAGGCTCGCTTGCACATGGAGGCGGGGTATACCGTACTAAGCGAGGATGAGATACCGCTTGTACGAAGAAGCGAGGATGAGATACCGCTTGTTTTTGAGATTATGAAGCGATGAAGCATTAAAATAACTATTGATATATGACTCAAAAACTGTGTAAAGAAAGAGGTGATATGTCATGACATTATTAAAGGATCCATATTTCATATAATGTGTTTATTATGAGTTATGGTACAGGGACAACCAATGGACGTTGTAAATGCTTGGAAATACAGGAAGTGCTTTGTATTTATGATTTATGCATTTACGCTTTATGTATTCATATTGTGTTGTATATGAATAGCTATGTGCTCATGTGTTGGGGGTTGTCTTTGTAGGTGCATTTGATACGGAGAATCAGGGTCGGGGTTGATACATTGAGCCTTAAGAAGTGCTATGGGATTAGCAGAAAAGAGATTTATTTTGAGTAGTTTCTACAAGTGGTAGAGTAAAGCTATAAATTGTACATATTGCTAGGAATATGAAAAAAATTCCTTTTGAACTTTGGTACTGTAACTTAAGCTCCGGATATCAACACGACTTAACATTATGATCAAGTATGGTTAGTTCTCTTAATTGCACCTTATAATATGTTTAACATAACGGGGTCTTACATTTAGTGGTATCAGAGCAGTGGTTAGATAACCAGGGAAGAGTAAAGGGTAGCCTTTAGAGACAAGTTGGTTAGGTATTCATTGTTGGGCATGTTATGCATGTGATGCATATTTTTGTATAAGTGTTATACTAACATGCTCTGAATATGATACTCTTGTTATCTAACGGCTTATACTATGAACTACTTTTGGTATTGTTGTTAACTCTTGTGTTGCAGCATGGCGGCTATTAACCCGGAGAACCTCTGTTGGAATCGAAGAGGGGGGTGAATGAGATTCCTTGGCTACTTTAGCTTTTTAAAATGAGTTTGAAAAATAAAAGAGTTTTGCGCTTGCGGAAGCCTTTAGTCAATCGATAAATAAAAAGAATAAATAAATAAATGCGTAATGAAAAATAAAGCAATAAATAACAAAAGGATTTGTTATAGAAGTTCGGCGATGAATCGCCTACGTCTCCTCTTC
Source organism: Haberlea rhodopensis (assembly GCA_907163345.1). Classification (NCBI taxonomy): domain Eukaryota; kingdom Viridiplantae; phylum Streptophyta; class Magnoliopsida; order Lamiales; family Gesneriaceae; genus Haberlea; species Haberlea rhodopensis. The sequence continues at coordinate 1,445,402 of CAJQUN010000037.1, forward strand.
CCGGTTAGATAACCTCCAACCGAGGTTCCACTAGAATAAAAGATCTTGGCCTTGAGGGCTCCAAGTTAGCCACAACCCAACTCTTCCCGAGTTTACAACGCTCTTCCCGAGCACACTACTCTTCCCGAGTACACAACGCTCTTCCCGATCACAATACCCTTCACGAGTATACAAAGCTCTTCCCGAGCTACCAACACTCTTCACGAGTCTTCTTGGCCTTAAGGGCTCCAAGGATAGCCACACACTTGCACCAACTAGACTTGTTGATGACTTTACAATTTTCCAACTTGCTTTGGTGTTGGAGGACCTTTACAAGAAATCAAACCAAAAGCACCTTCACGGTGTACTCACACGAAGACAACAAGACTTAACAAATGGAAACAATTACTAGCTCCAATACAACAACAATGTATGGAGTTTGTAATGCTATTCAAGAATTTAATAATCAAAGCTTTGGTATAGTTTGTAGACTTGTTTCTTAGCTTCAAAATGCTCCAAAGCATCCATATTTATAGTGTAGAAGGCCTCCAAGGCTCCTACTAGCCGTTGCTTCAAATAAGGCTTGAATCACTCCAAGATCGCCTCGGACATCGCCTCGGGCGATCACCATCGCCGCGCCCCAACGGTCAGCAAAAATCACAGATCGCCTCAGGCGATCGCTGGATCGCCTCAGGCGATCCAAGTCAAATCCCAATGCCGTAGCTTCAGCAGCCTGAAATCATGCATCGCCTCGGGCGAAGTCCACATCGCCTCAGGCGTTCCAGCCCATCGCCTCAGGCGTTCGTGACATCGCCTCGGGCGAACTCCCCGCGCGCATGCCCGCGCATTGCCTCGGCGTCGCTTCAGTCGATGTGCGGAAGCGAAGTCCCTGTGGCTGCCATCGCCTCAGGCGTTGGTCACCATCGCCTGGGGCGATCTTCCTCGCATGCTCGCCTGGCCATCGCCTGGGTCGATGAGCGTGGCGATCCTCGCCTGGCACCCATCGCCTGGGGCGATGATCACCATCGCCTGGGGCGATCCAGACCAGATTGCACACACTTGAAAATCATCATTCCAATCCACTTTTCATCACTTAATCTGCACACTAAGTAGATGCATTAGTATAACAAACACAAGTTTTGTTGATCATCAAAACTCAAAGATTGACCGGGGATAATTTAACACATTAAACGCATCCATGCGTTTAAGGCTCAACAATCTCCCCCTTTTTTATGATCACAAAACTTGATAAACTTGAATAAGTAATATGCATGAAATGTGAGTAAAAATAACTCCCCCTTAACAATTGCATACACTACAAGTTAATAAGCAAATAACTCTCCCCCTCAAACCATGCATACATAAGCTCTCCCCCTTAAACTATGCATCTATTAAGGTTCAAGTTTATCATAAAATTCTCCCCCTTTTTGTGATAATCAAAAAGCATAAGATTCAAATAAACATGGCATAATATAACAATTTTCACATGTCCATCACCAAGCATATAATAGGCATAACAAGCCTAAGATTAAATCATAGAGATGAATCATAACCATGTGTTTAAGGCACTCAACAATTAATTCTAAATGTTGCACTGTGTGCATATGTTCATGCATTCATGCCCAAAAAACAATAAAATTATCAAAGCATTATAACAAATCATATGATTGCACATTTTCATATAGCATATTCAAATTTGAATGCAAAGCATATCAAGCACTTACTATAAAAAGATAAGCATACATCATGCACTTGACAATTTTTGCTAAGGGGTTATGCATTTTACTCCAATGAATATTGAGCTTCAATATTTATTGATCACAATTGATTTGTGCCAATAAATTTTGAAATTGCTCTTTTAATATGTAAAAAGTAAATTTTACCCTTTATGACAAGAGTTAGTTCTTGTCATTGGTCCAATGCCTCTTGCTTCTTCTATGGTGGTGAACAATACAAACTCCTCCTTTGAGTTGCTTGGCCCTTCATCCTTCATTCCATTGTTGTCCCTACAAGACAAATTAATAATAGGAGGATCTTTGGTACCCATTTGATTTTTGGGTCCTTGATGGTTAGCTTCCTTAGGCACTTTTGGAATCCATTTCCACCTCTTATTAGGTTGGTATTGGATCCTAGCAAACCTACACTTGTTCTTGATATGACCATTTTTGCAACAATAGTTACAAGTAGTAGAATCATGTTTAGCTTTGGCCAACAAGCTTGAAAAAGATTTTGATTTGCTTGAAAAACCTAATCCGGCTTTATCAAAGCTACAACGTTGCAAGCCAAGCAATTCATTCATCTTTATACTACTTTCACTAAACTTGGCAAAGGATGTCTTTAAATTAAGCACTTGGTTTTTCAAAGTAGTATTTTCTTCTTCCTTCTTAGCCAAGTCTAGCTTAAGTGCTTTGTTGCTCTTCTTGGTTTTACCAAGACAATCAATGAGTTCATTATAAGCATCTAATAATTCATCATAAGAAGGTACCTCATCATCATCCTCTTCATCTTCATTTCCAAGAGCCATTAGACAAAGATTTTTGGCTTCTTCTTCATCGGAGTCGCTATCACTCCATGTAGCTATGAAAGCCTTCTTCTTCCCTTTGTCCTCATTCTTCTTCCTAGGACATTTGTTAGCATAATGGCCTATTTCTTGAAAATTATAACAAGTTACCTCATTTTTGGATTCTTGTTTGGTAGCATTGGAGGTCTTTGACTTGCTATGCTTGGTGAAGAGCTTTTTGAACTTCTTTGTGAACAACCTCATCTCTTCATCATCATCATCTTCTTCTTCATCGGAGTGGTCTTTCCTTCCCACCAAGGCAATCCCATTTCTCTTGGATCTATCCTCCTCCTTTACTTCTCTCCTTGTGGCAACTTCAAGTTCATGAGTCACCAAGGTGCCATGGAGCTCATCAAGATCATAGGAAGCACTTTCTCCTTTGTTGGACTCGATAATTGCCGTCCTCTTTGCATCCCATTCCTTTGGTAAGGCTCTTAGTGCTCTCCTCCATATTTGCTTTGGAGGGTACTTCTCTCCAAGTTGGGCAAGCTCATTTATGATAAGGGTGAGCCTCCTAAACATGGAATCAACTTCTTCTCCGGACTCCATCTCAAAGGTTTCATACTTGAGTTGCAATAGATCAATCTTGGTCTCCTTTACTTGATTAGTGCCCTCATGACAAATTTCCAATTTGTCCCAAATTTCCTTTGCCGTCGAGCACATTGAGATCCGGTTGTACTCCTTCATATCTAAAGCACAATGCAAAATATTAATCGCTTTAGCATTTTGTGAAATTAATATCATATCGCTCTAGTGAAATCGTCCATATCTTTGGGAACACTAATTCCCCCAACTTCATTTAAAGGAGTATGTGGACCTTTCACAATGATTTTCCATAGATCATAATCTACGGATTTGATATATAGAGAAATTCTATTTTTCCAATACCCGTAGTTATCACCCGTGAAGAGCGGAGGTCTATTTGTCGATTGACCTTGAGCAAACTCATTTGCTAGATTAGCCATATAAAAGTTTTGATTTAAAACAAAAATCAATTGGCTCTGATACCACTTGTTGGAATCGAAGAGGGGGTGAATGAGATTCCTTGGCTACTTTAGCTTTTTAAAATGAGTTTGAAAAATAAAAGAGTTTTGCGCTTGCGGAAGCCTTTAGTCAATCGATAAATAAAAAGAATAAATAAATAAATGCGTAATGAAAAATAAAGCAATAAATAACAAAAGGATTTGTTATAGAAGTTCGGCGATGAATCGCCTACGTCTCCTCTTCCCGGTTAGATAACCTCCAACCGAGGTTCCACTAGAATAAAAGATCTTGGCCTTGAAGTTAGCCACAACCCAACTCTTCCCGAGTTTACAACGCTCTTCCCGAGCACACTACTCTTCCCGAGTACACAACGCTCTTCCCGAGCACAATACCCTTCACGAGTATACAAAGCTCTTCCCGAGCTACCAACACTCTTCACGAGTCTTCTTGGCCTTAAGGGCTCCAAGGATAGCCACACACTTGCACCAACTAGACTTGTTGATGACTTTACAATTTTCCAACTTGCTTTGGTGTTGGAGGACCTTTACAAGAAATCAAACCAAAAGCACCTTCACGGTGTACTCACACGAAGACAACAAGACTTAACAAATGGAAACAATTACTAGCTCCAATACAACAACAATGTATGGAGTTTGTAATGCTATTCAAGAATTTAATAATCAAAGCTTTGGTATAGTTTGTAGACTTGTTTCTTAGCTTCAAAATGCTCCAAAGCATCCATATTTATAGTGTAGAAGGCCTCCAAGGCTCCTACTAGCCGTTGCTTCAAATAAGGCTTGAATCACTCCAAGATCGCCTCGGACATCGCCTCGGGCGATCACCATCGCCGCGCCCCAACGGTCAGCAAAAATCACAGATCGCCTCAGGCGATCGCTGGATCGCCTCAGGCGATCCAAGTCAAATCCCAATGCCGTAGCTTCAGCAGCCTGAAATCATGCATCGCCTCGGGCGAAGTCCACATCGCCTCAGGCGTTCCAGCCCATCGCCTCAGGCGTTCGTGACATCGCCTCGGGCGAACTCCCCGCGCGCATGCCCGCGCATTGCCTCGGCGTCGCTTCAGTCGATGTGCGGGAGCGAAGTCCCTGTGGCTGCCATCGCCTCAGGCGTTGGTCACCATCGCCTGGGGCGATCTTCCTCGCATGCTCGCCTGGCCATCGCCTAGGTCGATGAGCGTGGCGATCCTCGCCTGGCACCCATCGCCTGGGGCGATGATCACCATCGCCTGGGGCGATCCAGACCAGATTGCACACACTTGAAAATCATCATTCCAATCCACTTTTCATCACTTAATCTGCACACTAAGTAGATGCATTAGTATAACAAACACAAGTTTTGTTGATCATCAAAACTCAAAGATTGACCGGGGATAATTTAACGCATTAAACGCATCCATGCGTTTAAGGCTCAACAACCTCAATGAAGAGGTAGGGGATATGGGCAGTATGAATGCTAGTGTTGCTCAGACAAAGCCGTTACCGCCACCTGCTGTGGGCGTGGAGCCCAGTGCACAGACGTTATTACCAGGGGAGCTCAGTTTGACACAGTTTCTGAACTTCCGTCCACCCATGTTTGAGGGGATCGAGTCTGGAGAAGGGGCCGAAGAGTGGCTGGAACGGATAGAACAGATACTTGTGACTGCGCCTTGTGCACGGACCGCATGGTTACGACTAGCAGAGTTTCAAGGTATGGTAGTAGACTGGACTGTATTCAGGACCCGGTTTCTTAACCGGTATTTTTCTGCAGCTGCTAGACAAGTAAAAGAGGACGAGTTCACTAATTTGAAGCAGGGCAGCATGTCAGTTTCAGATTTTGCTTTGCAGTATTCCTCACTGTTGAGGTATGTCCCTCATATCGCTGTGAGCAGCCATGCGAAGATGAGGCATGTGGGGTCCTCGTTACTTAATCCATTATGTATTCAATCATAAGTACATATGTGAGTCAGAATTAAGTAAGTCATACACTGTTTAAGCGTTTCTTACTAATAGGTTGTTACAGATGTACAAGTACAAAAACCCTATTCACATATACATCACATGTATAAATAACAACCTAAGCCAGCACAACCTATGTAGTGGTTCACCTCGCAGCGGAATAAGACTCACGAATCCCACGTCTATGCAATCCTACAGAAATATTCACACAACGTGAGTATAGATAAACCATGATCTTAGTGCAATATCAAAACACAATATCAATGATAAAGCACAATAAACATCATATCCAATGTGAATGCTCTGTATCATGCATCAACCAATGCACCATGTCATGACATGTCTCAACAATCACCCTATTATCAGGAGCCCAATATGATATGCCTATTCAGCTCAATATGTCAGTGGAACCACATCACATCTTCATATTAGCAGCACATATCATAGCACCGTACTCATCTGTGATAATAGCCAGAGCATATACCCAAACTAGGCGTATATCTCTCAAGCCAAAGCATATGTAGTATATCTATCAAGGCAATGATCCCAGCCAAAGCATATACCAAACCGGGCATATCTATCAAGGCAATGATCTCACCAAAGCATATACACATATCTATCAACGCATCCATCCAAATCATATGAAATCCATGTATGTACATGCATATGATACTACCAATCATATGACACAAGCTAACAAAAATCATATGATATCAAAACCATAACATCATCATCACATAATATATATACTCCGTACGTCAACACGTACCTGGTATACGACAATAAAAGCGATAAATCAGGCGTTGATGGCTATTTACCTCTTTGCCCCGTTCCCTGTGATGATGCTACAAACACATAAATAATATACCATATTATACGAGGCTTCAAAAATAAATGCTACAAAATATAACATTTTTCATAATTTCCAAGGCACCGATCGATCGCTACAATTGCCGATCGATCGCCAAAACTTTCTGTCTCATCGCGATCGATCGCAATTACTTGGCGATCGATCGCCAAAATGCCCTGTTCATAGCGATCGATCGCTACAAACTCACCGATCGATCGCCACGCATTTTCACCGCCTTATATTTTGGCTGTCCTCGGCGATCGATCGCCACACAAGCACCGATCGATCGCCGATGCCCAGAAAGCTTAGAGCATGGCGATTTTCAAGCATATCTCCATGGTTTTCAACCTACAACTTGAAGCTCAACATTGAAACATGTTTCATGCAATCTCTAATATCATATTAACATGTTTCTATCCTCATACAACTCAAGTGTTTACACTATAACTCATATCAAAGCACACACCACCAAATTACATGCTTCAACTTCACTTCCTCCTTTACTACCATAAACAAGGATACAAAGTACATAAATCTTACCAAGATGTTAAGAATTCACTTATCCTAACTTTCTCTCTTGATTACCAAGTGCAAATCCAAGCAAAGAATCAACCCTAAGAAAGGAGCTAGAGAGGAGCTTGGGTAGAGATTTGTGGGTGAATTGTGGTGTATTATGTGCTTTGATAGCTGAAATCAACTTGATATACTTGGCCTCATCTTAGATGCAAATTCACATGACATTCCTAGCAATTCAAATGCTAATTTACATGTACATGCATATGAAATTAAATTCAAATGCCCACTAGTCCAAGTTGCTTGATATGTCATTACACTTGATTTAATTCAAGTCATTTCTTTGCACTACATTTTGTGCATCATTTTTCATTCCTTGCCATATATCACATATTCATGTCATGTATGTGAGTATTAACCCTCGGTTCAACCTGAACCCAAGTCCACATCGTACCGTAAGTATTCAAAATTACGCCATAATCATATGACACGTGTATAAAAACAACTCGAGGCATTACAAGGCATTTCCTGAAGGGACTGAGGCCAGAACTATTTGATCGGGTTGTCTCCAACAACCCCAGCTCTTTTGATGACGCCCTGACACGGGCAGAGTTGGCAGAGATTGCAGTGGGCGCGTACAAGGATGTTGTACCCCCTTTCGTACCACCACAGAGGCCTGTTGCTGATAGTCTGAGGCCACGAGGGGATCAGTTCAAGGCTCGTGGGGCCTCATCATCTTCCAGATTTGGTGGGAAGAAGTCTCAGGGTCAGAAGCAAAACAATCGGGGACCCACACAGGGGAGTAAGGCAGGAGGGGATAGGTGTGACCGCTGTGGAGGATTTCACTTGTCACGTGACTGCCGAGGTTGTTATGTTTGTGGCAGAGTGGGCCACCTAGCTCGGAATTGCCCCAATCGGGCAAGTCAGGCGGACTCAGGGCCGAATAGGCCAAGATTTGACGCTAAGACGGCAACACAGAGACAGCAGTTTGCACCTCGACCACAGGGAGGTCAGGCGGCGGGACCGCCGCAAGGTCAGGCGTATGCACTGACTAGGGAGCATGCTGAGGCAGCCCCGGAGGAGGTCATTGCTGGTACGTATCATTTATTTACGTACCCTGCATTTATTTTGGTAGATACATGTGCTTCTCATTCTTTTGTATCTGTTGCTTTTGTGGAGAGACACCACTTGTGCTCGTCTCTGTTACCCACGCCTCTCATGGTCTCGACACCCATGGGAAAGCATGTGATTGCGGACCGACTGTTATCTGATTGCCTCATTTATTTTGAGGGCAATGATCTGAGGGCCGATCTGATTCAGTTAGAGATGGCAGATTTTAACTGCATTATCGGCATTGATGTGTTGAGCAGATACCGAGCTGTGGTAGATTGCCGACAGAGGATGGTACATTTTCTATCTGATCAGGGGTTCCAGTGGACCTTTTATGGGGACGGCTCTCGTCCAAAGATTTCAGTGATCTCAGCGGTTAAGATGTCGCGGTTATTGGAACGCGGCCACACGGGCTACCTTATTTATGCCATGGATGCATCAGACGAGAAGGAAGTGAGAGCCGAGGACATTTCGGTCGTGGCGGAATTCATTGATGTATTCCCGGATGAGATTCCAGGGTTTCCGCCAATCAGAGATGTGGAGTTTGCCATTGAGCTACTGCCGGGGACATCAGCCATTTCTCGTGCCCCATACAGGATGGCACCGACAGAGCTGAGAGAGCTGAAAGTGCAGTTACAGGAGCTCCTCGACAAGGGATACATTTGTCCTAGTGTATCGCCTTGGGGTGCACCAGTCTTGTTCGTGAAAAAGAAGGATGGTTCAATGCGCCTGTGCATTGACTACATGCAACTGAACAAGGCCACAGTGAAAAACAAGTATCCACTTCCGAGGATTGATGATCTGTTCGATCAGCTTCAGGGTACAGAGGTTTACTCAAAGATAGATTTGAGGTCAGGCTATCACCAGGTGCGGGTTAGGACTGATGATGTCCAGAAGACAGCTTTTAGAACTCGGTACAGACACTATGAGTTCTTAGTGATGCCTTTCGGTGTAACTAATGCACCTGCAGTTTTTATGAGTTTGATGAACGGAGTATTTCAAGAGTACCTCGATCGGTTCGTGATCGTGTTCATTGATGACATCCTTGTCTACTCAAGGAGTGAGGGGGAACATGCCGATCATTTGAGGACAGTATTACAGATTCTCAGAGATCACCGGTTGTACGCCAAACTCAGCAAGTGTGAGTTTTGGCTGAGCAGTGTATCATTCTTGGGTCACATTATCTCTCGACAGGGGATATCAGTAGATCCCAGGAAGATTGAGGCGGTTATGGATTGGTCCGCCCCTACTTCAGTCAGTGAGATTCGAAGTTTTCTTGGTTTGACTGGCTATTACCGACGTTTCGTCGAGGGTTTCTCAAAGATCGCCAAGCCACTTACACAGCTGACTCAGAAGGGAGTTCCATTCCTTTGGTCGGAAACTTGTGAGCAGAGCTTCCAGGAGTTGAAGCACAGATTGACTTCAGCGCCAGTTTTGGTGATTCCCAGGGAGAACAAAGGGTTCGTTCTCTATACCGACGCATCGCTTCAGGGTTTAGGATGCGTGCTGATGCAGGATAAGCACGTTGTGGCTTACGCTTCGAGACAATTGAAGCCACACGAGGCGAGGTATCCAGTCCACGATTTGGAGCTAGCAGCTATAGTGTTTGCCTTGAAGATCTGGCGACACTACTTATATGGTACCTCATTCACCATATTCACTGATCACAAGAGCCTGAAGTTCTTGTTTACACAGGCTGAGCTGAATATGAGGCAGAGGAGATGGATGGACCTGCTGAAGGACTATGACTGTGAAATCGAATACCATCCGGGAAAAGCAAACTTGACAGCCGATGCTTTGAGTCGAAAAGTAAGGAGCACGGCAGAGGATGCCATGTGTCTATCAGCTATGATGGGCTCCTACTGCCATTTGGGGTTTGATTACGATGTGTCTGCTTCACGAGTGCAGGTTTTGACCTTATTAGCTGAGCCGGCTATTTATGATCATATCAGGAAGGCTCAGGAGACCGACGAAGAGGTTCAGAGATGGTTATCCGTGATTCGTTTGGGTCAGTCGTCGAAGTTCACGGCGGCTGAGGATGGTTCCTTGAGGTTAGGTGATCGGTGGGTGGTTCCGAATACGCCTGAGTTGCGTCAAGGAATATTACAACGAGCCCATTGCAGTAGGATGAGTATCCACCCGGGCGGAAAGAAAATGTATAAGGATTTATGCAGCCAATTTTGGTGGAGGTGAATGAAACAAGATGTTACCTCATTCGTCAAAAGGTGTTTGATTTGTCAGCATGTAAAGGCTGAGAGGCAGAGGCCTGGTGGTGAGCTAAGGAGCTTGGAGATACCACAGTGGAAGTGGGAGCACATATCCATGGACTTTGTGACCCACTTACCGAGGACTGTTTCGGGTTTTGATGCCATATGGGTAGTCGTGGACAGACTGACTAAGGTGGCTCACTTCATTCCATATTGTATGACCTTCACGTACTTGAGGATGGCACAGTTATATATCAGAGATGTGGTGAGACTGCATGGGATCCCTGTTTTGATTGTGTCTGATCGAGATCCGCGATTTACATCTCACTTCTGGGAAGGTCTTCAGTCAGCTCTAGGTACAGAGTTGAGGTTGAGCACAACCTATCATCCCCAGACGGACGGACAGACCAAGCGTACGATACAGACGCTCGAAGATATGTTGAGGGCTTGTGTGCTGGAGTTCGACACTTCTTGGCAGGACTCAGTAGCCTTGGTGGAATTTTCTTATAATAACAGTTACCAGGCTAGCATACAGATGGCTCCATTTGAAGCCCTATATGGCAGGCGTTGCAGGTCGTCTTTGTGTTGGGATGATGTGGACCGTAAATCGGTCGGAGGACCAGAGTTGGTCCAGGTTATGGAAGAAAAGGTAAAGGTTATCAAGAGAAAGATGAAGGCAGCTCAGGACAGACAGACAGCATATGCCAATCAGCGGCGAAGACCGTTGGAGTTTCAGTTGGGCGACAGAGTCTTTCTGAAGATCTCACCTTTCAGAGGTGTAGTACGGTTTGGGATGCGGGGAAAGTTATCCCCAAGATATGTAGGGCCGTACGAGATCTTGCAGCGTGTTGGTACTCTGGCGTACCGTTTGGCTTTACCGCCCTCTCTGTCTGGCATTCACGATGTATTTCATGTGTCTATGTTGCGGAAGTACGAGCCAGATCCTTCTCATGTGTTGCAGCCTTCTGAGGTTCAGATTGAGTCCGATGTTTCCTATGTGGAGCGGCCTATCAGGATTTTGGATAGGGCAGATCGCAGACTGAGAAACAAAGTTATTCCTATGGTCAAAAGTTCAGTGGGATCGTAGGGGTGTCGAGGAGGCCACGTGGGAGACAGAGCGGCACATGGTGCAGCACTATCCAGAACTGTTTTCTGGTATGTGATTTATGTTTTGTTTTATATTGGGTGAGTGCATGCTGATTTCGATGACGGAATCTTATAAGTAGAGGAGTATTGTGATATCCCCGAAATGATTATGCGATTTTAATGATTAATTAAATTATGATGATTTTGGTGTTAATTCATGGGATTGAATTAATATTATTGAGGATATGCATATCAGTGTGCATGTGTTATATGTTGGGATTTTGGGGTTGTGGCATGATTATTTGGGGTGTGTGTGTTATTTGTTTTGGTGAAGCATGCTTAAATGGGAATTGAAGTATTTTATTGAGAAAATACTATAAATATCATGTGAGGATATTTTAATACATCGTGCTAAATACCGGGACCAAAACATAACACATCACTTAACCCACCACCCAACCACCCCCCTTGACCCATACCCTGCTGCCAGCTGCTCACCCATACCCCTTTTCCCTTCTCCCACCCTACCTTCCCATGTCTGAAATCCCTCCATTTCTCTCCCAAAAATTGTCCAACACTTGCTGAGCAAGATAGGAAGTAGTTCAACCATTTTTATTGCTTTGAAGCCTTCCAAAAATCGGAGCAAAAAGGGGTGAGAAACCATGTTCTGGTTTTGAATTTAAGTTGTTTAAGTTCATGCTTTTTGTTGGTGTAAAAATGGCATGTTAGCTTAGGTTTCTTAAAACCTTCGATTTAAATGCTTATATAGTGTTGTTATGAAGCTCCCAGTATTTTTCCTTGAGCATGTTACATGTTTTATGTGAAGGATTTAAGCATGTAAATTATAGTGTTCGAAAATCTGGGTAAAGTGGTTGCCCTGTTTTTCTGGAAAATATGGGATGGGAGTGAAGTTGTAGAGGAATTATCATGCATGTCGGCTAGGTTTTTTGGTAAACCTTTGATTTGAGTACATGCATGGTAGTTTTGTAAAGCTCTTGGAGGTTTTGTTCGAGCATTTTTATGTTATATGTTGTAGTTTTAATAGCATGAAATAAGGTGCTCGAGAAATCTGGAAATGAAATATGTACCCTGTTTTCAGCAAATCTTGGATGGGTACTGATATTGTTGGGTGATTTTCATGCATGTGGGTTTATGTTTGGGTGTCACTTTGATTTAATTACACTCACGGTAATACCTTGTAGCTACTAGCATGTTGGTTTGGGCATGTGGTATAGCTTATGTGCCAATTTGAATGGTATGAATATGAGTGTTCAGAAATCTGGAAAATATCGCGCACAGAGCATGTGGCGATCGATCGCCACAAATGAGGCGATCGATCGCCGAAGGCCAGTAGCCAAAATCAAAGACAGGCGATCGATCGCCATGAATGGCGCGATCGATCGCCATGGGCCAGTGAAGTCTGGCGATCGATCGGCTCGAGGTAGCGATCGATCGCCAGAGGCAGAATAATGAAAAAATGATATTTTGTTGGATTTTTGATTTTGGACTATAAATTGGCATCTAATATTGTGTTGTACACTGGTGTAGAGCCTTCACAGATAGCTACACAGCGCAGGGGATAGAGTCCCGCAACACACTACATTTTGGAAAGGTACGTAAGCGACGTACGGGCATCCCAACGGTAACATGTACCTTATGTTTGTCTATTTGACACATGATGAATGCAATGTGATGCATTAAGAGTATGATACATGTTATTATGCATTGTTGTTGCATATTTTGCATTGTTGTTGCATATTGTGATGTGGAATAAAGAGGTGTATTCCACGAGTCAAGAGAGACCACAGTGTAGATTTTAATGCTTACGCTTGACCGCTAAAAATGTGGAAGCGGGAGGGGGGAGGCTCGCTTGCACATGGAGGCGGGGTATACCGTACTAAGCGAGGATGAGATACCGCTTGTACGAAGAAGCGAGGATGAGATACCGCTTGTTTTTGAGATTATGAAGCGATGAAGCATTAAAATAACTATTGATATATGACTCAAAAACTGTGTAAAGAAAGAGGTGATATGTCATGACATTATTAAAGGATCCATAATTTCATATAATGTGTTTATTATGAGTTATGGTACAGGGACAACCAATGGACGTTGTAAATGCTTGGAAATACAGGAAGTGCTTTGTATTTATGATTTATGCATTTACGCTTTATGTATTCATATTGTGTTGTATATGAATAGCTATGTGCTCATGTATTGGGGGTTGTCTTTGTAGGTGCATTTGATACGGAGAATCAGGGTCGGGGTTGATACATTGAGCCTTAAGAAGTGCTATGGGATTACCAGAAAAGAGATTTATTTTGAGTAGTTTCTACAAGTGGTAGAGTAAAGCTATAAATTGTACATATTGCTAGGAATATGAAAAAAATTCCTTTTGAACTTTTGGTACTGTAACTTAAGCTCCGGATATCAACACGACTTAACATTCTGATTAAGTATGGTTAGTTCTCTTAATTGCACCTTATAATATGTTTAACATACGGGGTCTTACAAATTGAAGTATTCTTCCCAAGATGGATTGTACTCTGACTGTCACAGAACAGCTTGTACTGATCTTGCACAAAATTTAATTTCCCTAAAAACCCTTCATCCAAAGTAACTCCTTATATGCCTCAGTTGCTGCAATAAACTCTGCTTCAGTTGTTGACAAAGCTACACACTTTTGCAATTTTGACTATCATGACAGAGCTCCCCCTGCAAATGTAATCAGGTATCCTGATGTTGACTTTCGAGAATCAACATCTCCGGCCATGTCCGCAGCTGTGTAGCCTATCTAAAGTCTGGATCCTCCAAAACCCAGTCTGTGTTTAGAGGTGCCTAGTAGATATCTTAACATCCATTTTACTGCATCCAATGCTCCTTTTCCGGTTTCGAAAGGAATCTACTCACTACACCTACAGAGTGAGCTAAATCTGGCCGAGTACATACCATGGCATACATCAGACTTCCAACTGCTGAAGCATATGGAACATTTCCCATCTCTTCTTCCTCATCCTCCGTAGAAGGAATTTGATGTGAATTCAACTTGACGTGGTTGGCAAGAGGACATCCAACCGGTTTTGCCTGGTCCATGTTGAATCTCTGAAGTACCTTCTCAATGTAATTCTCCTGCGTCAACCAGGTCTTCTTGGCATACCCGTCTCGCTAGATTTCCATGCCAAGAATTCTTTTTGCTGGCCCCAAGTCCTTCCATGCAAAGGTCTTGCTTAGTTGCTTCTTTGGCCTTTGATTTCAGAAGCATCTTTGCCAACAATCAACAGATCATCTACATAGAGCAGAAGCACCATCAAATCATCATCAGAGGTTTTTATGGCAAACACACAATGGTCTGCAGTAGTCTTCATGAATCTCTGTTGAGTTATTACATATTCAAACTTCATAACCATTGTCTCGGTGCTTGTTTGAAACCGTACAGACTCTTCTTTAGTTTGCACACAAGGTCTTCTTTCCCCTTCTATGCAAAACCTTCTGGTTGATCCATGAAAATTTCCTCCTCCAAATCTCCATGAAGGAAAGCTGTCTTGACATCAATTTTTTCTATCTCTAGATCTAGCTCTGCTGCTAACCCCAACACTATACAGATGGATGTATCTTCACCACAAGTGAGAAAATCTCATCAAAATCGACCCCTTGTTTCTGATTGAAACATTTGACGACGATTCTAGCTTTAAATCTTGGTTGACTACTGTGTTCTTCATGCTTCAACCTAAACACCCACTTATTTTTCAAAGTTTTCTTGCTTTTCGGCAACTTCTGTGATGCCGGAATAATTAATAATCATTCATTGGATTTAATTATGGTGTTTATTTGATATGTCGGGATTTAATTCTCGAGTATCGAATTTTGGAACGGAGTCGGGATAAATGTTTTGAGATTGAAATTACAATGTTAATTATATTCAAGGAATTTAAAAGATTCTTGGTGGTTCGGATTGGAATAAAATAATCCTGGGTTGAATTGTAGTGTATTGAATTAAAAGAGATTCTTGAAATAATAAAACTTGAGATAATTATTGAAGGATAGAGATATAACCTATTATTGAGATGAGAAAATAATTGAAGGGTTGGGGTTAAGCCTAGGTTAGACAAAAACGCATACTCCTCTACAAGACACACACAAAAGAAATCGGTCTTCTCTCCCCCTTTCTCTAACTCACGCTGTCTCCCTCCTTCATTACAAGAGGCGATTTTTCCTTCCTTGCTTCAGGGGTGATTCTTGTTCAAGCTTGTGTGGGTAAGATGATATATGATACCTTGGTCATTTATCCCTCACTGTGCTCGATTTTTCTGCTTTGTTGGGTTCGAAATGGGCTGTTGTTCTTGGTCGAAAATGTTGTTGTTTTACTCGATTTTTGTTGATGTTTATGGTTCAAAATATGCAGCCTTTTTGGTACGATTTTCCTGCTGTTGGTTTGAAAATCTGTTGTCCTTTGTTTCGATTTTTCATTTCATTGTTGTGTATGGTTCGAAATTGCTGATTATTGTGATTCAAATCTAGGCTGATATTGGATCGAAATTATACTGTTTTTGAGGCTGAAATCTTGCTGCTATGTTGAGCTTTAATCTTGTTATTTGACTTTGAAAAAATTATCAGCTGCTAGTTGGCTTTATTCGTTGCTGATTTTGCTTCGAAAAATCATGCTATTTTGGTTCTAACATTTGGGATATTGTGGGTCCAAAATAAGCTGATGTATATAGTTTGATTTATATGTTGGAAATGGTCTGATTTCCTTGTTGTGATGGCCGAACTCTTGTTGTACATAAGTTGATTCTTTCTGTTGCTTATAAATCGACTTTTTGCTGTTTAGAGCTTGAAATTACAGTTGTCATTAGCTCAGAAAACTTGTTGTAATGAAGCTCCAAAAATCTGTCATCATAGTGTTAAAAACGTGTCTTGAAGTGTGGTTTTTGGGGGTTTTGATGGCCGAGTTTCAGGGCTATTGTGAGCTTGCAAATCATGCTCATGAGGTGTTTGCTAATATGTTAAGTTGATGTTTAAGTGTTGGCCTAAAGCCTTGTCAATTAGTGGTGAAAAACCTTCACATTTCTAACTTAAAACTTTATAGTGTCTTAGTGGGTGTTGGGGGAATGAGATGGGTTGTTTTACCTTTGAAACATGCGTAGGTTTGAATGGATGAGTTAGATACATGTTAGTAGGTGTTATAACATGTAGTGAAGTGTATGGGAGCGATATGCTTGAATTTGTGACATAGCATGAATTGGCGATTTATATCACTTTAATGAGTTATTAATGATTATATTGAGTTGTTGGACTTTCTCAGAGCTACCACAGACCTCGGGACAAAAAAGGATGATAGCTGGACTTGAAATCAAGTGATAATGTACGTAGTGGCTTACAGACGGGTATACATATTATGAAGTAATTACATATTCATATATTCATGTATTATTGTTGTAATGATGGAATGTAAGAAATGGATATGTGTGTCAAGTATGACATATATGGTATGGTGGATACATAATTGTACATGATCCGTATATATGAGTAAAGAAAAGAATATATATATATGTACGTGGTATGACGGATACGTGGTGGTACGTGATCCGAGAGTGAGTATTGATGCCTTGGGCATGATCAATATTAGAAATTGTTGAGAATGAGATAGATTGATAGGCAGGATTGCATTGATATGAATTTATTTATGATTAAGCATACATAATGGTTATATTGAATTTATTGTGTTGATAAGTATCATATTTTAAATAACTCTGAACTTGATGTTATGAAAGCGTGTGAGTTTGAAACAGGAACAGTACGTGGAAGCTATACCGATTCAGAACTATACATGGAGTACATTTGTATAGATTTTCAATAATATTAAATTGTGATATTATGATCTTATCATGATCTTTATGCTTTGTTACGAATATGAGTATTGTGATATTGGATGCTCACCCTGTGTGGGGGTTGTTTCAGGTACCACATATACAAAGTTACTTTGGAGCAGCAAGCTCGAGCTTGGTTGGATAATATTGCTTCTGGAAGTGAAATATGAGATTGGGTAAATAGTATACATTATTTATGCATTATTAGATGGGTATTCATTATTTGTGACTCGCGTGTGAGCACCTAGATACCTGTATATGGTATGTATGCATATTTCTAAGTTTCTCCTTATTTTGGTGTTAGATGTATTTTATTTTGTGGATATATGTGCATTATGGATTGAGTAGACGAACGATGCATTATATCGGTGAATTGTTGGGAAATTGAGTATGTTGATATTGTGATAATGGGGGAAATTGAATATTGTCTCTTTGTTTATATTTTGGGAAGTCGGGTTTACTGGGAGACTTTGCCCATTTTTTATAAAATCCCACACAACAATTATGAAGTATGCAGTGAGAGTTTTAAAGACCGCTAAGTTATTTGTGTACATGACGTCATAATTGCATTTTTGACATGATGGGACGTTGGGATCTACAACTTCACTAGCTCAAATGTATCATTATCATGCAAGGATTGTATTTCATCTTGCATGGCCTACATCCACTTATCCCTGTGTTCACCGGTCATAGCTTCATTGAAGCTATCTTGTTCTCCGCCGTCAGTTAGCAGCATATATTCATTCGGGGAATATCTGTTTGGGGGTCACACTACTCTTCCATAACGTGTGGTATGAGAACCTTCAGCTTGTGGTTCACTGTGAACACAAACCTCACCATCAGGTGGAACTTCCTCATGACCATTATGTACTTCTTCATCTTCAACTGGTTGTGGATTTACCGTCGAAGGCCACCTTTCAATATTTTCTTTAGATCCACAATTCTTCTCTCTAGCATTCTCCAAGAATCCATTATCCTGAAATACGGCATCACGACTTCTTATAGGATTTTGGAGATCTATATTGTAAAACTTGTATCCAAGTTGATCCAGTCCATAACCTATAGATA
Organism: Haberlea rhodopensis; assembly: GCA_907163345.1. Taxonomy (NCBI): domain Eukaryota; kingdom Viridiplantae; phylum Streptophyta; class Magnoliopsida; order Lamiales; family Gesneriaceae; genus Haberlea; species Haberlea rhodopensis. Next base: position 1,463,578 of record CAJQUN010000037.1, read on the forward strand.
TGCACTTTCTTGTTTTGGCATCCAATTTCTGTCTGTCATCCTTTGATATATGAATATAAGCAACACATCCAAATTGATCATAGGAAATTTCCTTTTCCCTGCCACACCTGCTCCGGAACATCATAATTGAGAGGAACACATGGTGAATGGTTCAACACATATGCCGCTGCAACCACTGCCTCACCCCAAAAGTCATTAAACAGTTTTGGGTGTGATAGCATACTTCTGACTCTTTCTGCCAAGGTTATGTTCATCCTCTCAGCTAATCCATTGAGCTGTGGTGTTTTCGGCGGAGTCATTTGGTGTCGGATTCCGTTCTTTTTACATATCTCAACAAAGGATCCAATGTATTCTCCTCCATTATCTGTTCGAATACATTTAAGTTTTATGTATGTTGTCGTTCAACCAAGCTTAGAAACTTGTTGAATGTTTCTGCTACTTGGTCTTTGGTTTTCAGTGTCCGCACCCAAATCTTTCAGGAAATGATCATTGATGAAATTTACACAGTATCTTGCACCTCTGAGTGATATTGTCATCGGTCCACATAGATCTGAGTGCACCAGATCTAAAATTTTCTCGGCTCTGCTAGGAGGTGAACCTTTGAATGATATCATATTATGTACTCCGTCCAAGCAATCCGTGCAGTGTTTCATATGAACCTGTTTTATACCGGGAAGAACCTGCTTACTCACAAGGCGTGTAAGATTCTTTTCACTTATGTGGCCAAGACGTCGATGCCACAACTCTGTTGAGTCCTTTTCTTCTGCTGCATAATTCATGCTCTCATAAGATTTCCTTGTATTATGTACAACTTTGGCATCTTTAATTATTTCGCTACTATAAGTGAGCCTCTGGGAATTTTGCATACTCCTTTTATGGAAGGTGGTGCAAAAGCCTTCATCATCCAGTCATTCCACTGAAATTAGACTCAGGCGCATGTCAGGTACGTGTCTGGTGTCGAGCCCTTCACGGTAGTCAAGCTCACATATCCTTTTTCGACAATCTTGGATAGTCCTTCATTGCCCATCCTCGCCACCCCAAAGTCCCCTGGTGTATAGTATATGAGTTCTTCCCTGCGAGATATGACATGGACTGTTGCTCCATTATCTATCACCCAGATGGTTCCTTGAGTCGCCGAATTTGCGGACTCTTGCTCTTGCTCGTGAACGACTTTGAACTCGTCAATGGCGTTTGTTTGCTCATTACGGGTTCATGCTTGCCTTTGCCTTTCAGCTTCGGTAATATTTCTTTATATGTCCCTTTTCACCACATTGATGACACCTTACATTGGCATATCTCCCCGAGGATTTACCTCTCCTCGGTTTCTTATATGTGATTCCCTTGTTCTTGCTTCTCCCCATTGACTCAGTAGCCAAGACATCTGACTGCGATGTAGAAGCATCATGGGATCTCTGCCTCATCTCTTCATTCAAGATGCCGCTCTTGATGAAGTCCACATTCATGACTTCTCATGGGGCTGTATTTGTAAATGATATATCCAGAGTGTTGGAATCGAAGAGGGGGGATGAATGAGATTCCTTGGCTACTTTAGCGTTTTAAAATGAGTTTGTAAAATAAAAATATTTTGCTCTTGCGGAAGCCTTTAGTCAATCGATAAATGCAAAGAATAAAATAAATAAATGCGTAAATGAAATAAAGCAATAAATAACAAAAGGATTTGTTATAGAAGTTCGGCGATGAATCGCCTACGTCTCCTCTTCCCGGTTAGATAACCTCCAACCGAGGTTCCACTAGAACAATAGATCTTGGCCTTGAGGGCTCCAAGTTAGCCACAACCCAACTCTTCCCGAGTTTACAACGCTCTTCCCGAGCACACTACTCTTCCCGAGTACACAAGCTCTTCCCGAGCACAATACTCTTCCCGAGTATACAAAGCTCTTCCCGAGCTACCAACACTCTTCACGAGTCTTCTTGGCCTTAAGAGCTCCAAGGATAGCCACACACTTGCACCAACAAGACTTGTTGATGACTTTACAATTCTCCAACTTGCTTTGGTGTTGGAGGACCTTTACAATAAACCAACACACACCTTCACGGTGTACCAACACGAAGTGAACAAGACTCACACACAATAAAAGAATTACAAGCTCCAATACAATAACAATGTATGGAGATTGCAAAGCTTAAATCAAATAATAATTATCAAGACTTTGGTATAAGTTGTAGGCTTGTTCCTTCGCGTCAAAATGCTCCAAAGCATCCATATTTATAGTGTAGGAGGCCCCCTAGGCTCCTACTAGCCGTTGCTTCAAATAAGGCTTGAATCACTCCTCGATCGCCTCGGAAACGCCTCGGGCGATCGCCATCGCCGCGCCCCAACGGTCAGCAAAAATCACGGATCGCCTCAGGCGATCCAAATTAAATCCCAATGCCGTAGCTTCAGCAGCCTGAAATCTTGCATCGCCTCGGGCGAAGTCCACATCGCCTCAGGCGTTCCAGCCATCGCCTCGGGCGTTCAGCCCATCGCCTCGGGCGATCTTCCCTGCGCGCATGCCCGCGCATGCCTCGGCATCGCTCCAGTCGATGTGCGGGGGCGAAGTCCCTGTGGCTGCCATCGCCTCAGGCGTTGGTCACCATCGCCTCGACCATCGCCTGGGGCGATCTTCCTCGCATGCTCGCCTAGTCATCGCCTCTGTCGATGTGCGTGGCGATGCCCCGCCTGGCACCCATCGCCTGGGGCGATGATCACCATCGCCTGGGGCGATCCAGGCCAGAATATGCACATTCAATTTTCTTCATTCCAAACCACTTTTCATCACTTAATCTGCACACTAAGTAAATGCATTAGTATAACAAACACAAGTTTTGTTGATCATCAAAACTCAAAGATTGACCGGGGATAATTTAACGCATTAAACGCAACCATGCGTTTAAGGCTCAACACAGAGTCTCCCAGGACTCTGGATATGAAGGTAGCACAATCAGGGCAATCACCTCATCATCAATCTTTATGCCCATACTTGATAACTGCTGCATGATTCCTTGAATCTCGTTCAAGTGAACTGCTACCGAAGTTCCTTCTTTGTACCGAACCTGAACTAGCTTGCTCAGGTAGAAGAGTTTGTTCTTGCCACTTTTGGAGGCATATAATGTCTCTAACTTCATCCAAAGTGTACGAGCATGAGTCTCGTTACAGGTGTGATTATACACGTTGTCATCGACAAATTGTCGGATGTACCCGAAGACCTGTTCGTGCTCAAAGTTTCATTCGGCGTCTGATTTCTCTTCTGGTTTAGTTTCGCTGAACACCGGTAGGCGCATCTTGGTGACAAACAGGAGATCTTTCATCTTGATTTTCCAAAGTTGTACGTACATCCATCTTTTGTGTCTACTACCAAAGAATTAATCTTTAAAGCATGAACACAAAATAAATTACTTCCCTAATAATGTCTAGAAAGCCTTTTCTGACGTGGAGGTTCAGACCAAGTGTGGGGCCTCCTCATCCCTCACCAAGTGTGGGGCCTCCTCATCCCTCATTTAGTCATATGGTTAAGTAAATGATTTTTATACTTAACTAGATTAATTAATAATATTACTGATCAAGATTTGTCACTACGTGTGTCTCTTACGTTATTCTCATACATGACATACATTGTGTACTAGTCAAAATTTGAGTGTTCTTTACTCTCGATCAGTTTCTCATCTAGCAACAAAAGGTAGACTCATAATCCCAGCATTCCCCGACTATGAGTCCCTACAGAAACAACCATGCATCATGAGTATATAGATGATATTCACAATCCAATATCAATAAAATGCATAAATACTGGATTTAGAACATCATGTATTTCATGCATTGGTATATTCCTCTTTGGTTGTTCTGTACATACACCAGATCACAATATAATATAATATGTTATCACACATCCAATGAATCTCACACATCACAATATAATATAACGAAGCACATATGATATTACTTTTTCGCTCAATATGTCAGTGAAACATGCTCACATCTTCATATTAGCAGCACATATCATATACCCAGCCCACGAGTTATAACAGTCTAATCTCATGCCTCAACATCATCGTGCCTCACAACACCAATCGCATGCCTCAACAGCATTGTGCCTCACATCACCGATCACAATGATATATATATATATATATATATATATATATATATATATATATATATATATATATATATTCATTATAAATGTATCATCGATACTCGTACGTTAACACGTACATGTCGTCATGTTCAAAATATATAAGATCAGAAGTTACTGATCAACCTCCTCTTTTATTTGTCCCTTGGGATGGTGCTACATGAAATTTTAAATGATTCAATATTATAAACATGCTTCATTATGACAATTCCAAGAAATTATAATTTTTCCATTATTTAACCCTAGCGATCGATCGCTGATCAACAGGCGATCGATCGCCTCATGTCAGAAAATTTATGTAAATGTTCTGCCTAGTAGCGATCGATCTCCTCTCTCACGCGATCGATTGCCACCTGACGATCGATCGGTCACAAGTAAGCGATCGATCGGTCACAAGTAAGCGATCGCATCGGTCACAAGTAAGCGATCGATCGCTCAACGCCACTTCACTCATGTTTATCCTCACGCGATCGATCGTTATATAACTCGCGATCGATCGCCACATGCTCAGAAATGCAAAACAAGGCAAAAACAGGGAACTTTGAGTTCATCTCCAACCACAACCTTCCTAACACATATTATACCCCTAAATTTTTATGAAAACAACCCCAATTCATGATATAAACATCTTTTCATAACAATAGAACTCATTTCCTTAAATCTTGACCTTATACCAACTCTTCACCAACATAAAACCAATTAAATCATATTTGAATCAAACTATCAACAAAAGGATGTAGAATTCATGTTATCCTTGCCAACACAAGCAACAACTTCAATCCAGTATCAAGTTTTACTTGATGTTCCTAGCTAAATCCAAGCAATTTTCCAAGAAAAATAGTGAGGACTTTTGAAGGAAGAAATCTTGTACAGATTACTAGGTGTAAATGTGTGTTCTATGTATTTTTCAAGCTAAATGCTTCTTTATACTTAACTTTTTGTACTTAACTTGAAAAATCAAGTAAATTCAAGCCATGTAGTTTATCATACATCAAGTTATGTTTTCCATGTGAAGTTACTACTAAATCATGTACATGTAATTTCATAAAACTCACATAACACAACAATATCAATTAATTGTTCGCAATTATGTTCAGATCATTTCTTTGCCAATTAGAACATGGACATTCTTTCATCGTCTATCAAATAATTCATTTTGTCTTCCATATTCGGTCAACTTGAACACGAGTCCACATCATACCGTAAGTATCTCATACTTACACAATAATCCAATAACACATGCATGATTCATATCTAGGCATTACACTAAGCTGCAACCACAGAGCATACGAGGACTTCCTATAGTATTTGAGAATCTGGCTCTGATACCAGTTGTTGGGATACCAGAGAAATCAACATATCATTGAGGTATAACGCAGCGGATATCACAAGCATATAATCAACAATTGAACAAGATGAATACCAAAATTTATAGTGGTTCACTCCAAATTGGACTACGTCCACTCAAGAACCTTCAAGAAGATTACTTTTTTATTGATAACAAAGAAGACAAGAGAATTGAGAAGATAAAGTACTTCACTCAGAACACTCTGATTTTAATGTTCACTTTCTCTTCACTAATCACATTCCTTCCATTGATAAAATCTCCTTAAGAAATCTAACATACAATCTCACTTTTACCTCAACACTTTAGTTTGTAGAAGAAAAAAAAGATTTGTGTTTTTGGGGTGGTTTTAGAATGAAAAATGTGTGGATATTTATAGGTGGAGATTAGGTAAAGAAACAAAAATTAATACATCATGGCTTACATAATAAGCCCATAGTTTTGACTAAACACAACATGTGTTTAATACTTGTCAAAAATTTGTGTTTGAATTCAAAAATTGTTGGCTTGATTCTTAGCATCTTAGTCTAGATTACGAGCATCAATGTTTTATGAGGATGAAAATATACTGGAATAAATATTGTATTATCTAAACAATAAATCTAATAGATGTATATATTATATCACTTTACATATTAATTAAATGAAATTGTCGAACAATACTTGTAACTGTAATCATATCTTGTGAAAATACTGATATTATCCTGAAGGGTAATTCAGGGTTATTTTAGGTATTTTATATAATTTGTAAATATAATCCTTACACAATCACCTACACCAAAGAAATCTTCTATTATCTATAATTTCTAATCACACAAACCAAACATGTTATAGATCATCACACTAATTATTAATCATCATTTATCATTTACTTTATCACTCTTATTATTCATCTTTCGCTTATCCTATCAATGAATCAATCGCACCCTTTATATTCTTACTTTAATAATCATCTTTTTATCAACCATATTATTTATCATCTACTTATCATATCTACTAACAAAAGCGCATCATATTGGTATTTAACTTAATTAAATTTCAAGATTTTATTTTATTTTTCCATTTCAACCTTGAAATATCTGTTTTCGGTATAGTTCCATGGCGGCGACGTCTCTGAGTACGCCTTGTCTCGGCTCCTCCCTCTCTTCTCCGGCGCTTCAAGCATTTCGCAGCTACAGATTTCCGATTCTTTTCCTTCCCTTCCCTCATTGCGATAAACTAGTCACTTCCAGAAACTTCCGTTCTCCCTCTCCTCATCTCCCTCTGAATCGCCGCTTCTCGACAGCGATTCGCTCGGAGTCCCCAAATGGGGCTGAGTCGCCTCGAAAGTACGACTTCGACCTTTTTACTATCGGTGCTGGCAGCGGCGGCGTCAGAGCATCTCGATTTGCGGCCAATTTTGGGGCTTCAGTTGCTATCTGCGAGCTGCCTTTCGCTACCATTTCTTCCGACACCACCGGGGGCGTCGGCGGCACGTATGTTTACTTCTGCGTCGTTGTATGATAACCATCCTCTTGTTTTTATTTTTGCCTGATGATTCTTTGATGCAATGCTTGGATGTCGAATCCCTGTGTTAAAAAAAAAAACTAAAGAAAACAGTCTGATTGCAGGTAATGGCGAAACACAAAGGGGAAGATTGAACAACATATTGTTATTCTTATAAAAAATATCTGTTTGCGTGTGTTATCAGGGGTGTATTACATTTATTGACTTTTAATGATTTTTTTAAATCATAGATTTTTATGGAATTGATGATTTTTATTGACTTTATAGAATTCCGTGGAGTTATGAAAAGATTTGTATAGGGTCTTGTAGACTTTTTTTCAATAGATTTCTATTGATTTTTTATTGAACTTTTTAAAATGATTGACTTTTATGAAATTGACAGACTTCTATTAACTTTTATAGAATTCCACAGAATTATAAAAAGATTTATATAGACTCTATATATATTTTTTTTTATAAGGGAGATGTGCTAAATATTTTTCCTCAAATAATTGAACATAAATAACTACTTCAACTTAAAATATTTTTTTACTATTACTGTAAACAAATTTTACTTATTTAACAGCAAAAAATATGAAAACTCATTCTTCAATTCTTTTGCATGCCGAAGATTGAACAACTATTTTGCATCTTCAGGATGACGATTTGGCCAGTGAGTTCTTAAAATTAAATAGTTAAGTAACATATAGACCAAAGATATAACCAAACAAATATGTGTATAAAAACAAGTATAGAATTAAAAATAATTCAAAACCTGAGAACTCTTTACTAGTTCAATACGTAAAGGGTAAGGTTGCCGGGATATCTTTCCCATTGCCGGCGACTACGGATGCACTTCTCAAGAAAAAGGAAGGGTACATGCAGAAAACAAGGGAGGAGAACCAATAGGGGAGGTGACCGTGTCGGAAACGAAAATAGACGTATAGAGAGATGAGGGTCATTGGGAATTAAAAGTCATTCCAAATCTTTACTAGGAGTGGTAGAGAATTTTTATTTTTTAAAGGTGTACATGAGCCATCAAAGTTTGTACCTAAAGATTTCTACATAAGTCATTGAAAGTTTATGAAATTTTGGATACCTATAGACTTTTATAGAGTTTTAAGAAGTTAAGTTTGAATACCACCCGGCTTTTAAAAACTCTACGAAAGTCTATTTTGAATATCATTAGACTTCTATGGAGTATATAAAAGTCTAGATTGAATACCTAATAGACTTTTAAACTCCATAAAAGTCAATAAAAGTCTATAACTAATACACCCCCGTTAATCTCTCTTTTTCGTGATATTTGGTGGTATTTAGAGCGTCTCTAAGCCTTTTATTTGGCAAGAAATGAAAACGCAATTATTTTTGCGCTGAATATCATTGGTTTTCCTTTGATCGATCCAACTGAGTATGACGTAACTAAACCATGAGTTTGTCCGTGCTCATGGTTTTCTGATGAGTGTTGCATCTTGATTATTTTGGGGTGTTAGGTTGATTAAGTTAATTTATATCTTCTTTGTTAAATGACAGTTGGCTCATTCATCAGAGCCAGATTTCTGATCAAAGTATTTGTATGTTTTATTCAATGTTCGTCAATTCTGTATTTCGTGTGTTTTGCTGAAGTGCGTGGCCTCATTAAATTTTTCGAACATCTCTGGACGATATTCTTGTTCATGCCTAATGGAACCATCCTTTTTCTAGCACATGAAAATGAAAGAGGTACTGGATTCCAAAATTGATGCATTTGGCATATCATGAGAACAACCAGCTTACGGAGCTTCTCTCAATTAAATTTCTAATAAAATCTGAATCATGTGAAGGTGTGTACTTCGCGGATGCGTACCAAAAAAACTCCTTGTATATGCATCCAAATTTTCTCATGAATTTGAAGAGAGTGGTGGATTTGGATGGAATTATGAAGCAGAACCTAAGCATGATTGGAGTACCTTGATAGCTAATAAGAATGCCGAGTTGCTGCGCCTTACTGGTATTTACAAAAATATACTGCAAAATGCTGGTGTCAAGCTGATTGAAGGTCGTGGCAAGGTCAAGTGATGATACAGCAGTTTACATTGTCTTTTCTCTTGCTAATTCATAGATTTGTAGCATTGAGTTTCTAATAGTATATGAGTATATTCTTGACTTCTAATGCAGATTGTAGACCCACATACAGTGGATGTAGATGGAAAAATTTACTCAGCAAAAAACATTCTTATGTCTGTTGGTGGACGTCCTTTCATTCCTGATATTCCTGGAAGCGAATATGCTATAGACTCCGATGCTGCCCTAGATTTACCTTCAAAACCTACAAAAATTGCTATAGTTGGAGGAGGTTATATTGCAGTGGAGTTTGCTGGAATCTTCAATGGATTGAAAAGCGATGTCCATGTGTTTATAAGGCAGAAGAAGGTGTTGAGAGGTTTTGACGAAGAGGTCGCAAACTAAGAAACCTCATCCATTAGCATATATGATACTTTCTTCATTTTTCTCTTCATAAATGGACGAAAATGTTCTCTTACTGCAGATCAGTGACTTTGTTGGAGAACAAATGTCATTGAGGGGAGTTAAGTTTCACCCAGAGGAGACGCCTCAATCCATTGCCAAGTCATCAGATGGTTCATTATCTTTGAAAACTAACAAAGGAACAGTTGATGGCTTTTCTCATGTCATGTTCGCAACAGGACGCAAACCTAATACAAAGGTGAATAGGCTGCTTAACTGATTCATGATTTATAAGGTGACACAGATAAGTTTTGAGACCATGTTTTTGCTGTAAAGGGCGCATATTGTTTTGTGTTTCTTTTAGTCTTGTTTGTATTATTGGAGATGTTCGTTTCCGCACTCAGCAAGAAATTGCCTGCTTGTGCCGCAAAATTTTGGTACTTATTGGTTGTTAATGCTTCTTATTGATGGCAGAATTTGGGTTTGGAAACGGTCGGAGTAAAATTGTCCAAAAAAGGAGCCATAGAGGTATGCTCTTTTGTATCCCCTCTTTCCCAGGGATCTATGTTATTGGTAATGTATATCCAAACACAATTTTTCAAAATTACAATAAAAAAGTACAGAGATATAAAACAAAAACTATTTTGATTTTTTCTATATAATATTATTTTCTTTAGTTAATGATAAGTCAGATATTGAATCGATTGTTTTACTGTAAACTGTATTATGAGATTAAGTACTGTACACTAGATATTAAAACCTTCAACATCTTGTTTTTGTTGGACCAAAGTTGCTTTCCAATTTCATTTATATATTTATACTCTTCTAATTTTAATCAAAATTGTGGAAATAAATACAAACACTAGGAATATTAATTATAGCGTTAATAATTTTTATTAATTTAACCTCATTTTAAAATTAATGTGTTTAAATGAGTTATAATTTTTTAATAATAAAAAAACAAATACAATCAATACTAATGAAACATCATTTTTTGATATGAAGTGGTTAAAATAAAATGTAAATTAAATTAATTTCAATTGAGATAGTTTAGTAAGGAAGAAAAAGCAATTGTGAAATATTGTAAATGAAAAATGAAATTCTAATAAAATTCTTATTTACTTTAGGGGTGAATTACATATAGACCCCCTCTAGTTTTAATAATTGTTAACTTAGCCCTCCTAGTTTAAAAAATAACATTTACCTCAATAGTGTTTATTTTACCTCTAATGTCCTTGTATCTTTTCAATTAATTGTTCTTTAGGTTGATGAATACTCTCAGACTTCTGTTCCATCAATATGGGCCGTCGGAGATGTTACTGACAGAATAAATTTGACCCCAGTGGCCTTGATGGAAGGAGAAGCATTGGCAAAAACACTTTTTGCCAACGAACTGACAAAACCAGATCACAGGTGCAATCTTAACTGCGCTAGAATATTTAGTGTTTCTGAATCTAAGTGATTTACTGAACATATTAACCTTAAAATAAGCTTTTTTTTTTGTTTGTGTTTGTAACACTGGAGGTATTTCTGATGTCATTTTAGCTTTTGATGACCATGTATATCCCTGTTTTATTCAGGGAAGTACCGTCTGCTGTTTTTTCCCAGCCACCTATTGGTCAAGTTGGTCTTACGGAAGAGCAAGTAAGTGTGAAGATTTTTGTACATGCAAAAAATTGAAGGACGGAGTTCTTAATTCTACAAATGTTGCAGGCAACAAAGGAATATGGCGATGTTGATGTTTATACCTCGAACTTTAGGCCTCTGAAGGCTACTATTTCAGGTCTCCCTGACCGAGTTTTCATGAAACTGATAGCATGCGCAAAGACAAATAAAGTTCTTGGTTTGCACATGTGTGGAGAAGATTCACCAGAGATTATCCAGGTGCCCGCCTCAGCCTATTTTCTGAATTGCAGATTGCTTTACCTCCAATATAGCAAATGCCATTTTAGGGTCTTTTATTATTGAATCTGGATTTTCAGGGATTTGCAGTTGCTGTCAAAGCTGGCTTGACTAAAACAGATTTTGATGCCACAGTAGGTATCCACCCTACAGCAGCTGAGGAGCTTGTCACCATGAGGACACCTGCACGGAAGATCCGAAGTACTCCGTTGGAGGTAAATCCACTTATGTCCAGAACACTCTTCATTATTAAACTTGATGATAAGAACGTATTACTGTCACCTACTTACTGTTGATTATGAACACTTACATTTCTCAATAGCATTTGATGCCCTCTGATCCACGAAACATTTGTACCTAGCAAGTGCAGTAGATCGTTAAGAAATGAAATTGGATTGAGTTCAAGGTCTCGCTTATACCTTTATCTGATTAGTAGTATTATAATTTGTGAACTTAATTATCTAAATTAGACAATATGTAAAATGAGACAAGTGAATAGTTAAACCGGCTTTAAAAAAAGAAAAATAATAATAATGCTCTTTCAGAGAAAATGTGACAAAGAAACTAGCTATTGTGAATAAACTCAATGAATGAGCAATAAGGGACCAAGCACACTAACTTTGCTATGTCTACCACAGAATTCAGTACAATTATATCAAAGGATTTTGTGTAATGTAAGGCAAATATTTCTAGGTTAATTATCATCCTTTCTTTAGGGCTTACGAATTTATTTCAAAGAGTTCATGATATTTCTATTAGGTTTTAGTTAGGAAAAAAACACATTTATGATCTATGAACTTTTAGTTTTTATCTAAGCAGCATAACGATATCCAGTTCCATCTCTAGTTGATTTTACAAAGTCTTATTTAATGTTTGAAAGTAAGTCATAATCAATCTTCCCGCGGACTCAAAATCACAAACAAATAAATTTAAATGACTGGTCAAATTATTCATTCAAAATTAATTGATTATCGGATAAAAAATTGAGCAAGAAAATAATTATGATTGAAAAACGTCATCAAATGTAACTTCGGTCTCAACCTTAACGTGATCTTAGTCTATTGAAATATATTCCATAAATCTGAAAATAAACAAAAAAGCAGAATTAGAGAAATCTTATTGTTGAGGCATTAAATTTTCCAAATCTTGCTCACAATTCTCCCTCTTGAATACCAAAAAACCCTTTCTTCCAAAGTCTAAATATTGAACCGAAAGAATAACTCAATTTTTCCTATTTATACTTGCATTTGGTTTTTGGCCTGAAATGATAGAATTTTGTTAGTTACATCATGATTTCATCTAGAAGATGACAATTTTATCATTCTCTCTGGCAAAGGAGGATTCTCAGGTCAAAGCTGCAGCTAAAGGTTGATGTTATCGATAAAGCAATAAATTTGTTTCTCAATTTCAGCTGCTTAGGTATCTCTTTCTATTATCTTGTTATTTCCTATTGGCTTTTTTTATTGATTTGATTTGTTGGTGCTTTTATACATTAATCCAGTAACTTAGCGTTGAGTTTTAAAGAATCCTGCATAGGTTTTAATTAATCTTTGACATTTTTCTTTATTGTATTTTAGTTCGTCTCGCCCTGTTTCGCACTGTCGTCTTTCAAAACTTTTGTGCCATTAGGCTGGAATGTAAGACGAAGTTTAAAGGGAGACAATAAACCTCCAACATGTTTAATTCTCTTACAAAGCACGCATCTCGCTATTGATTGTAAAATTATCATCTGAAGTTCTCAGGTATTAAACTGCACATGCTTGAAGTTTGCAGCATGAGGGGCCTCTGTTCTGTTCCTTTTTAAGGATTCGTCTTTCCTTGTGGAAAGGAGCGTGCCGCCAGTGCCTGCCATTGTTGAATGTATACATGTAAATTAGGTCTGTTGTGGGATTTCTGTCTTTGCAGATCTGTACTTATGCCCACTCTAGACAAAAATGCTTTCTTCAAGCCTTGGTACAATCCAAGAACTGGATGGTAAACTGTAATTTCATCCATCTGGTGATCTGGACTAGTACTAATGTAATTTTCACGACCACACAATTTCCAACTTAATATTGGTTTCTGAAAATCTAACTTTATCCACTAAATAATTCACGCCTCGAGGCTAGCGAGATTTTTTTTGGTGGATTCTAGGAATCGCGTTTTATGCTCATGTTTATTACTCGAAAAATAGTAATTCGAATTGTTGGAGGAATCTTTTATAAATATTTTGAATATGATAATATAGTTTGGCCCAACTATTGTTTGAATTTTCTATCATTTTGATTGATTTGGTGTTTTTATCAATGATTTATCGTCGCATTCCATCATCGTCTTACATTCTCAAACTTTGAGTTTTTTAAGCTAGTTGCAAGTTTTAAAAAATTAAAAGAAATTTGGATATCAAAATTCTCCGGTTTGAGTTTGGAAGATGGGATTTTGCCAATCTAAACATTCATTTTGATTTTTTAAAAATTTGCTATCACTAGTTTAAGAGATGGATCTTCGATAAAAAATCATATCGAATCAAGAGGCTGTAAAGTGTTACTAGAAAAGTTGAGGACGTGGATTATAATTTTTTAAACGGATGCAAGTGAAATTTGGAATAAACTATGGGATAATCAGCATTATTTTCCCTATACGTATTCCACAATTTGATGTCGATAAAGGATTTTTTTTATCAATGGTAATGAATAATATAATGGTCATATTCAAAATCTCATCCACAAAAGTTCATATCAATCCATGACTAATAATATCACCGAAATTTATGTTTCACATCTTGGGATAATATCATTGATACGATGGCTGATTATATTTATATTTCTATAACTATTTAGAGAATTGGTTGATTATACAAGTTAATGGACGCAGTAATAAGAGCGTCAAAGTAGTCTTTTATTTATCGAAACATTAAAAATTTCCAATTTTTTTTTTAACAAGAACAGTAAATCACATTAATTAACTACAAATTCAGACCAAGTTCCATCCGAATCCACATCCACACGGTAACAAAGAAACCAACCAACAGCAGCAACTAAAGATGCCTATGTGGTCAAAGACTAGGATACATCGGTTTACAAAAGAACTAAGTAGTCTAATGGTGGAGTATGGCTAGATATGTCAAACGGAGCGGACGGTACGAGGCACGACACGGATACGGCACGATGCATGGCGGCACGGCACGTCCCGTTTTGCTACAGTGTCGTGCCGTGCCGGGCCAAGGGCACGACACGACACTGTAGTTTTTTTTTAATTAATTAGGGATCGACGCCAATTATGTGGTGATCGATCTCCGAGAGGCAGTAGGCTATATACGGGCATGGCGATCGATCGTCAATGGCCAACGGTAAAAAAAATGTCGTTCAATGGTTTTTTTAAAAAAAAAAAAACTTTTTTTTGTTGTTATATATAGGTGTGTTGAGGAAACATTTTACCATCTTAATCTCTAAGCTCTATATACTTGAAGCGCTATACTCTCAATTTGTTCACAAGAAGAAAGAAGTCCGTCTTACGTTTGCCAATACAAGCACAAGCAACAAAGTCAATACTCCTCCTAGCAAATATTTGGTAACTTTTATATTTGTTGCATTAATTGTAGTCTGTATACATAATGGGTGATTCATCTTATAATATGAATTATGATGATGAAATCGATCAATTTCAAGAAAATGAAGAAAGCACGTCAAATATTCAATCATCAAATAGATGAACTTCAAAAAAAAGAACTAGTAATGTATGACAACTATTCGATGTAGAAAATGTTGAGGGAAATGGATCAATGACAGTTTGTAAAAAATGTAAAAAAAGGTTATGCATATGGTGATACATGTCATTTACTAAGACACATGGCTAAACATGAAAGAGAACCAACTGATGGTAACCAACATGGCTTATGAAAATGTTAATATTAATCCAGGATGTGGGCGAACCAGAGAGTTGTCTTCCAAAAGTGAAGGAACAAACAAGGAATTACGATAGGCCAAAACTGATAAAAGGTCAACAAACGTGCTTACAAGAGACAAAAACTGATCAATTCTCAACAAACTGATAAAATGCCAACCAAAACTGATCAATTCTCAACAAACTGATAAAAGGCCAACCAAAACTGACTCATACAAACAAGGAATTTCTGTGTCGGAGACGTCCATCTGCCCTGTCCGACACGGGTGTTCGATCTTGAGGGGAATGTCGACACGGGTGTGATTTTATTTTAAAAAAAAAAAAATTAAGGACACTACACGTACGTGTTCAATGAATGTCTGTATCCTAGAAATATCCAACACTACAATGAATAATTTTTAGGAGTGTTCATGAATCATAGATCCTTATACAAAGTGGAACCAATTGCGAAACAGAAATATGAAAAGGAAATGAAGCCTGCCTTAGTTGAAACAGCTAAGGCCTACACTGTCATGCTAATCTCTTGATCTTCAAAATCGATACACTCGTCCAATCAAATCCACATATATTATTCTTCCTCAAAAAATAGTATTAAAATTTTATAATTGTTAACAACAAATTTATACGAGTCACTATTTACATTTTCATAAACTAAAGTTACAAAAAAATTTTTGCCCCCAAAATTATTGAGACACCCACTTAAATACATCTAGGCCTCTTCAGTAAAAATTATGTTCCATCCTAGAATCACATGACGATACTCTTAGGGGTAACATCAATATAATATATCGATACATAGTACTTATCTATGAGAGCCCAAAAGTGTGTTAAATCGCATTGAACAAAAAATAAAATTAAATAATTTGCATCAATGAGTTAATAATTTCTTTCAAATAAAAATATATACATAAGCATTTATTTTCTAAATTTAACCGTGGGTTCTAGAAAATTTTATATCAGTCGACCCTTTCTATGAGGAGAATGTGATTATTTTTTTCATTAGTTAATTTCTTTTTCTTCTTTTTTGAGTCGGGAGGGGCTAAATCAATTTTTAGGCACCAAGCATGACTCGAACTCGAGTCTGTCTAAAGTGGGTATGAACTCTTATTCATCTCGATAAGGTCGGAGAGCTGGAGAGCTCTCTGTTAATTTGTACGTGCAGGGTGTTCTTTCAAGTTTCAAGTGTATTTCGTTTTACTTTTCTCTTCATTTTGTTTTTTCCTTCTCGTACCAATTGATTTCAGAGGTGGTACCATAAATGTGCTTCACATTTTCCAGACACAAAATTGAGTAATCAAAAGTTTACTAGTTGCCATTTTTATTCAATATCACTTGTCTTATTATTATACTTTTCCTCTGTGTATAATAATTAAGCATTTATATGGCAAGTAGGGTCGGGTATATTAATCCTCGTACGTTATTTTGCTATATCCATTAGTAAATCATCATCAATATTTATTTTAATTTTATCATATTTTATCATGTCAATCAAGTTTTCTTTGGTCTCCATCTTCATCGGTTAATATGTGTTTTTATTATGGTCTCACATCGCCAATTTCAAATATATATTTATACCCTTTCTTCTAATTTTAATCCTTTTTTTGAGGAAAGATATACAAGGAATATTAACCAAAACATTAATAATTTTTAATTTTAATCTCATTTTAAAATTAATGTGTATAAATGAATTGCAATTTTTTAATAATAAAAAAACTAATACTAATGAAACATCAATATTTTATGTGAAGTGGTTAAAAATAAAATGTAAATTACACTAATTTCAATTGAGATAGTTTAGTAATCAAGAAAAAGCTAATGTGAAATATTGTAAATGAAATTTAAATTTAAATACTTGCATATAGTATCCCTTTGGTTTTAATAAATGTTAATTTAACTCTTCTAATTGAAAAATAATATATACCTCACACGATGTGTAAAAAACTTCTAATGCCCTTATATCTATTCAATTAAAATATACCTAAAAATTCAACAAAATTGGGACAAAATGGGATTAATTCAAAATAACATCCGGAAAATCTTAATTTATGATCAAAGATTGGGGCTAAATAGATAATCTATACCATAATATAGAGATCTATATGTTATTATTATTGAAATTAGAGATGAGAAATCCTATTAAAATTATTGTAAAAGGAGGAACCCATATGTTTCCTTTAATTTAATTTAAGATGAATTTAAAACGTGAGTGGTGTCTTGTCCCTTTCAATTGAATGTGTATTTGTTTTTATTAATGGGAAAATAATATAATAATTAATAGGATGAACTATGATAATTATCATGTGTAATAAGGTCATGAACGGTCACATCTTGGGTTACATAAAACCAAACTTTGGGACACCCCAGCAGCTTTGCCTCTTTCGTTAGTACAACCTGTTTTGAGTAAACGACTCATATTCGAATTATGTAATTAACAATTTCATACAAATCTTCTCCTTGATTAAAAAAAAACAAATTTTGGAGTAGAACATCCCACACCACTTACACCAAGTGGGACCAATTATAATTCAAGTTTCTGTTTTTCATTTTTTTAAAAAGTACAATATATGGTAACTGAAATCTTTTGAGTATAACTTAACTTGTTTTTCAGTATAATAACAAAAAAAATTGAGAAAATTTGATATTTTTTTTGATTGTAAATGTGGGGAGTGAGGTCTCGAACTTGATATCTCCACCTTTACTAGGAGGCAACTTGCTCGTGCAGTATAATCAAAGCATGTCCTACAACTAATCCCGACCTATTTTCGATCTTACCTGGAACTGGGCATCGAGTTTCTAGGGTTTGAAAGTGCTTCGCGATTGGGTTGCATGTGTTTCGCCATTTTCACCTGGTTTGCCTTCTAATTCACTTATGCTTTTAATTTCTTGGAGATTGTGAATGGCTTCCACTATTATTTCAACTGTATTGTGAATTTGGGTTGTGGTTTTGCTTTTGCATTTCTGATTTTGAACCCCTCCTCGCCTATGTGATTTGCTTAATACTTTGAGTTATTTGGTTTTTGTAATTCCTTGAAACCAAGGCTCTGAACTATGGAGGGAGGCTTAGTCGAGGTTTGTTGAGGGTTGGCCATGTACGGGGTGGTGGTATTAGCCGTCGGTTGGTCCCTGTTACTGGTTTCGAGCTTCTTTGTTCAATGTGCCCACATGGTGCTCGACAGTTGGACCCAGTGATTGTGCCTTGTTACAAACGTGTCTCCCAGCTATGGGGCTTCGATGCAGTTGATTATGGCATGTAAGGGGTGGTGTTATTGCTGCTTAATGGCTTCTTGGTAATCATTGTGTACTACATTATCCCCTTCAGTTCGTCTGCGCCCCAGGTGTTCGATAGTTGGTCTCAGTTGCCCACACCGGCTTTATTTGCTGGTTTGGGCCCTCTTCAGCTTGTTATTCCCCCCTGGGTGCTGACTGGATCCAATAATGTTTAATGCACTACATAGAACCAAGACTAGGGTGCATTTGGATGAGACTCCTCCTATACTTGAGAAATACATGTCGGATGATGACTCTATCTCGCTTGGAGAAGATGATACCTTCTCTACTTTCTTTGCTGCTAGTGATACTTTCCCTCACTTGGGAGTTCAGTTTGGCAAGGACAGAGCTAGCACTAGCTCCCCCACCTCGGCTTTTAAGCTTTCTTCGCATGTCCCGATTCTTCATGATGAATCGGTTTTTGCCCAAGAACCCATTGCCCCCGAGCCCAATCCTTGGGATGGGCGTAAGCGTTACCCTTCCAACCGTATTGGACCTAGCAAAATCACTCTTCACCTAGCTAGTGATGGCAATGCAGCTTGCTCTATCCCAAGTCAGGACATTGATGATGTTAAAGTGGTTGGTCACTGCTTGGTTGGCTACTTCGCGGGTCGCTTCCCTGGATTTGACGCACTTAAAAACTTTGTAAATCTTGGGGGGTTCATGTCACCCATCAACTTCACCCTAGTAGATGGATCATCTTCAAATTTGCATCCAATGAGGATGATTAAAGTCCTCCACGGGGGTCCCTATAATTGCTATAATCGTGCCATTATTTTGAAGGAAATGACTCAATTGTTTGATTATAGTGATCATGAGATGACTAATACCAGCTTGGGTTACCCTACCTGGTCTTCAACCAACCTCCTGAAATGATAAGGTTCTCAGCCGCATCCTTTCCTATGTTGGTACCCCACTTTACACATATGAGATGACGGCTTCCAAAGAGCGCTTAATCTATGCTCGTGCTCTTGTTGAGGTAGATGTTTCGAAGCCACTTGTCAAGTGCGTCCCAACCACATTCCCTAATGGTAAGGTGCTTAATTTGAAGATCCTATTCGAGAATGAGCCTACCTTCTGCTTTGATTGCAAAATGGTGGGGCATGTTGCCACTAATTTCAAGCGAGATGTGGTTGTCATCAAGAGGAAATTGCCTCATGTTCCTCGTCCGATGCACCACGGAGTTCAAAATAAGAAACCCAAAGATCCAATGGTTCCCTCGGGGGTTCCTGCCTCGAAGGCCGATGAGGCTACACCTTCACAGCCTCAAAAAGTGCCGAATGTAGCCGAGTTTGATGGTGAACCTGAACACATTGTGGACACCATCCATGTCCAACACCAGGTTTTTAAAGATGTCACTCATCATGCCAAAGTTGTGGGGCCAAAAGCTCAAAAGGTCCCTAAGAAAATTGTTCATACTCCTATCACCAAGGATGGGAAACCCATTGTTACCACTGAAGTTGACCCCATGGATGTAGAATGGATGGCTGCGGCTGAATCCAGCACCTCGGCTCCATTGGTACAATCAATAAAGAGCAAATAAAAAATGCATGAGGCCTCTACAAAGGGTACTACAGCCGCGGGTTATGTAGTTGAGAGTTTAGAAGAAAGGTTGAATGCACAAACACACTTTGGGAAGAAGAAATAAGAAGGATGAGAAGAAAGCATCTAAAACAAAGTTGGACTGTGGGCAAGATCCCGTGCCCACTCCGGCCCAATGAAACTAGGTTCTTGGAACATTAGAGGCTTCAACAAGCTTCTAAAACAAAGGAGTGTTGTGGACTTGATTAAAACACAACACTTAGACTTGGTTTGCTTACTTGGAACTAAGCTCAAAGAGAAGGATATTGCTACTTTCCTCCGGCTTGGATTACCTAATTGGTGTCATGACAATAACTTTCACCACCACTCTCTGGGCCGTATTCTCTTACTGTGGAACCCGACAGTTACTTTGGTAGAGGTTATTGGTAGTTCTTCACAACATTTGCATTGCTTGGTCACTTGCTTGGTATCCAGAATTACATTTCAAGTAACCTACATTTATGGCCTTCACTCTATTGTATCTCGCCGTCCGCTTTGGGAATCCCTGCGTGCTTTGGCCTCTTGCATCAGCCAGCGTTGGTTGGTCATCGGTGATTTTAACATTATCCTGCTACCTGAAGATATGCTCTTTGGTTTACCGGTAACTGTTGAGCCTTAAACGCATGGTTGTGTTTAATGCGTTAATTTATCTCCGGTTTATTTTTGAGTTTTGATGATCAACAAAACTTGTGTTTGTTATACTAATGTGTCTACTTAGTATGCAGATTAAGTGATTAAAAGTGGATTGAAATGAAGCAAATCGATTGTGCATGTTCTGGGCTGGATCGCTCTAGGCGATGGTGACCATCGCCCCAGGTGATGGCAGCTAATGCGTGTGAACGTACCGCAAGTGTACGGTGTCAAGTTTTAGTATAGGAATTTGAAAGTACGGATGTCGAACCCACAGGGATTGAAAATTAAGTTACACCAAGTACTGTAATTAGAATAGTCTCGACTTTATTTAGATAACCGATAGCATGATTATTAAATTAATCTACTAAAATAAAATAAAAGATTAACAAGATGGTAATTTAAGTGGAGAAAATCAATGAGAACGGATTCTAGAGGTTCGACTTCACTCAACTATCCACTATGTCGTGTTTTCCTAGTTTACTAGCCGAGAATTCTTATTTGTTTCTACTCCCCCTCCCGGGTGTTAAGCAGAAGTAATTATCTAACATTAATCTTGATATCCCTATCTAAGATTAATTATCAAACAATTGTAAAAGCGCAGTAATTCCTTTGACGACTTCTATGGAGTTATAGGCCTTCCGAACAATATAACTACCACGATACGAATTCCTTCTTTCCTATTCACAACCCCTCTCCCGAGTGTTAGATCACGAATATGGAATCATTCAATCCATGGCCAGTAGATTAAAAGCATTAAGAACAGGAAAACATAAATAAACCATATGAAAAACCAATGACATAGTTTCAAGTCAAGATCCGTCTAACTCTAGAATAATAAATTAGTTCATGAATACATTAAATAAACACATAGACATGTCTTTAATCATCATAAACATAAGGGAAGAGATATTCAAACGAATATGAAGATGGCCCTCCTTCCCCGGTAGTCGCCGTCTTCTTCCCCGTCGTCAAAATCTATGCCCTTCGGTGTAAGCGCACCTCCTCAAATGATCTCCTCCCCTTCTCTTTCACGTTAGTCTCCTGCTCGTCCCCCTTTGCTCTCGTCTGTTCACGTTTTGCGCCTCTAGTTTTCGTTCCTTATTTCTCGCCTGCTGCTCCTCCTCGTATATTGCTCTTCACGTCCAAAAATTTCCTTTTTCAATAATGCCTCCTCTGCGTCTCTTACCTATACGCGAATTTATTCCCGTAAAATCTAAAATCCTCCGTATCCCTCAATAATTCTGCACCTCTTTTCTAACTTTCCTTTCCCTGTTCGTGTATATCCTTTTTTAATATCTCTACAGAATCCCCTCAAATCAATATGTTTCCTCCTTCACGTGAACTCCTTTTCTTTTCTTCAATCTCGTGTATATATATTATATTATATTATAATATAATATAATATAATATAATATACTATAATCTTGCCATTTGACATGTCCTGGTGCATGATTATTTCAATGTTGATCCCAATTTGAATTCTTATCACATTTATGTATTTTTCACCATCTTTTAATAATAAAATGCTTAATTCCTTGGATTCCTGCAAAACAATCAAAACAACAACAAAAGACGTAATTCTGCTCGAATACCAACACTAAATCATGCAAAATAAGAAGAAATATAAGTGTATAAAATACACTTATCAAACCCTCTAAACTTAAACTTTTGCTAGTCCCGAGCAAAATAGAAATGGAAAAAGACTAAGAAATAAAAGAGAAAAAGAAAACACACTACTAACGCAAGTCATGAAATGTTATAATTGCAAATTGGCCTCGAAGATCAATTGTCTAAAAATTTTAAGTCAAGTATGCATATCAGTCTACTCAAGAGTTCTCAAGTGTGTGTGTCACCACTTCCATTTAACCATTAAAGCAATCTTTACTCACACAAATCAATAGACTTTGCAAGGTGTATTGGTTCATTTGCATTGTTCATAAAAAGGAGTATAACTTTGACAAACAGTGAACAATGCATCAAATCAAAGTAATGAGATGTGCGTGTGTGAATGTCAAAACCATATGCATTACAAGTGTTTCTCGAGAGTCCATAGGCTTACAATTCGTAACATTCTCCACTAGTATATTAGACGAATGTGGCTCGGTCAATAGGTCTTAATAGGCTTGTAACGTTAGGCTTTGGCTCATGGCTTCAATAAAAAGATTGGATATTCAAAGCAAGAGAGTAAGTCATATATAACCATGTTGCGCACTCTCGTCTCAATTTTGATTCCTTCTATTGATGATTCATCATTTTTTTTTCTTTTCAATTCACCCTCTTTTCTCATCCGCCTCATCATTCACCTCATTATTTTCTTATTCTTTTCATCACTATTTTCTTCACCTCTTCAACATATTTCTATGCATTCATTCCCTTTTTTCATTATTATCCCCCTTCTATTTTTCAATTAGGAACATGAGGGATATTTGAAACTTTAAAGTGCAATATGGGTCTTACTCACTTGAGGGTAGGAAATAGTGTATAAGCTTTCAACAAGGTGGTCGATGTTGGATTTTGAAATGATGCCGAATGGGGGTTATTATGTGCCTAAGCACATGCCATTCGATTTTCAATAAGCTCAAAAGGGTAGCTAGGGATAAAAAATGATGTCATTTGGTGGCTTCAAAGGCTCAACCGAATCAAAAATTGCCTAAATCATTCCTAAGCCACATATGTCTGTATTTCGCCTCAAAGGGTACTAAAGCAAGTTCTAGACTACTCTCAATTCACAAATAACTTATATGGTATGACCAATGTGCTCAAATAGTATATCAAAACCAAGGTGATATAAGAAACAAATTTGAATGAGATTATAAAATATATTGCAACAATTCAATCCTCATTCTTTTACGTTTAAGCTCAAAGGGGCTACTATGGCAAATTCATATCAATGAGTAAAGGCCCAAAATATTATCAAGAATTGCCTATATCATATTTCATTCAAATCAACTTTAATTGGTCAAATGGTCATGGTCTCTAGTGCATGAATGTGTAAGAAACTCAAGAGCAAAGCGAACAAAAATTTTAAAATTTTCACAAATAAGCTCAATTCTTCATCATCGGCCTTCACAATTACTTCAAATCACGACTTATGACACAAAAAGAAAAAAAAAAACGACTAAAAAAAACACAACACACATAGGAATCCAGGAAACAAAACGTCTTCAATGTTTAAACACCCCCCCAAAACTTAAAATCGTGCATTGTCCTCAATGTACCATACAACATATAAAATAAGGGACAACACACCTACCTGCGACGACGATCGTCAGTAATCGTCGCCCATCTCATGCTCATGGGTATGGTGAGAAGATGATGATAGGGTCCTCCGCATCAGTATAGACCCAACCCTTAGATGAAGAATTTTTGATTTGGTTGGCTAAGCTAGACCACTTTGATGCAATCCCCCTAAACTTGCTTCCTTGCACCAATAGACTCCAAAAACCTGCAATTAATCGATAAAAATATGGACTTTAGAGGTGGGATAGCATAATTAAGAGAGATTGAGGAGAAAAAATCGAAATTGAAAAATTTGAGGGGAAGAGGACTAAAAATACGCGAGGCGTAATTACGCCGCTGGAGAGGCGTAATTACGCCTCGCCTACGGCTTTGAAAAATTTTAAAAAAAATGGTAGGCGTAACTACGCCGAAAACAGGCGTAGTTACGCCTACGCTACGGCATTTTAAATTTGCTGAAAATTTGACAGGCGTAATTACGCCACAAAGAGGCGTAGTTACGCCTGTCCTACGGCATCTCAAATTTGCAAAAAAAAAATTCAGGCGTAATTACGCCTTGAAAGGCGTAAATACGCCAACCTCATTTTTTTTTAAAAAAAATAAAAATAAAATAAGGATACAGGATTCGGGTTGCCTCCCGAAAAACACTTTGTTTAAAGTCGTCAGCCAGACTATGCGAAGCAACCATCAAATAGCGGCTTCCGCCCATAGTAAGTATCATATGACACTACATGTGGGTCTTGGTTGTGTATGCCCTCAAGCTTGGCAAGATAGTGGCAGTTAACGCTCGTCGCTCCAACAACGTCCTTCGAAAATTGATAAGCATGGGAGAAAGATTCTAAACTTGGCTTCATCTCGTGGAGATCATAATATGGTGAAGTTGGCATCGATGGGAAGAACGGATCCACATATGGCATATAGGACATCACCATCGATGAGTGCTCCTCACTATTTTCAAAAATATGCTCATCTTCCAACGTCACGCTAGGCTCATCTTGACACGGGAATTCATCAGATAACTCTTCCACAGTAGGCTCAACCACTTGAAAATGCTCATATTCCCTTGAATCTTCCGCATGAGTAGGATCACTCTCCCAATGGTTGGTTGGGTTCACTTCGGTGTTGCTAGAAAATGATCCTCTTTGTTGGTTGTTCATGGCATTAGCAAGCTGCCCAATTTGCACCTCAAGAGACTTCATTGTAGCACCCATGTTGTTCATGTGACCCTCAATCGTATCAAGCCTCGACTCATTCTTATCAAGCCTCAATGTCGAACTTTGAACAAAAGTATTCACCAAATCTTCAAGTGAATGTTTACCTTCATTCTTTTGTGGAGCATATCTAGGCTCATCTTGACACGGGAATTCATCAGATAAATGAGGGTAATGATTCTCTGGTGGATATTGGTGACTCCAACCCAGCATTGAAGGATCAAAGTGCCACTGATAGTCGAAATTCGCCATATGGTTAAACAGGTGCGCCCTGTCATCATCTCTACAATATATGGGACTACCAGCTGCCAAAGCTCCATTAAATACCCATTCTTGTGTGTCTGCATCCAATCCACTGTAGAAAGATTGAAGAGGAGCGTAGTTTGAAAAGTCGTGGTTGAATCTGTCCCAAGCTGCATAGAATGGTTCATACGGTTGTTGGGCAAAGCTTGTGGAAACTTGCTGATGAAACATCTCCAAGTACCTCACAAGAAAAACATCAAAAAAAAAAAAATTAAAACAAAAAATAAAATTCTAAATTAAAATCAAGACTACTTGGTAACAGTATCAGTAAACAAAATTATATCAATCCCCGGCAACGGCGCCAAAAACTTAATGCGTGTGAACGTACCGCAAGTGTACGGTGTCAAGTTTTAGTATAGGAATTTGAAAGTACGGATGTCGAACCCACAGGGATTGAAAATTAAGTTACACCAAGTACTGTAATTAGAATAGTCTCGACTTTATTTAGATAACCGATAGCATGATTATTAAATTAATCTACTAAAATAAAATAAAAGATTAACAAGATGGTAATTTAAGTGGAGAAAATCAATGAGAACGGATTCTAGAGGTTCGACTTCACTCAACTATCCACTATGTCGTGTTTTCCTAGTTTACTAGCCGAGAATTCTTATTTGTTTCTACTCCCCCTCCCGGGTGTTAAGCAGAAGTAATTATCTAACATTAATCTTGATATCCCTATCTAAGATTAATTATCAAACAATTGTAAAAGCGCAGTAATTCCTTTGACGACTTCTATGGAGTTATAGGCCTTCCGAACAATATAACTACCACGATACGAATTCCTTCTTTCCTATTCACAACCCCCTCTCCCGAGTGATAGATCACGAATATGGAATCATTCAATCCATGGCCAGTAGATTAAAAGCATTAAGAACAGGAAAACATAAATAAACCATATGAAAAACCAATGACATAGTTTCAAGTCAAGATCCGTCTAACTCTAGAATAATAAATTAGTTCATGAATACATTAAATAAACACATAGACATGTCTTTAATCATCATAAACATAAGGGAAGAGATATTCAAACGAATATGAAGATGGCCCTCCTTCCCCGGTAGTCGCCGTCTTCTTCCCCGTCGTCAAAATCTATGCCCTTCGGTGTAAGCGCACCGCCTCAAATGATCTCCTCCCCTTCTCTTTCACGTTAGTCTCCTGCTCGTCCCCCTTTGCTCTCGTCTGTTCACGTTTTGCGCCTCTAGTTTTCGTTCCTTATTTCTCGCCTGCTGCTCCTCCTCGTATATTGCTCTTCACGTCCAAAAATTTCCTTTTTCAATAATGCCTCCTCTGCGTCTCTTACCTATACGCGAATTTATTCCCGTAAAATCTAAAATCCTCCGTATCCCTCAATAATTCTGCACCTCTTTTCTAACTTTCCTTTCCCTGTTCGTGTATATCCTTTTTTAATATCTCTACAGAATCCCCTCAAATCAATATGTTTCCTCCTTCACGTGAACTCCTTTTCTTTTCTTCAATCTCGTGTATATATATTATATTATATTATAATATAATATAATATAATATAATATACTATAATCTTGCCATTTGACATGTCCTGGTGCATGATTATTTCAATGTTGATTCCCAATTTGAATTCTTGTCACATTTATGTATTTTTCACCATCTTTTAATAATAAAATGCTTAATTCCTTGGATTCCTGCAAAACAATCAAAACAACAACAAAAGACGTAATTCTGCTCGAATACCAACACTAAATCATGCAAAATAAGAAGAAATATAAGTGTATAAAATACACTTATCAGCAGCCAGGGAGACTTCGCCAGGGCCATTGACAGAGGCGACGCCGAGCCATGCGCGCTGGGGGAGTTCGCCCGAGGCGAGGCGATGATCGCCTGAAGCGATGGACTGATCGCCTGAGGCGATGGCTGGTTCGTTTGAGGCGATGGAAGATTTTGAGCTGCTGAGACTACGACCTTGATTTAAGCAATTGATCGCCTGAGGCGATCGACCGATCACCTGAGGCGATGCGTGTAATCTACTGATCGTTGGGGCACGGCGATGGTGATCGCCTGAGGCGATGTCCGAGACGATGCATGAGTGATTTCAGCCTTATGTGTAGCAACGGCTAGTAGGAGCCTAGGGGGCCTCCTACACTATAAATATGGATGCTTTGGAGCATTTTGAAGACAAGAAACAAGCCTACAAACTTCTACAAAGCTTTGATCATTCAATTCTTAAATAGCTTTGCAATCTCCATACATTGTTGTTGTATTGGAGTTTTTAATTCATTCTTTTTTGTTAGAGTCTTGTTGTCTTCGTGTGAGTACACCGTGAAGGTGTTTTGTTGAGATTATTGTAAAGGTCCTCCAACACCAAAGCAAGTTGGAAATTGTATAGTCATCAACAAGTCTAGTTGGTGCATGTGTTGTGGCTATCCTTGGAGCCCTTAAGGCCAAGAAGACTCGTGAAGAGTGTTGGTAGCTCGTGAAGAGCTTTGTGTGCTCGGGAAGAGCTTTGTGTGCTCGGGAAGGGTATTGTGCTCGGGGAGAGCTTTGTAACTCGGGAAGAGTTGTGTAGTGGCTAACTTGGAGCCCTCAAGGCCAAGATCGTTTATTCTAGTGGAACCTCGGTTGGAGGTTTTCTAACCGGGAAGAGGAGACGTAGGTGATTCATCGCCGAACTTCTATAACAAATCTTCTTGTTATTTACCGCTTTAATTTCTTTACGCAATTATTCATTTGTTTACTTCTTATTTTATTTTATTTATCGACTGACTTAAGCCTTCCGCAAGCGCAAACTCTTTTATTTTGCAAACTCATTTTAAAAAGCTAAAGTAGCCAAGGAATCTCATTCACCCCCCCTCTTCGATTCCAACAAGTGGTATCAGAGCCATTTGATTTTTGTTTTTAAATCAAACTCTTTTATGGTTAATCTAGCAAATGAATTTGCTCAAGGTCAATCGACAAATAGACCTCCGCTCTTCACGGGTGATAACTATGGGTATTGGAAAAATAGAATTTCTCTATACATCCAATCCGTAGATTATGACATATGGAAGATCATTATGAAAGGTCCACACATTCCTTTAAATGAAGTTGGGGGAATAAGTATCCTTAAAGAAATGGACGATTTCACAAGAGCGGATATGATATTAATTTCACAAAATGCTAAAGCTATTAATATTTTGCATTGTGCTTTAGATATGAAGGAGTACAACCGGATCTCGATGTGCTCAACCGCTAAGGAGATATGGGACAAATTGCAAATTTCTCATGAAGGAACTAATCAAGTGAAGGAGACCAAGATTGATTTATTACAACTCAAATATGAGACATTTGAGATGGAGTCCGGAGAAGAGGTAGATTCAATGCTTAGGAGGCTCACTCAAATCATAAACGAGCTTGCCCAACTTGGAGAGAAGTATCCTCCAAAGCAAATATGGAGGAGAGCACTAAGAGCCTTACCAAAGGAATGGGATGCGAAGAGAACCGCCATCATCGAGTCCAACAAAGGAGAGAATGCATCTTACGACCTTGATGAGCTTCATGGCACATTGGTGACCCATGAACTTGAAGTATCTACAAGAAAAGGAATAAATGAGGATGATAGATCCATGAGGAAAGGGATTGCCTTGGTTGGGAGGAAAGATCAATCCGAGGATGAAGATGATGATGAGGATGAAGAGATGATCTTGTTCACTAGGAAGTTCAAGAAGTTCTTCAACAAACATAGCAAGCCAAAGGCCTCCGGTGCTACCAAACATGAATCCAAAAACGAGGTAACTTGTTATAATTGTCAAGAAAAAGGTCATTATGCTAACAAATGTCATAGGAAAAAGAATGAAGACAAAGGCAAGAAGAAGGCCCTTATAAACACATGGAGTGATAGTGACTCCGATGAAGAAGAAACCAACATTTGTCTTATGGCCAAAGACGACATAAATGATGAAGGAGATGAAAGCGATGAAGAGGTACCTTCGTTTGATGAATTACAAGATTCTTATCATGAGCTTATAGATGTTATTGGCAAAACCAAGATGAGTAACAAATTACTCAAACTTGAGTTAGCCAAGAAAGATGAAGAAAATAATTCATTGAAAAATGAATTAGATTCTTTAAAAATATATTTTTGCAAATTTAGTGAAACTAGTCTAAAGATGAATGAATTGCTTGGCTTGCAACGTTGTAGCTTTGATAAAGCCGGGTTAGGCTTCTCAAGCAAATCAAAAACTTTTTCAAGCATGTTGGCTAAAGCAAAGCATGATTCTCCTACTTGTAACTATTGTTGTAAAAGTGATCATACCAAGAACAAGTGTAGGTTTGCTAGAACCCAATACCAACCTAACAAAAGGTGGAAATGGATTCCAAAGGTGCCAATGAAAGCTAACCCTCTACGACCCAAAAATCAAATGGGTACCAAAGATCCTTCTATTGTTAATGTGTTTTGTAGGGACAACAATGGAATGGAGGATGAAGGCACAAGCAACTCAAAGGAGGAGTTTATATTATTCACCACTATAGAAGAGGCGTGAGGCATATGACCAATGACAAGAACGCACTCTTGTCATCGGAGGTAAAACTTATTTTATACATTTTAAAAGAGCAATTCAAAATTTAATTGGCACAAATTAATTGTGACCAATAAATATGAAGCTCAATATTCATTGGAGTAAAATGCATAACCCCTTAGCATATGCACATATAAATTGTTTAATGCATGATGTATGCTTATCTTTTTATAGTAAATATCTTGGCATGCCTTGTATTCAAATTTGAATATGCAATGTGCAATTATGTGATTAATAATCTTATCTAATGATGCATTGATAATTTTAATGATAATTGGGCATAAGTGCATGAACTCATGGTAGAACATATGCACACTTTGCAACACTTGGAAGTTATTGTTGATTGCCTTAAACACATGTTTGTGGTTCTTCTCTATGATTTAATCTTAGGCTTGTTATGCTTATTACATGTTTGATGAGGAACGTGTGTATAGTGTTAAAATATGACTATGTGGCAACATATAATTATGCTATGTTTATTTAAATTTTGTGCTTTTTGATTATCACAAAAAGGGGGAGAATGTTGTGATAAACTTGAAGCTTAACTTGAAACCTTGAAACGTAACTCATGCATAGTTTAAGGGGGGGGGAGCTTGTGTATGCATGGTTTGAGGGGGAGAGTTGTTGGGTATATGATTTACTTGGTAATCTTGTACGTGCTATGCAATTGCTAAGGGGGAGTCATGTTTACTCACATTTCATGCATAAGTACATATTCAAGTTTATCAAGTTTTGTGATCATCAAAAAGGGGGAGATTGTTGAGCCTTAAACGCATGGTTGTGTTTAATGCGTTAATTTATCTCCGGTTTATTTTTGAGTTTTGATGATCAACAAAACTTGTGTTTGTTATACTAATGTGTCTACTTAGTATGCAGATTAAGTGATTAAAAGTGGATTGAAATGAAGCAAATCGATTGTGCATGTTCTGGGCTGGATCGCCCCAGGCGATTGCAGCCAGGGAGACTTCGCCAGGGCCATCGACAGAGGCGACGCTGAGCCATGCGCGCTGGGGGAGTTCGCCCGAGGCGAGGCGATGATCGCCTGAAGCGATGGACTGATCGCCTGAGGCGATGGCTGGTTCGTTTGAGGCGATGGAAGATTTTGAGCTGCTGAGACTACGACCTTGATTTAAGCAATTGATCGCCTGAGGCGATCGACCGATCGCCTGAGGCGATGCGTGTAATCTACTGATCGTTGGGGCACGGCGATGGTGATTGCCTGAGGCGATGTCCGAGACGATGCATGAGTGATTTCAGCCTTATGTGTAGCAACGGCTAGTAGGAGCCTAGGGGGCCTCCTACACTATAAATATGGATGCTTTGGAGCATTTTGAAGACAAGAAACAAGCCTACAAAGCTTTGATCATCCAATTCTTAAATAGCTTTGCAATCTCCATACATTGTTGTTGTATTGGAGTTTGTAATTCATTCTTTTTTGTTAGAGTCTTGTTGTCTTCGTGTGAGTACACCGTGAAGGTGTTTTGTTGAGATTATTGTAAAGGTCCTCCAACACCAAAGCAAGTTGGAAATTGTATAGTCATCAACAAGTCTAGTTGGTGCATGTGTTGTGGCTATCCTTGGAGCCCTTAAGGCCAAGAAGACTCGTGAAGAGTGTTGGTAGCTCGTGAAGAGCTTTGTGTGCTCGGGAAGAGCTTTGTGTGCTCGGGAAGGGTA
Source organism: Haberlea rhodopensis (assembly GCA_907163345.1). Classification (NCBI taxonomy): domain Eukaryota; kingdom Viridiplantae; phylum Streptophyta; class Magnoliopsida; order Lamiales; family Gesneriaceae; genus Haberlea; species Haberlea rhodopensis. The sequence continues at coordinate 1,495,208 of CAJQUN010000037.1, forward strand.
TTGTGCTTGGGGAGAGCTTTGTAACTCGGGAAGAGTTGTGTAGTGGCTAACTTGGAGCCCTCAAGGCCAAGATCGTTTATTCTAGTGGAACCTCGGTTGGAGGTTATCTAACCGGGAAGAGGAGACGTAGGTGATTCATCGCCGAACTTCTATAACAAATCTTCTTGTTATTTACCGCTTTAATTTCTTTACGCATTTATTCATTTGTTTACTTCTTATTTTATTTTATTTATCGATTGACTTAAGCCTTCCGCAAGCGCAAACTCTTTTATTTTGCAAACTCATTTTAAAAAGATAAAGTAGCCAAGGAATCTCATTCACCCCCCCCCCCCCTCTTCGATTCCAACAAGTGGTATCAGAGCCATTTGATTTTTGTTTTTACATCAAACTCTTTTATGGCTAATCTAGCAAATGAATTTGCTCAAGGTCAATCGACAAATAGACCTCCGCTCTTCACCGGTGATAACTATGGGTATTGGAAAAATAGAATTTCTCTATACATCCAATCCGTAGATTATGACCTATGGAAGATCATTATGAAAGGTCCACACATTCCTTTAAAGAAAGTTGGGGGAATAAGTATCCCTAAAGAAATGGACGATTTCACAAGAGCGGATATGATATTAATTTCATAAAATGCTAAAGCTATTAATATTTTGCATTGTGCTTTAGATATGAAGGAGTACAACCGAATCTCGATGTGCTCAACCGCTAAGGAGATATGGGACAAATTGCAAATTTGTCATGAATGAACTAATCAAGTGAAGGAGACCAAGATTGATTTATTACAACTCAAATATGAGACATTTGAGATGGAGTCCGGAGAAGAGGTAGATTCAATGTTTAGGAGGCTCACTCAAATCATAAACGAGCTTGCCCAACTTGGAGAGAAGTATCCTCCAAAGCAAATATGGAGGAGAGCACTAAGAGCCTTACCAAAGGAATGAGATGCGAAGAGAACCGCCATTATCGAGTCCAACAAAGGAGAGAATGCATCTTACGACCTTGATGAGCTTCATGGCACATTGGTGACCCATGAACTTGAAGTATCTACAAGAAAAGGAATAAAGGAGGATGATAGATCCATGAGGAAAAGGGATTGCGTTGGTTGGGAGGAAAGATCAATCCGAGGATGAAGATGATGATGAGGATGAAGAGATGATCTTGTTCACTAGGAAGTTCAAGAAGTTCTTCAACAAACATAGCAAGCCAAAGGCCTCCGGTGCTACCAAACATGAATCCAAACACGAGGTAACTTGTTATAATTGTCAAGAAAAAGGTCATTATGCTAACAAATGTCATAGGAAAAAGAATGAAGACAAAGGCAAGAAGAAGGCCCTTATAGCCACATGGAGTGATAGTGACTCCGATGAAGAAGAAACCAACCTTTGTCTTATGGCCAAAGACGACATAAATGATGAAGGAGATGAAAGCGATGATGAGGTACCTTCTTCGATGAATTACTAGATTCTTATCATGAGCTTATAGATGTTCTTGGCAAAACCAAGATGAGTAACAAATTACTCAAACTTGAGGTAGCCAAGAAAGATGAAGAAAATAATTCATTGAAAAATGAATTAGATTCTTTAAAAATATTTTTTTGCAAATTTAGTGAAAGTAGTCTAAAGATGAATGAATTGCTTGGCTTGCAACGTTGTAGCTTTGATAAAGCCGGGTTAGGCTTCTCAAGCAAATCAAAAACTTTTTCAAGCATGTTGGCTAAAGCAAAGCATGATTCTCCTACTTGTAACTATTGTTGTAAAAGTTGTCATACCAAGAACAAGTGTAGGTTTGATAGAACCCAATACCAACCTAACTAAAGGTGGAAATGGATTCCAAATGTGCCAATGAAAGCTAACCCTCTAGGACCCAAAAATCAAATGGGTACCAAAGATCCTCCTATTGTTAATGTGTTTTGTAGGGACAACAATGTAATGGAGGATGAAGGCACAAGCAACTCAAAGGAGGAGTTTATATTATTCACCACTATAGAAGAGACGTGAGGCATAGGACCAATGACAAGAACGCACTCTTGTCATCGGAGGTAAAACTTATTTTATACATTTTAAAAGAGCAATTCAAAATTTAATTGGCACAAATTAATTGTGACCAATAAATATGAAGCTCAATATTCATTGGAGTAAAATGCATAACCCCTTAGCATATGCACATATAAATTGTTTAATGCATGCTGTATGCTTATCTTTTTATAGTAAATATCTTGACATGCCTTGTATTCAAATTTGAATATGCAATGTGCAATTATGTGATTAATAATCTTATCTAATGATGCATTGATAATTTTAATGATAATTGGGCATAAGTGCATGAACTCATGGTAGAACATATGCACACTTTGCAACACTTGGAAGTTATTGTTGATTGCCTTAAACACATGTTTGTGGTTCTTCTCTATGATTTAATCTTAGGCTTGTTATGCTTATTACATGTTTGATGAGGAACATGTGTATAGTGTTAAAATATGACTATGTGGCAACATATAATTATGCTATGTTTATTTAAATTTTGTGCTTTTTGATTATCACAAAAAGGGGGAGAATGTTGTGATAAACTTGAAGCTTAACTTGAAACCTTGAAACGTAACTCATGCATAGTTTAAGGGGGAGAGCTTGTGTATGCATGGTTTGAGGGGGAGAGTTGTTGGGTATATGATTTACTTGGTAATCTTGTATGTCCTATGCAATTGCTAAGGGGAGTCATGTTTACTCACATTTCATGCATAAGTACATATTCAAGTTTATCAAGTTTTGTGATCATCAAAAAGGGGGAGATTGTTGAGCCTTAAACGCATGGTTGTGTTTAATGCGTTAATTTATCTCCGGTTTATTTTTGAGTTTTGATGATCAACAAAACTTGTGTTTGTTATACTAATGTGTCTACTTAGTATGCAGATTAAGTGATTAAAAGTGGATTGAAATGAAGCAAATCGATTGTGCATGTTCTGGGCTGGATCGCCCCAGGCGATGGTGACCATCGCCCCAGGCGATGGCAGCCAGGAAGACTTCGCCACGGCCATCGACAGAGGCGACGCTGAGCCATGCGCGCTGGGGGAGTTCGCCCGAGGCGAGGCGATGATCGCCTGAAGCGATGGACTGATCGCCTGAGGCGATGGCTGGTTCGTTTGAGGCGATGGAAGATTTTGAGCTGCTGAGGCTACGGCCTTGATTTAAGCAATTGATCGCCTGAGGCGATCGACCGATCGCCTGAGGCGGTGCGTGTAATCTGCTGACCGTTGGGGCGCGGCGATGGTGATCGCCTGAGGCGATGTCCGAGGCGATGCAGGAGTGATTTCAGCCTTATGTGTAGCAACGGCTAGTAGGAGCCTAGGGGGCCTCCTATACTATAAATATGGATGCTTTGGAGCATTTTGAAGACAAGAAACAAGCCTACAAACTTCTACAAAGCTTTGATCATTCAATTCTTAATACCTTTGCAATCTCCATACATTGTTGTTGTATTGGAGTTTGTAATTCATTCTTTTTGTTAGAGTCTTGTTGTCTTCGTGTGAGTACACCGTGAAGGTGTTTTGTTGAGATTATTGTAAAGGTCCTCCAACACCAAAGCAAGTTGGAAATTGTATAGTCATCAACAAGTCTAGTTGGTGCATGTGTTGTGGCTATCCTTGGAGCCCCTAAGGCCAAGAAGACTCGTGCAGAGTGTTGGTAGCTCGTGAAGAGCTTTGTGTGCTCGGGAAGAGCTTTGTGTACTCGGGAAGAGTATTGTGCTCGGGGAGAGCTTTGTAACTCGGGAAGAGTTGTGTAGTGGCTAACTTGGAGCCCTCAAGGCCAAGATCATTTATTCTATTGGAACCTCGGTTGGAGGTTATCTAACCGAGAAAAGTAGACGTAGGTGATTTATCGCCGAACTTCTATAACAAATCTTCTTGTTATTTACCGCTTTAATTTCTTTACGCATTTATTCATTTGTTTACTTCTTATTTTATTTTATTTATCAATTGACTTAAGCCTTCCGCATGCGCAAATTCTTTTATTTTGCAAACTCATTTTAAAAAGCTAAAGTAGCCAAGGAATCTCATTCACCCCCCCCCCCCCCCCCCCCCCCTTCGATTCCAACAGTAACAACATATGAGACTCGTGACTTTTCTCTTTACCATCTCTTTACTGCGTGCTTTGGCCTCTTGCATCAGCCAGCGTTGGTTGGTCATGGGTGACTTTTCTCTTTACTGCTCTGATGCTGGACTATCTTGGGGTACTTCAGCTGACTTCCTTCCCACGGGTTGTCTATCTGACCACTCCTTATGCATTGTCTCATTGTTGCAGCAACGATCTCCGGTTAGTATGCCTTTCAAATTTTATAACATGTGGTCCTTACACTATTCTTTTGCGGACACAGTCACCAATTGTTGGGGGTCCTCACTCTAGGGAACCAAGCAATTTATCCTCTGTGGTAAGTTGAAGTTACTTAAATCGGAGTTAAAGAAGCTCAATCAGTTACACTTCTCACATATATATGTGCGGACTAATCAGGCTAAGCAGGAATTGGATCAGCTACAGGAATCCGTAAAGCAACTTGACTCCGTGGCCCATGTGGGTATGGATGGCCTTTTCGGACTTGAGAAGAAACGCATGGCTCCTTGCGGATGCGGAGAGATATTTCCTTGTCCAAAAAGCAAAATATAGATATCTTAAAGATGGTGACCGTTGTACTCGTTTCTTTCATAACTTAGCTAAACGAAATGGGAAGCGTAATTGTATAGCCTTTATTATGAAGGACAATGTGATTACAAGGAGAGTATTATGGATGTGGCCGAGGAATTTACCAGTTTCTACACCACACTTCTGGGTACTTTGACTGCTTGCTCCCACCTTGATGAGGAAGTACTGCATTTTGGATCGAGGCTCAACCAGGATCAGTGTGGTAACTTACTCGTTGATGAATCTATGACATAAATTAAATAGGCACTTTTTGATATTGGGGATGACAAGGCCCCTGGCCCGGATGGATTTAACTCTCACTTCTACAAGAAATCTTGGGGCATAGTTTCTGAGGATCTTGTGGCCGCCGTTCAGGAATTCTTCTCTACCTGCCGCCTTCTGAGGCAGCTAAACTATGCACTGATCACCTTAGTGCCAAAATCCTCTCATGCATCCAAGGTCAATGACTATCGGCCTATCTTGTGTTGTAACACTGTTTACAAGGTTATCTCAAAGATTTTGGCTTCTAGACTATCAACTGAGATGAACTTGATAATTGATAAATATCAAGAAGCCTTTGTTAAGGGAAGTTCTATCACGTACAATATTCATGTGGTGCATGCGTTTGAGTGCACATAATGGATACAACAAAAACCTTAAATCATACACTTCAATAGGTGTACGTGTTGTAAGTTCACCATTCGAATCTACTGGTGCAACTCAGCTGGGGCACGGGGGACAAACATTTGTACCAGAAATCACATGGGGTTTGTCGTTGTGAAAAACGAGAAAGATTTAGCCCAAACAATGTTAGATTAATCAAGTGGTGCATTTTCAACAACCTCAACAAATACTGTAATGGATACATGAAAACCTAATTTATTGCTTACCAGATTTTGCACGAAGTTTCTTCTAACGTTTTTTTCTCAATGCAGTTTTCGTTCGCGGAAATTTATTTGATTTTGGAGCCACATTAGTATGTTTTACAGTGAAATGGTGGATGAATTTCAAGGATTTTGAGTGTTTATATTGTGGGAGAATGAAGAGATTTTCAGTCGATTTTGTTGGAGAAGGAACGAAAAAATGACGTTTGAGTTGTCTTTGATATTTGTTTAGGGGTGTGGTTATTTTGATTGAAATGGATCTAATTGAAAGAACTTAACCTTTACGTTGTGATACCTACCCACCCTAATTTTGCCCATGTAAATCTTTGGTTTGATTAACTAATATTAAAAGCATAGTTATGATTAATATATGTAATATATATTTTAAATATAAATAAAATTCACACCTCCAGCTCATTGTAAATTTAAATATCATTGCTTATTAGTTATGACGTGACACAAAATTAATCAATACAATGGCGTATTATATATATATGGTTTCATTGTTGCTGCCTTTAAGGGCACTGCCCTCAGAGGCATCATCGATCATCCATTTAGAATTTTTTTTTTTCTTTTTAAAAAAAAGATTCCAAATGAATGGTGATGATGTCCCTAATGGCATTACCCTTAAGGACATCATCAAACAAACAAACATATATATATATATATATTCCCTTTTAAAATCAGAATATCATATACATATATTTTCGGGAAAAATGTTTGTATGCACCCATTAAATGTTTGGTCAAACTATGAACCAACTTATTATGATTGGTAATGATTATTATATTATGATTAATATAGTATATATATTTTAAATTTTAAATATATTCACGAAATAAAGTTCACACCTCCATCTCATTGTAAATTTAACTATCATTGCTTATTAATTATGATGTGACACAAAATTAATCATTACAATGGATATATATAAAAGAAACCATCCCTGTTAAAATAGAATATTGTATACATATCCTTTCGGGACAATGCTTGTAAGCAACGGTTGATTTGACATGATCATTGGATTGATATACCTAATATTTGGGTGTCAATTTAATGGTTGAGGGTGTCTAAAGAGTAGTGTCCTTAAAGACACTCCCAATATAACCATAAGCAACCAGCGTGCGGTTCGAGATCAACTTATTATGATTGGTAATGGTTATAAGTATTTCCGAATTTTTCGAGACTTGCCTATATGTAGATTAATCTAGATTTAATATTTTTAAGATAAGACTTGTAAGATCATATAATTGGGTAAGTGGACTTATTTTGAATAAAACAAGTGATAAAGTAAAGTATTATTAATCCCAACTCACACTGATGAAGGGAACTAAACACAAGCTGCACATATAAAATTATTATTATTATGGTTGATGAGCGCGTATCTGTTGGATGTGATAATGGTTATGTTTAGTTAAGTGATCCTCCATGTCACGTTCAATCTGCACATAACGCCCATTCTTCATCACCATTCCCTTGTTGTGATACTGCATCCAATATGTCATCACTTCAAGATCATCTTTCAAGAAATCGCTGGCTTTGTTCACTAATGCTGGATCCCTTTCAGTTGCCGGCTCAAATTTCTTGCCCTTACCATGGTACCTGCCACCAAAATTTTAAAAAATAAATACTATAAATCAATTCATCCTAGAAACAAGAGTTGTGTAGTTTCCCCCCGAACGAACGAGGTGTTCAAGTTGGTGGAGTAAATGTCGTGCTTTGAAGCCTAATATGGACCCAAGGTAGCCTAATATGGACCCAAGGTAGCACCTGCCGGGGAAAAAAAAGGTTGTGTAGAGAGGAGACGAACCCGTTGAGCACGTGGAGGTAACCTTCCATGTTATGGGCACAAACCACATCTCCCTCAGGTCTCAAAAATGGAGAAATCTTGTGATCCAACTCCAGCTCCACTCCCACATGCGTATAAGTACCCCACGGCAAATGCTCCACAAACTTCATAATCGTAGGGTGCAATTTTTCATTGAACACAATACCTGGAGACTTGGGGACCACATCATGAACATTAATCACCCGGAGCACTTTCACCCCCAATTGTTCAAGCCTCTGCTTGAATCTGTTGTTCCCAACGCGCGGCCCGGCGAAAGTAAACGCTGTCACCGGTATGTTCCTGCTGTCGTCTTTTCGTTTGGTCAATAGTGTCTCCTCAATATCGTATGCGGTTATCAGTGCCAGCGCCGAACCCAAACTGTGCCCTGTTACAGTGATGCTAAGCTCTTCGTTAGCGTATGTTTCGTTAACCAGTTTGTAGATTTCGGCGAGAACCTGTTCTCTGAGGGAGAAGTTACAGTAGTCGCAGTTCTCTTTAGCATCGGTGTAAAGAGTGAGAAAACCTGCTTCGACTCTCACTAAAGGGTCGGGACATGGGATTGTAGCAGAAGATAAAGGTTTCAAGTAATTCGAAAGGTCGGCAATCCATTCCAGCCTAGTGATAGTACCCCGCCAAACGATACAAACATCGCGTCTCCCTAACTTCTTCGACGTTTCGTCGTTCGAAACAGCAATATACCCCATCCAACAAGCATCTGTGCTCCAGACTCTAGGAAATCTTGTTTTCGTGAAAAAGTTGGGTAAATTTATGCTGGATGTGACGTATAGGTATCGGGTGATGTCGTATCCAATTTCTGCCATGCCCAGAGTTTTGTAAAGCTCACGCTTTGGGTGTCTGGAGCTGCCGAAGTATTTCGAAGATGGGTCGAAATCGAAAGAGTCGTAGCAAGCTTGGACCTTGCTTCCGTATTTGATCAGCTCGCTCCGCAGCAACGGGTCCATTGGGTCGAGCAACCCCTCCCAATTATTTTCACCGTGTAATTCACGCCACCGATCGGCGATTGCCCTAGTATTCTGAAGATTTTCGGCCTCTGATCCTTCTTTGAAGCTCGGGTGCGGTGGATGCTAGAGATTCCATTGATATGGCTCTAGCGGGGCTCAGCCGCCTCGTTGTTGAATGTTTGAGGTGAGTTTCCGGGTCTGCGGGATGGAGTTTCTGAATGTAATCGGGCTGTTTTCGGGCCTGAAGAAGTTGGTTTGGGAAGGCTAGAACCATTCTGGAGAGAGAGACCGCCATTGGTGATGAACCGCAGTCAATGTGATTGAAGCAACTTTGATGGTACGAGCTATGAAAAACTAAGAACAGTTATGTTTTTCGTGCATTGAGAATCAATAAAGGCAGCGCAGCCTATATATTGTTATTATTACAAATACATATAATTAAGTAAATTTAAAAAATGTTATAAAAATAAAAAAAATTAACAAAATAATGTCAAAATAAGACATTATCCTTCTAGCTGTTGAGAATTTTTATTCTTGATTTGTAAATTCTCAATAAATGAATTTTTTTATATATATAATCGGTCGAAACTAATTTGATATAATAGGAAAATTTTGGTCGACCATAAATATAATTTTTTTAGATACATAAATTATTTTTAATATTTACTTGTATTTAAAAATTATATTTATGTTTTATTGAGTATAAAGTAGTTTTTATCCTACAATTTTGTTATTAAAAAAATTAAAATTATATTAAAATAGAGAATTATAGGGATGATTTTTTGTAAGTTTTTTTCTATGTTGTACGGATATGGATACGCGGATACATGGATATGCAGATACGGGTACGATTGCACGGGATTTTCGAAATTTGTAGGATACGATACGTCTAGATACGGCAAATTTTATTAATTTATTTATATATATACATATATAATTAATAATTAATAATATTTGTAAGAAATCAAGTTATAAGCATATAATCAACATTAAACACATTAGAAATCAGAATAAAGTTGCAAACTCACGAACTTCACGACAAATGGTAAAATATTAATCTAGGGCATCTAAAAATTTCAAGCATATAATCGACATTAAACACATTAAGGTGGTTAGGAAATAGGGAATAGGTTAAATAATTTAATTTTAATTACAGTTTCAGCCCTATTTTTTAAAAGTATTCCAAAAGTTACTGTATCTAATCCGTGTCGGATACGGTCGGCAGCGTATCTTGACCGTATCCGAAAAAAACTTAATTTTTGTTCTCAAATACGCCACGTGGCGTATCCGATACGTATAAATGTCGTATCAACGCGTATCCGTATTCCAAAAATATCTGATACTTGACCGTGAAATTGTTTGGAGTATCGGTGCAACATAGGTTTTTTTTAATAATTAACTAGAATAATTGTCTAAATAGGATAATTTTATCATTTTTAAAATGGTTTATAATAATTTTGTGAATTCGGGTGATATGGAAATTTGTGACTACACCAAAAAAATCAAACGAGCGATTATTATACATCAAACTTTAATATAAAATATTGAGTATAGTTTCAATGCAATCTTTCAAATTTATTTTTTAAAATTTTATATCTCTTGATATAATTCTTTTTTCTTATTTTATTTTTCATCATTCTCTAAAATATTATATATATTATTTATTTATACAAGATTTCTAATTTATAAATATCTAAAATATCATCAAAACAATTAATTGAATGGATGTGATGAGACATCACTAATCAAACAAATATCTACATTACATGTCAAATATAGTAAAACTTTTAAACAATTTTTATATAAAAAATTTAGATATTATAGTTATATCAACAATTTTAAAGTGATTTTTATGGAATTTTTATAATTATTTAAAATGTATAGTGTTTTGTTATTTTTAAATTTGCTAGTGATTCACAATATTTTTTAGTTTTTAGATTAATAGAAATTCTATTATTTGGTAATTGGACCATGATCTATGTTGCACGGATACATACGGATACGTTGATACGCAGATACGGGTATGATTGCACGTGATTTTTAAAATTTGTAGGATACGATACGTCTGGATACGTTAAATTTTATTAATTTATTTATATATATATAAATATATAATTAATAATATTTGTAAGAAATCAAGTTTCAAGCATATAATCAACATTAAACAAATTAGAAATCAGAATAAAGTTGCAAACTCACCAACTTCACGACAAATGGTAAAATATTAATCCAAAACATCTAAAAATTTTAAGCATATAATCGACATTAAACACATTAAGGTGGTTAGAAAATAGGGAATAAGTTAAATAATTTAATTTTAATTAAAGTTTCAACCCTATTTTTTAAAAATATTCCAAAAGTTCCCGTATCTAATCCGTCTCGGATACGGTCGGCGGCGTATCTTGACCGTATCCGAAATAAAAACTTAATTTTTGTTCCCAAATACGCCACGTGGCGTATCCGATACGTATCGGTGCCGTATCCGTATCCCAAAAGTATCCGATACTTGACCGTGAAATTTTTTGAAGTATCGGTACAACATAGACCATGATACAAGATGATTACTCTAGATTCCCATCTATTATAATTTAGTATAGTATAGATATCTATTTTATAAAATAAAACCAAGCTTATATTATATTCTTCAATAAAATCTCTGAATATATATTTTCTAAAAATCCCAAAAATCCTATTTTCGTAATATTATTTAAGTTTATATCGAGAATTGCATATCATATTAATCAGCCCATAACATTCATTTTATATATTAACATATATTAAATAGTACGGATCCATTTTAATACATATCACGATGTGATATTACATAATTACGGGTAAGGTTCAAATTCAATTTGGATATGTAAGATCCACTTTTTATATGAATCAATATATCCAAATTAAATTTGGATCGTTGGATATAATATTGTACTATAATAAATTTGAAACATTTGGAAATGGGCTGCGTGGCTTTTCATTAACGTACATATCCATCCGTAGTCTCGTAATGCCTTCTGGATCACCGAACATTAAGCCCAATTTACGGAATGGGCCGGCTCAACCTGGTCTTGTGTAAGACACGAGTCTATTAACCCAGTGTGGCGTACTACGCACCACGGTTTATGATAGAACATCGCGGACCTCGATCTTCTCTAGTATCTGGATTCTGCCCCTGCCCCCAAATCTCTGTTCTCAGTGTCGGAGTTGTATAGCTCAGGATCATCAAGTTCATTCGGAAAATGTTGCGCCGCCTCGCCTCTCAGCGCATTCTTGAGATCCGTCAGGCCTTCCGTCAATTCTCCCAGGTTTGCTCCATTTCATGCATTTTTTCTTTGTATTTGTCGCACCTTTCCATTTATTCGAAACTTTCTTTTTTGGTTTTATTTGTCCTTTCGGGTTTACCAACGATGTTCGTGCAGCCATCGCGATCGTTTTCGACTGCGTTGAACTATGTGAGTTGATTATTGTTTTCCTCGGAATTAAAATTTTCAACTTTATATTATGTTAGAATTTGATTCCAATTCATTTAATTTCCGAGGAATGCAGCATATTGATGGTCCAGACAATAATCCGGACCTTCCATGGGAATTCACCGATGCAAACAAAGAAAAGGCTAGTGATATTCATTATTTTGTGACTATTGAACGGTCTCGATTTTGTGTGCAACTTTAGTAACGGTACTTAGATATAGGCGTATCTCGATCTGAGATTCCACTTCTTTATTCAGCTTGAAACTTCACTTGTTGCATCGGTGTCAAATTTCTGTCTTTGGGAATTTTACCACAATAGATTAGCTGATAATTTGGTAGCTGTTTGAAGGCGTGAGGTTATCTTACCCATTTTTATGGTTTTTATTTGCAAATTATTGAAGTAAATGGCATGTAGTTTGGCTCATTCGCAAAGGAATTTGATATCCCCCCGGTGGCCTTCATGTTAATATATATGATTACAGGAATCCAGGGACTGAATGACTGCTAAGAATAGCAAGTTAGCAATTCTTTGGTATGTTTGCTGAAGTCGATGCACATGTCTTCATGTTTGTAGATGCACTAATCTGCCTTGAGGAATTTGTTTGTAGAATCAACTTAAGATCGTAAATGTTGCATTCATAATCATTTTTATGTCTATATCCTTGTTATGCGATGGTGCTTTAGTTTTGAGTCATGTGAGCTTTGAGCTCAGATATCCATTATCGTGTGAAAGTTCTCTCAAAAGCTAAGATCAGGCTATTCACTGGTTAACTACTATTGTCTTACTGTCTTTGGTTTTCTACAGGTTAAGGAAATAATATCTCACTATCCTACCAACTATAAGCAATCTGCTGTCATTCCTTTACTGGATCTTGCACAACAGCAACATGGAGGCTGGCTCCCAGTTTCGGCTATGAATCATGTATGTTGGCATCATTGCATTGCATAACCATATCGATTCATCTGATTTGGCATTGACAATGACCATCTACTTAAATCTCTCATCTCACTGAACTATAAATTATTAGATAAATAACCAACTTAACTTGATTCTCGTGCAATTTAATTTCAGTAGCATGTCATTATCATGATTTTCAGTGATGAAGGTTTCGTGCTACTTGAAGTGTTGTAGAATTCCTTTGTTATTGTTTAAGGGGCGTATCTAATTTCTAAAAGGGCATTGAAGTCATCTACTTTCCTTTAGCTTGTATGTGCATAAGTGAATATCTAAATATAAGGTGCTTCAAGGACTCAATGCTTTTGATTTCCCTTGGAAAAAAGTTGGGCTGCTGAACTAGTATCACGTCTTGGACCACTAGACATCTAGTAAATGAAGTGTGATTATTGTACAGGTAACTCGTGGATCATGTGTTCATATTCAATGCTTCCATATTCAAATGGTTACTAGTACATATAATGGCAAAATTAGACAGTGGTCATAATATGCAAAAGCAGTAGATGTGATCATATTTAATGTTTCCATAGTCTTATGATTTTTCTACATTGGTTAAAGGTTGCAAAAATTATTGAAGTTGCCCCAATTCGTGTATTTGAGGTTGCAACCTTCTATTCGATGTTCAACCGGACAAAGGTGAGATATTCTGCATCAATTTTGTGATAATTAGTATTTTTCACTGTTAAATTTGAAACTCACGTAATTGGATATTGACTATCTAAGGTTGGCAAATACCATCTTTTGGTATGTGGCACGACACCTTGCATGGTACGTGGTTCTAGGGAAATTGAAGAAGCATTGTTGAAACATCTAGGAGTAAAGCGCAATGGTAATGTTCTGAATGACTCGCGCAATATTTTTTTTGTTTGATTTCGTTTGAAATAAATTCGTTTTGGTGATTTTGGTCTTGTCAAAACCTGTCTGATTTATATTTGCAATCTCTAATTAATTTTTCCAGAAGTAACCAAGGATGGCCTATTTTCTGTCGGAGAAATGGAATGCATGGTGAGTTATCCTGATGATACTTTCTATCTGGAATAACCACCTTTTATGTTATGTACCTATGGTCTACCATTGATGCCAATGTGTAGTGATGGACTTCATTTTTGACTTGTTGGTTTGTTGTTCCTAAAGACCTGTTTTGATATTTCAATTTCTTTTTTCCAGAAAGTACCTGAGATGATTGTTCTAGAATTAAAATAGCACTTGGTATTGGTTATATAAACTTCCATTTTTCTCCACATACTTGAAAAGAAGTAGTGTATAGTTGTATACTATAAATTGGACTTTTACAACATAAGATGAAGGGGTAAGTCCAAAATTTAGAATTTTTTTTCCCTTGAGGCAAGTGCATGAATTGCCCTACCATTTCGAGCGTAATACATAGAACATTAGAACATGGTACATTGCTATATCTTAAATGTGAACAACTTGAATTTTCTTAAATACCCGTATCTTATTTTGAACTTTTGGTGTCTAAATTACCGAACAGAGAAAGAAAGTTTGTTTATATATTTTGATTGCAATGTGATCTGGGATATATTGTTGCTCTCCGTAGGGATGTTGTGTAAATGCTCCGATGATTACAGTTGCTGATTACTCTAATGGATCTGAGGGATATACATACAATTATTATGTAAGTTCAGTTGTTTCTTCAAATATTATTGCGCAATTGTCTCTCATTTTCATGTGGTGACACCTAATTATTGGAACCTCATATGCTATTATGCATGTATGTCATTTACTCACAGGAAGATGTTACTCCCAAGCGAGTCGTCGAGCTGGTCGAGGCTTTGAGAAGGGGGGAAAAGCCACCGGTAAGACAAATAAGTTGAAGAGGCAGATTTCTAAATTTATTGATTTAAATTTAAAATTTTCAGCGTGGCACGCAAAATCCAAATCGCATCAATTCTGGACCAGAAGGTGGGAACATTACATTGCTAGGCGAGCCTAAGGCTCCTCCATGCAGGGATCTTGATGCATGCTGAACAAGTTGGTTTTTTGCACTATTTGTTCATAATAATGATGCAAATTTGTTGGATCTAAAGAGCATCACAGGCTATCATTTGTTTGGCTACTGAAATGAATTTATATTTCAACCTTTCATTTTTAGATGTATGACTCTGTAATGGATAAATTTGCTGTTTCGTTTCATGTAACATTTCTGGCTACACAAATACATTTGTTATAATTGGGTTTTACACTTGTAGCCCATCTGACACCAGTCGCAATTGCAACCCGGAAGTATTGTGTTTGAGTCTTCGTCCCCCCAAGTAGTTGTAGTAGTTGCTCAAAAAAAAAGATACTTGGGTTTTAATTTTCTTTATTTCGCAAGCAAATTATGTACATAATGAAATTAATCTACACGCATATAAATATTTGTATGCTCAAATGGAGTGGACATCATTACGTTGTGATACACGAAAAATTATATATATAAACATAAATGAAAACAAATTTGTTAAATGATAACAAATTTCGTCTATGTTAAATTAAATTGATTTAAACTAATATATAGAAAGAATTATTTCAAAAACTAGTTCAAAAATTCTTAATATAAATTACTCTGCTCTAAAACATCTTCAACAAATGAGGAAAATTGATTTCCATTTCAATAAAAAAAAAAAACCCCTCCATCGCATTTTGTGGTTAGTTATGTTTCCAATATTTTTTAGGGTGAATTACCTATAGAAAATTTGAACAATAACGAAACACTGATAGTTTAAATAATGTCTACCTCACATACTGTCAGGGGCGCGTCACCAGAATTTTTTTATCTTGTGGGCTAATATTTGTTCTGAAGTAAAGTTATAAATATAGAAAAATAATATGCGCTATATTATAAATATAAGTATACATTTTTATTATAAATACTATGTCGTACATAGTATATTACCTTATTTAGTGCCTCAAATGTTTGTTATTTTGCAATACAAACGTAACCAAAAAAAAACATACGATATCTTATTTCGATATAACAATATGTAAATTAAGAAGTTTAATATGAAATAATAATCATACATTTTTTGTGAAAATATGTATGTAAAATATATAATTGGAAAAATAAATTGAAATTAATAAATGGCAAAATAATATTATTTTATATTATTTCCTCATCCGGAAAACCCTTGTTACTAGCAGCGGATTGTATGAAGAGACATTGATGGCTGCGGTGGCGATTGGAACTTGCTCCCTCCAACTAAAGACCGGTCGGAATATCTCGGAACGCCGTTCTCTCTTTTCTTTGACGAAGAAATCACTCAAGTCTAGGCCCATTATGGCCACTATCGTATCTCCCCCAACTTTGGGGATATCCGAAACTTTTTCCAGATTAAAACAGCGAGGAAAAGTGAGCATCTGGGTTCTTTTTTCAATTAATTTGTTTTTTTGGTACACTCTAACCCGTTTGAGCATCAGGATCACTGTTAAATGTGTTTTGTGTTACTGCTGGGATGGCGAATTGTTGGTGATTCATGTTCTTGAACCTTTTGATGGGTCAAGATTACTATTAGATGTGCATTGGTTGGCGGTGGGATAGAAATTATTGGACTTTCTTCATCTTCTTCAATCTCGTGCTGTTACATCGTGTAGAAGTGGAAACATCTTAAAAACGTTTTCATGGATCAGTCAATTTATACTCTTTCAAAAATGTAGTTCATGGTCATGCTGGCATATATTGTTCCTAAAGATTTGGATTTTAAATATAGAGTGCGTTATGTGTGTCTGTGTCCTTATAGTTTATTTATTAGCATTATTTTGGTGTGAAAGGTGGCGTTAATTCCATTCATTACAGCCGGCGATCCTGACCTTTCAACGACTGCAGAAGCACTGAAGGTCCTTGACTCTTGTGGCGCAGACATCATTGAATTAGGAATGCCTTATTCAGACCCTTTGGCTGATGGTCCTGTTATACAGGTTTGAAAATGTGGTGCCATGTAATCTTCGTACAACAATTTAACTTGAATAATCTTAACATCACAGTTTTATTATGTCTGGTTGGCGCCAATTCATTTTCATCTTCTTTCACAGGCAGCTGCCACACGATCATTAGCGAGAGGAACCAACTTCGAGAAAATCATCGTGATGTTGAAGGAAGTAAGTGTTCATTAAGTTAATGTAAGCCATAATAGACTACCAGTGATGCTAATTTGATATGCCAATGAAGTTGGGTTACCACTTTCTGCCTTGTTCTTCCTAAGCTTGTCCCCACAGGCTCCTTGTGAAACTAATTCGTTTGATTTTTGGGGAAATCAGACATTTTTTTTCCATTACATTTTATTTCATAAACAGCGCAGCATCAGTAGGAAACTTTTAGCTTATTCTTGGTGACATCATTTCCTAATTTAAGTTTTTTTTTTTGTTACATCACAGGTGGTACCTCAATTGTCTTGTCCTATTGCACTATTCTCGTATTATAATCCAATACTCAAGCGTGGCGTGGAGAAATTCATGACTATATTGCAAGATACCGGAATACATGGTAATTGCGTTAAGCTTGCATTATTTTCTGTTTCAGCATATCATGAAGCTAATTTAGCCTGTCCAAACATGAAAACTTTCTTCTAGCCGGTTAATTATATGTAACCAAAAGCCTCGCATTACGCATGTGCCTTGTGACCAGAACAATCATGTATTTTGTGCTTGATTAATGAATTCCTCACGTTCATTTACCATTTGATAAAATGTAACATTCTGTGCATGTTTAGTTTCGCTTTGCCTCTGTTACATCTCTTTTGCTTCATACCCAGCTTATTTGTTATCATTTTCTTATGTAAAAAATGGGAATTTTGTTTTCAGGGCTTGTTGTTCCTGATGTCCCTCTAGAAGAGACAGATATATTGAGAAAGGAAACCGCCAACAAAAATATTGAGCTTGTTGGCCTCTCCCATTTGACAAATTTCTTCCTGACTTGGTTTTTGAATTCAAATGGTTCTTTTTGTATCTAAAAAGTTTCCTTTTGGATGATGCTGTACAATAGAATTGGGTATGGAGTTGTAGGAGGAATGTCTTGAGAGAAATGAAACACAAAAGTGAAATATTACTGCTACGAAAAAGTTACAACAAATTTCTTGGACTTGTTTTTGCTATGCTTTGCCTTAGGAAACAATTTATCTTACTACTGATTTGTAATTATCACACAAGATAACTTTATCGATTTATTGAACAATTTCCAACAATGCACTTATGGCCATAGTTAGCCATTTTCTTTTTGGTGCTCATCAGTTGATCCATTTGAGCCTGCTATTTCAGGTACTGCTTACCACTCCAACAACTCCTACAGGACGAATGAAAGCCATCGTTGAAGCTTCAGAAGGATTTGTCTATCTTGTAAGATTCATTCTTCTGATTTTTATTTTCGAGTTTTGGGTGGTGAGGGGGTGGAAGAGTAATCTTGTGAAGCGTAGTCCGATTTTTCTCTTTCAAGCACATATCCATTTCTATGTCAATGCAGCATTGACACCGTGTAAAAAAATGGCAACTGGGTATTTCCACAATGGGTTCACATATATTTAAAAAAAATTCAGACGCGGCTAAAAACTTATTTTTGAATAGGTGAGCACAGTGGGAGTCACAGGAGCACGAGCGTCTGTTAGTTTAAAGGTGGAGTCTCTCCTAAAAGAAATTAAAGAGGTAAGAATTTGCAGTACCTTGCCTTTTTATCTTCGAACATAAATATCTTTCATGGTTTATTGTTGCTTTTTTAACCCCAAAGTCATATGGTAAAACCTTTTCTATGCTTATGACAATCTTTTTCACAGGCAACAAGCAAGCCGGTGGCGGTTGGTTTTGGCATATCAAAACCGGAACATGTTAAACAGGTCCGAATTTGGTCAAAATCTTAGTTAAACCTGAATTATTATCTATTTTCATGCATTTAAATGTTTTAGGTTTATTGTTTCAGGTGGCCGGATGGGGAGCAGATGGCGTGATTGTTGGTAGTGCTATGGTAAAACTATTGGGTGAAGCAAAATCTCCTGAAGAAGGATTAAAAGAACTGGAATTGTTCACCAAAAACTTAAAATCTGCACTGTTATGATATGTGCTTGCTGTAGTTCTCCCTTTGTACCTTAGTTTAAAGCCTTTTAGAGTCGAGGAGAATTTGATGCTGCAATTGAATGGGCCTATAGGAATATGTTGAAACTATTTACCTGTTATTTTACGATCCATTTTCGAATTGTTGTCATCAAGATAGTGGTTATGTTTTTTTCCAGATAATTGAAGTGCTTTTTTTGGATCTTTTGTGAACAATAAATATAGTCAAAATTCGTAGCAATCGACAACTTATCATCCATGGATATGCTGGCTGTTAGATGTTTGTCTCATTAGAGGTGTGTACAATTTCGGTTAAACTGAATTAATTGATCGGACCGAATTGATTCGGAAATTCGGTTTTGATTTTTATAATTTAATTCGGTTCTGTTTTGATTAACATTTTTAAAATATCGATTAACCGAAATGTTTATTTTAACTTTTTTTTAATATTTTGATTTTTAAAATGAAAATATTTTTTTTAAAAATCAATTTATCTTGTTCTTTTGTTTTTTTTTTTCATTTTTCTCAGTTATCTTATTTTAAAAAATTTTATATATATATTTTTTTAAAAACATCGTTTAATTTGGTTACTTACTGAATTAATTAATTGATATTTTGTTCGGTTCGGTTAATTCAGTTTTCGAAAAAAAAGAGGTTGGCTCGGTTTTGCCAAAAAATTGATTAATTCAGTTCTTAGAAATTTGGTCGGTTGGTAGGTGACCGAACAACCAAATGCTCAACCCTAGTCCCCCACATTTGTACAACATATTGAGAGTATTATTCAGTTGACATAGCGAAAGGAAGGAAGAATGAAAATGGATAACATAAGCTTTTGAATCTCACATTGTTTGGTCGTCTTTCCTTGGTTTCTTCCCGTTTTACGTAGACATACGAAATGGAGGAATGAATACAAATACTTCTACTCCTATTCAACATCATGGCTCATATGACCATAGGGCACACACTTTTGGTCGTTCCTGCTTAGGAGTATTACGGGGATTTGCTCTAAACCACATAAAGAACCTAAATTTCCTTGCATTAACATCACCAAGCACAAGCACAGAATCTTTGAAGAAGGCAGGATTTATTTGAGACACCATACCATTGATTATTTTACATTCTCCAAAAAAAAAATGAAAATATAAAGATTTATGTAAAATAGTTCTGGGTAAAGGAAAACAAAGTGAACACCGTAGACCTGAAGAAACAAGGCAAATATAATCTCATTAGATGTTTGCTCAATAGAAATATACTTGACAATGCTTCAATATCTTCCTGATGCCACTGATTATGTAGAGAATGAAAGGTCAGAGTCGTGGCAGAATCGTGTATGGACGGTGTTCGGAAAGGATCTCCGGAGTCGCTGGGATTGGATTGTTATAGCAGTCTGCGGGAAACCTTATCATATTTGCAACCTGAAGTGAGAACAACAAAAGATTTGCCTTGTTTTACTAGGTTGTACTAATATACAACCACAGCTATATAGTTCTCACGAGTCAAGGCCAGCCAAAAGTTTGAAGCTGTGGGTGGGCCAAACAGAAACTGACTGTCAATTACCATAAAGAACTTCATATTCTTAGTTCTGCAAATCTCTCTATCTCAGGACTTCAAAACTTTAACAAATCAGCCGGACATTTAGTTTTGTTTTAAAACTGTAATGTTCAATCAACTATCAATTGAGTTGAAATGAAACAATTTAGGAATAGGATATGATTGCCATCAGGAAATGGGAGTTAAGAAATCATACTATTTTGACAGCAAAATTTTAATAGACCAGGCAACAAGCATACTCGAGTCCACTATGAGGTAATTCGTTTCCCTCCTCAAACCAACATTGCCAACTCCAGCTAGCAAAAAGTCAGTGATTGTGTCCTCTGCATCAGCATGTCCATACGAGTAAAATTTGCAAATAGACAAACAAGAAAGATCCACAATATAAAAATTAACTCTAACGGACTTGGTAGGAAGAAGTCAAAACTCATGTGGAGGTGGAGGTGGAAGTAGAAAAAAACCCTCCACTTTCAGCACACCTTTAGGGTATTTGGCGTTGAATCATGATATTCATATTCAGGAAGAACAGGTGGTTCCAGCTCGATATCATCAAGAATTTCCTGACTATCACACGGGAACAGGTTTGATTATTTACGTGAACTAGCATTAATTTCAAAATCACAGAGCTAGTATAAAGAACTTTAAAAAGGGCAAAAAAAAAAGGAAATGAAATCATTGCATGGGAACAGGTTTGATATCATTGTTTATGTTATTACAGTAATCAAAGAGGAAACGAAGTATTGCTCGACTATATTCAAGTTGTGCATTAGCTGATGGCCTTATATGAGTAGATATAGTGATAGTAGTCTGAAAATTTCAAGTCGGCAATATATGTGTGCTTTTTAAGCAAAAACAGATCATGATGGATACCTCGTCAGCTATTAAACTACTATTGCTGATCTGAGGTCTGTTTGCCATTTCTACCAGAACCATGATAAACCTTCGACTCTCAAAACTTTCTTAGTGAACGAGAATAATTAAACAGAATTTTTCGACGAGGTACAGATAATCTGACCAATGACAATAGTTTCAGTCAATCGTTTAAATTGAAATTTGAAGAAAGTTTGAGTTCACGAATCTCACCTCTTCGGATTCCTTGTAATGAAAATCCATAATTTCAAATGCCTCAATCCAAATGCTTCAATCCAAATGCACAAATAGATATAAACCACCAATAACACAATGTTAGAGAGAAATCGAGATTGTGGAAGACTAAACATTTTACTCTTTATTGTAGTTTGTTAACATTCTTAATCCATCCAAACTCTGAAAATCAATCTCTTTTCACCATCCAGAGATCTATAAATCATCCTACAATCGAAACAACCCAAAATCGAACCTAACCATAACAACCCAAAATCGAACCTAACCATTCTGCCCGCATCACAAAGTGATTACAATCGACTGGACATAGCTGTACAATTCAAGATAATTGTTACAACACAAAAGGTTTATCTCCAACCTTCAAAGTCAATGTAATCAACCACGAGTGCTTTGTGTCTAAAAATGCAAAGAGCGGTGAGGTCTGATTGATAGAATAAGAGTTTCCGTATCATAAATATATTTCTTCTATTCTGATCTTCGACTGTCTTTTTGATTGTTATATAGCGGTAGCATCCAAGGAGAACCGTGCTTTCTCTTCCCATAACAACGCCAGTAGAGCACCAATAATGCAGCTATTACCACAAGAGGGATCGCCCATCTGTTGCAAAACACAATCATGCACAAGAGTTTCCAGAGTATTGATATATATATTTTACTAAAAACAAAAACTGTGCATGCTTCTTGCTTTTTCTTCACCCCATCTAGTCGGTTTTTAAAAAAAAAATCACAACTTCAATTGTCTCCTTTCCGATTACCTCACAATTCAAGAATAAGGCCGGAAAAGTAACCCATTTTGGCATGCATCGGTGTAAAGAAAACCTCCATTCTATTGTTACCTGTCTAAATCAAGAATGGGGCTGTACACCATAGTTTCCCAAGTCCCGACAATAACATGCCACACTGGATTGTAATAAAGGGATTCCGCAGACCAAAACAACCTTGTATATGTCTCTAAGAATATAAACATTATCCAGGCTCCTATCTCGACCAATAAAAATTTAATGATAAATCGACCAACGACCACCATAACGAGGGAAAAGGCCACCAGCCAATTGAAGAGCCTGTGATTGTATTCTTTAATAAATAGAGATTTTGACTTCCCCAACATCTGCATTTACAAGTTGCATGTCACAAAGATACCATTAGGAAATCAAATATTAGGAAATTAAATATCATGATATCAATAAAATCCCAAACCTTCGTCATCCGCAGCTCATAGCTGCTTTTAGAAGGTCCAACACATTCTCTTTCGAAGCTTTGGTTGCACTGAAGGAATCCTGCATTGAATTTAGCCATAGATGGCAGTCTGAGAACTTGAAGTTGGTCCATTTTGTCCTCGCATCTTGTATAAAGAGCCTCACAGAGTTTCGAGGATTTATACTCGTTTGACAATATAAAATTCTTGTATACCTGAGTAGACAGATAATTACGCGACCTTATAAAACCTCAAGCTGTCAGATTCTTGTTCTAGATCTCATACCTCCTCTATTTCTCCAACCAACTTCTCAGCGGATCTTTTCCCGTGGTGGCGTCCAAAATGTTGCTCATCAAAAGCTTTCATTGCCACTTTCTTGGAACCCTCATGGCCTTGTTGCAGCGATTCTTCCGATGTGGGTAAACCCAGATAATTCATTCGTTCATGGTAAAGTTTCAAACAACGCTCCAGAATACCCTTGTTAAAGAACTCCACAAGGGATCCTGTAGATGGAATTTCCCCTTTATTTATGGCCTCAAGAATCTGGGATACAGAACCACATTTTATAAGCGCAGTCGGAGTCTCAAATAGGCAAGGCCATCAGACTAACATTTGATTGACTACTAAAATCCTTAATTGTATCCATTTGACATTTAAATTTGCACCCATATACTATCAAGCGGTATCTTTTATCATTAGGTGGAAATTTTTACCAAGAATAGTTTAGACCTGAGCAAGAAACTGAATTGTCCATATCAAAAGGAAAAAACTATCAACTCTTGACCAGTTATAACTGATTACATTGCTGGTTTTCTATACCCATTAGTCACTCAAATTAGCACATATTGGCTCTAAACTCGTGGAATGTCCGTAAGGATACATAGTAACAGCATGAATGTTAGAAAATTCGCACCTGCCCAAGAAAAGATACAAACTCCTTTCCATTGAGAGGTTTGCCCTGGACAATCTTTGGACGGATGATAGAAGAAACAATTTCCTTCAATTTCTCCCTCTTCTTCACATAAATAGGATCAAGCTCATCATCCTTCATGTCACAAAGCTTTGTGCGTTGCAGATGTGGCTGTACCAATATTCAGATTGAGCTATTAATTTATGTTGAGATTATATGAATACATGCGTGATGAGAAAACAAAACCTATCTAAAGAAGAGTTTTGTTGAGAAAATATCCATCATAGGGAATGCTAATTAACTAGAAGTGCTTACTTCATACAGGCATGAATATTTTTAACTTGAGTAATACGAATTATACTGTTAATATCTTTTAGGACAACTAAACCGAAATTCATCATAAAAAATCTCGACTATTGGTTTCAAAAAAAAACTTCCATATACTGATTAAATTTCAGCCTTGTGTGGATATTGCCTGTTTCAGTGGGTAGATAGTTCTGATGCTGTCACATGGTCGTGAAAAAAGAAGAATAGAGCCAGAAACCTGCTTGCCATTCTAATACATGAAAGGAAATCGAGAATCTAGAACACCAAACCAACAATTATTAATGTCCGCAGAGTTTACAGGACGACGACAGAATGAGGAAGGTCTGAAGTAGCCCCGCATTAATTATTTGCTATCTCAAACTATGTGACATATTTCTTTTAAGGAAATAAATAGAAAAATATCCCGAGTTCAAAATGAAGGGAAAATAAAAATTATCTAGACAAAGGAAAACAATACTACATACTTCTTTTCATTTCAGCTCGAGCATGCTATTTCACTCGAATTAAAGATAACATGTATATATTTCTGCTAGTAAAAGTATTCCATCTTACAAGTGAGCATTCAATGACAACGTACACCAAGAAACACAAAGTTGATGCGTACAGTAGTAAAAAAAATTACAGACCTGGGGTAAGCTGAAAGCAGTACTATTTCCACCCATGATGGCTAAAGAATCACGGATTCGGTTCAACTGAAAATAAAGTCCAAAAAGATGACATGCATATTTAGCATAAAATAATTATCATTATTCTGGAAGTAGAGGATATACATACCTGATTGATATTTTTGTCCCCTGCTCAAATTAAAGACTCAGCCATTAATAACATTATAAAAGAAATTCTTAGCAAAATAGTGCCAAATTGCCTATATAAGCAGCAAAAAAACTGACCATCAGTATTAGGGACTCTTTGGAGAGCCTCATGGACCATTTCTTGCACCGACTTTCCTTCTAATAATGCCAACAAAGAGTATCAAGTTCAGGAATTGGCAAAACAGTAAAATAGGGTGTGTTTGGTATGCATGACAAGGGGTGATTAATATTTTAATCACTCCCTTATCATGCGTTTGGTAGGCATGACAAAAAATGTGATAGCCCGTCCAGCCCGCGTCCAACCCGCATTGTAGAGATTCTTATCCTCCTTTTGATTGTTAAATAATACCTCGGAGGATGGGATTGAATGATAGTGAATGATTATATTTTTTTCCTACAATATCCTTGAATTTAAAATAGTTAGAACAAATTTAATAATATTAAATATAATCTATAATACTATAATTATTATTAACATTTTAATATTATTAAAATTAATATTCAAATTTGAATCATTATTACGATAATTATATTATTATTACATTTTAATTTTTTTATTGTATTAATTAATATTAGTAGTTATTTTGGTCTAAATTTTGGATATTGAAGTTAATGAAAATCTAAATATGAATATAATATATTTAAAGTTATTATTATTAAAATAATTTTAATCAAGCAAAACAATAGTTTTTTAAAATTATTTATCCAATTATTATAAGAATAGGTTATTATTTACCACAAGATTTCACAATTATAAGAAATTTATTTCTTATTATTTACTATTTATCATTTATATTTTTTTTGTTTTTTTATATTTCATATTAATTAACTTATATTATTATTCTTATTTCTAATAATTTATTTCATATTATAAATTATTATTGTTGTTAAAATAAGTAGTTTATAAGTTTTATTTTAATTTATTTTATAATTAAAATACTATTTTTGAATTTATTAATTTAATATATCTAAATTATATTATTTTATAAAATATCTTTGTAAATATTTAATTATAATTATTTATTCAATTAATTAAAAAATATGTTATTAGTTTGGTCTTATAACATCTTAGTAATTGCTAATATATTATGGGGGTATTTTGGTAATTGCAATATAATACACAAAATTAATCAGTCATTTTAAAATCATACCAAATATCATATAACTTATCACACTATATTTTTTATCATCAACTTTATCTTTCTAATCACTCTTATTATTTATCATTCATTTATCTCATCCTACGTAATTCTACGTACCAAGCGGTACCTAAGAAGAGTAACACAAAGGGGATAATATTACAAGGAACTCCCATGATAAATAAGTTCATGCAAGTAAATCAAGTGTTGGCCGGAAACAGCTGGTTGCATGTATTTTTAAATTTATTTCAGAATCATGTGACTATTGGGTGCCTAAAACTTCTATGCATGAATATCATAGTTTCGAAGGAACACTTACGAAGAAAGTCGCGCTGGATTAGCCATAACAACTTAGCAGGTTCAAAAGCCACATCTTGTCCCTGCAGAAATAATATATCAATGAAAGCAAAGTTAAACCTTTAGCATCTCATCTTTTCTTTTTTGTTTTGTTTAGGTGAAAAATTTATTAAAAACATAATGAAAGGAGAAAAAAGAAACGTTACCTTCACTCTGTTCCGAATGCATAAGCAAGAAACAACGAATGGGAAAAAATCATCATCAGAATATAACAAGTTAAGATGCAAAGTTAAGGCTGACAGAAACCAAATGTTGACCAAGTGAGATGTCAATACAAACCTTCCATAAAATTCTTCGGCGAGTTCAACTGCAAATGACAGCCGAGACACATCTGCTTCACGTATCTAAGCTTAAAGCAATAAGAAATATTACCAAAGAAAATAAGTTTTAATATCTAAAGACAGGCGATCACAGATCAATTTTTTTCTTGTGAACAGAACAACAGGCATAGAGCGACACGCCAAAGACTTTAGGGGTGGTATGCAGAGTAAGTGTTGAGTTTTTTAGTGGCAGAAATGTAGTGTAAATAGAACACAACACAACAAAGGTCATACATGAGTCGGTGATAATGGCCTACATCTACAACACAACGAAAATACGATGGGATATCCATGACAAGAAATCCTTTTTTATAACTAAATCAGTATGTTATTTTTTCACGACTCGATGCAGGTGGACAAGGAAAAGGAAATTGCCCGATATATCTAAAAAAATGGTCCTCGTCCGAGTTAAAAATCAGAGGTAATCTTCACTATGTCCGTGGGAATAAAAAGGGATCAATAAGTGTATAAGAAAAATGGTTCTCATTTGACAATTAAAAGATGGAGGATTGATAACTCAAAAGAGTTGCTCGATATAAAAATCTACGTAGTTTTTGGAGGAAGCTGGGACAGAATGGCATCAGGGTAAGTGAAATAGTTCCAGACATCAGAAAATGTGGATAGCATCTTCTAAGGCACAACAGAACATATATCAAAAGTATCGAACAAAAAACCATACACTAGTTCTATTTAGAAAGATATAAAGTCTTTTATTATTTTCAATTACTTAAATATGTAATAACAGGCTAGAGTTCACAATAAAATGTTCAATACAATGCACAGCCAGATGTATTTGACGACTCCAACAACCTTGCTCATACTACCGATCCATGTAGCATGAGCATCGCCTTTACCATATATGTAGATCATGAGTTTTAAAGTCTCAGGAAAGATAACTGTAAGTTTATTTTTAAGAACTTTTAAACGACCGAGATTCCTATTGATCCCACACTTTTAGATGATGGAGTAAAAGAGAATTAGAATTTGGGAGAAGAACAAACCGTCTCAGGAAGGTTATACACAAGCACAGAACTCATGACAGTTGCCAGGGCAAAAATCCTGTAAAACAAGCGACCAGGAATTGATATATCCACAGACCCAATTGCTAAGAATATGTATACTGGTTAATTGCATTAAAATGAAAAAAAAAAACTACTTCAAAATTACCTATCATCATATACATTTGACTTTCCAACACTTTCAAATCCCTCGGTATCAAGATACATGACAGAAGTCTTAACTCCACCTATATCCATTTCAACTGGAGTACCCCACACCCATATACCTACATAAACCAGTAAAAAATTTGGGCACCATTAAAATAGAACAATGCATCCGTCATCATATTAAAAAAGGAAACTAAGTATACACCTTTAGTTTTAGTATCACGCATGTGGCCAACACCAAAACCTGCCAAATTCGAACTCTACAATCAGGATTTGGAGCACATAAAATGAAAATTGAAAGTCAGCAGAGGTACATAATGTGATAAAATTACTAAAGCGGACCTTCATAACATGAAAGAGACAGAAGCTGGTTAAGTAAAAATGATTTTCCAGATCTATACGGACCAATAACCTGTATAAGAACACCGTGCACTGATAAGATTTCATGAATAACAATCTTTACGGCACACATGACAGATCTGAAAATGGCACGTGGAATCTACCTTAATCACAGAAAATAAACATTTTTCAAGCACCACTAACAATAAAATAAACTGCCTACAAATTCTGCCTCAGTCATCCAACCTTGTACCACTTAAAATGTGAAATATCGGTCATTCGACACACAGAGATACTGTTTCAATATCATGTTTATATGATAATGGTCACGAATCTAAAGCTTACAGCAACAGCTGCAATAGGGGTTGAGATTCTTTTAATTGCCTCCAAGCCTTCTCTTGAAAGACGAAGTTTTGTATGACCAGGATCGGGTTCTATGATAGGAAACCTGTACCAATAAAATTGCACCATCAATTAAACTGTTGTATAGAAAGCCAACCGCAAGTAAGATTGGGCGTTGGCAGTTAGTAAGGAGACAGAAAGAAGATACAGCCAAAATAAAGCAGTTTAAATGAACAGGACAAAAAGTCTTTGGCAATATGTGAACACAAGATATATTGTTTATACAATATAGAAATGCACACATACATGTAAAAATATATGTACACACTCACTTCATTTATTGATGGCTAACATTCTGATTTCCTATGATGAAATATTTTTGGACTCAAGTATTATGACTTTTGACCTCACTTCTGCATAAAAACTAATTTAAATCAAGAATTTGAGAATTTCCCATCAACAATGCTTCATAACAAACAAACAAACAAAAAAAACAGTCTTCGAATCAAAAAAGTACATGCATCAT
Organism: Haberlea rhodopensis; assembly: GCA_907163345.1. Classification (NCBI taxonomy): domain Eukaryota; kingdom Viridiplantae; phylum Streptophyta; class Magnoliopsida; order Lamiales; family Gesneriaceae; genus Haberlea; species Haberlea rhodopensis. Next base: position 1,524,101 of record CAJQUN010000037.1, read on the forward strand.
CGGCAAGAAACATGAAAAGGCTGATCAAGAAACTAAATGGGCACGACCAAGACAGATGAGCATAAATACGAAAACAAAAAAGGCACTCACCATTTACCTTCTTTTGCACTATAATGCGTCATTTAAACCAAAACATGAAAAAAATTTCCTCGAATTAATCTTTCATCATGAGCCAATAAACAGATTTCGAACTAAATATATAATACAGCGCAACATCGATAAAAGAACAATAAAAATCCTAACCAGAGAGCAAATGCACGTAACTACAACACATAAACAGGAAGACAAAATCTAAAAAGGGTACTCACGCTTGTCGAAAACTTTCAATACCGAACGAACCAGATGCGAATAAACCAACAAAAAAAGAAAAAACCGCAACCGCATTAAAAAGATGCATCTCTGATCCCCAATAAACCGTTATATTAAGAATGCAGTGCTTCCTTGGGAATCAAATGCATAAGATTGTGCGGGAGAAGAAACCATCGGCGCAGTAAAGAAAGGGAACAATTAAACGATGTTCAATTGAGCGGAAGCAAGAGGGGGAGATCTCAAGAAGCCATTACTGAGGGAGCAGGTTAAGAACCGTGAACACGATGTGGAGAAGCAATAGAAAACGGTTTCTGGTCTTGGAGGATTTGGATCTCGAAAGTGGGAAGACTTTAGGAAGAGCAACGAGTTCTCTTGGTGTGGGAATTGAGGAAGGCCACAACGGGCCGCAAAGCAGGGGATTCTTACCTTCTTAAAGTTGTCAAATGTCCTGTTTCTTTCTTACATGCTTCTATTATATAATCGCACCGCCTGCTACTAGCGATTTACTGTGAGTAATGTGCCTAGATATCTAAGCCCAGGCCCAACCCAACTATATTTGGGCAGATGAAACTCGTTGGCCCAACTTGACAATTTTTTTTTATTTTTTTGCTTATATCCCACCACGATTAAGTGGTTGTTTACAAATATTTTTGCAAACTGCTTATTAGGTTGTCAGAAAAAAAAATTAGATTTTGAGTATTTTATTTACTTGCTTCTGCGATTGCTTCTCTAAAAATAAGCAGAATTAAAGAAGAAACAGAGAAGCATGTTATAACATGTTTTTTACTGCTTTAAGTTGTTTAGTGGCAATTTTGTAATTAATTGAAGTTTATCAAGCTGATTTTTAATTTTAATAGCAAACACTCAATACTTTTACTTAAAAATAACTTTTTCCAAATTTAAACAAAAGTAACATAGAAGTACTTTGAATAAGTAATGGAAGTATACCCTAATAGCCGGGGTGGTACTTTTCCTACTCAGAGAACTTCACCAACTAGTTTAACATATATTAAATTAAAATAATATATATTAATTTTTTAAGATTCTCTCACTCTATATAAACTTTGAAACTAGAATTTCATTTTTTAGTTATCATATCCAAATAATTATTTATTATTTATATTTAAAAACTAAATTATTGGGTATCAGACCCCATACACTACGTGGTAACTGGTTGTCGGCTTGTGTAAAGTAGGTAAGGCTTCTATTCCTGGCGAGGCTCTTGGACGCTCTCAGCCCAATAAGCATAAATGGGCCAGAAATTTTGGGTTATTATTGCTACCTTAGGCCCTGCATTGTGCAAAAGGTTTAAGTTTCGCTTAGGCATGTAGACCTCACATATCTATACTATTCTATACTATATTATAATGTGTGAACACTTTAGAGTAACCATTTTGGTATGGTCATTGTAAAATTTCAAAAATACCCTCTATTTGCTTTAGTAATAACCTTGAGATAAATGGATAATATCGAAAGATCACCTATTAACTTCCCAACTTAGTTCCTAATTTTTCAATAATTTTTTTTCCTTTCGAAAAGATGTGCGGCAGTTTTTCTCTACCCAATAAAATATAATATTGAAATCAGATCTTTCAAAAAAAAATGTAGTATACATATACAATATATATATATATAATTTAAAATTTCATACACACGCGTGTGCGTCGGCTGCTAGTTCAAATAAATTATAACCTTTAGATCAAGCGCTAAATAATCCTTGAATTTTTGCGGGCTTCGTGTTTGTCATTTATATCGACTTATCAAGAGTAACCTAAATAACATAAACATTAATTGTATATCAAAAATTTAATTTATAATGTAAATGGTTAATTAAGAAATATGTGCCTACTCTTTATGGGTTTACAGGTAGTATCTCATTGGAATTGATTTTCGAATTTCATAAATTAGGCTTCAAATAACTTGGATTCCAATAAAAAGATTTTGAGAGGCCTCTCGTTTCCAATTCCTAAGTTATCAACATTAACCTAAAATGTTATTAAAAAGAAAAACTAACACATTTTCGAAAATATATTAGATACCAAAATGTCTAATTTTAGGAGAGGAGGTACCAATTAGATCATAGTCATAAACTGTAAGGGTTGTTTAAATTGTAACCAAAAGCTCATAGTGAGTGTTTGTGTTTGTTTTTCAAAATTAATTATCTGTTTTTCAGATAAAAACACAGATTTTTGTGTTTTATTTCACTGCTTCTCTAATCTGATGTTTTTTACTACTTTTAATTGTTTGATGATAATTTTGTAATAATTTAAAATTTATTAAGTTAATTTTTTATTTTAATAGCAAAAGCTCAATGATTTTAATTAAAAATAATTTTTTTAAATTTTAAATAAAATAATATAAAATTACTTTGGATAACCAATGCGAGCATTACCATACTTTGAAATTAGGCATGATAGTTGAGTTGAATTAATGGTATTAGATTGCATTATTTTATTATTAATAAAAAGGCTCTAGATTTCTGTTCTATTATGCTTTTAAGGATCAAACGCGACAAAACTGCACGGAAAACGAAGCACTTTGAAGTAAAGAAAAGTCACAGTTCCCTATAAAATGCTGATGCAGTCCTTTGGTCATAGCTCTGTACTAAATTTATTCTCTGCGCCGAAGGCTGAGTTAGGCAGGGTTTGTCTTAGGTGCACCCGGTGTTTGGGTGCACCAAGACACATACATTTATTTATATATGTATGTATATTTTTTTATGTGTCTTGGTGCACCCAAACACCGGTGCACCTAAGACAAACCCAGTTAGGCAACCCCAAACAACACCAATTCATCATCACCCCTAGCTAGAGTACTGCCAGAGTAATCCATGGCTAGCCTAAAAAAATGTTTTATTTATTTTTATTTTTTTGCCAATATTATATGAGTCTCACGAGTATGGACCCGTTTCAACCGGATTTGGAAGTGGGGCGGGGTGGGTCCTGGGATTGGCCGTACCCGCCCCGGACCCGACCCGCTATAGATTTTTAAATTTTTTTAAAAAAAATATGATATTGATTATACAATTTACTTTTTTGATTGAACAATAAAGTGTCATTATTTAATTTTATATTAAAATTCATGTGTTCATGTTTAAAAAGTTGGACATTTTGAAGGAAATAAGAGCAAATTAATAAATATCTAGTAGTTTAAAGATAGTTTTACAATGTTTATTATAAATATTTACTAGAGAAAACATGAAATTTAATCACAAAAGTCAACTTTTGTGTTTCAAAATTGATTTCTAGCTAAATTTTTTTTAAAAAAAATAAAAAATAAAAAAATTGGAACCGGGGCGGGGCGGGTAAACCCGCCGGGTTCGCGGGTCTAAGCGGGGCGGGGCGGGTCCGAATTTTATGTGTAGCGGGGCGGGTCGTGGGATTGGTCAAACCCATCCCATACCCGACCCGTTGCCATTCCTACTCACGAGTTCTATAATAAATATCTGGGCAAGTAAGGATTTTTTTAACTATATGATCTAAAAAAAAATTGATTTAATAAAATAACTCAAAACTAACTTAAGTCTGAAATCGTCGTCTTAGATGACGATATCCACTAAAAATATTTTTTTCTAATTGATGAGACGACGACATCAAGAAAAGTTATTTTTTAATTGATATCGACATTACATCGGTTAGTCTTTTTTATATAACAAGATGACGACATCAGCTACAAAATAGTTTTGCGAAGTTAATTTGATATCAAGAAAAATTTATTTTTTAATTGATATCGTTATCTAAGACGACGACATTAGTTAGATTTGATATCGTTATCTAAGACGACGACATTAGTTAGATTCTTTTGTATGGATAATCCCATACCAACAAACAAAATTTTCTTGGAATTGGAGACCGGTTATGTATTCTTATTTTCTATCAGGTAAACAATGCAAATATGCAGGCCAATTAGTGGTAATTGCGCTCACTCTCCGTCTTTTATAGAATTTTTCCATTTTTTTTTAATGGAAGAAGAAATTGTTATCTTAGCAGATAGTGCTACCAATTCGAATCCTTGCGATGGGGGAAGAATAGATCTCGGGAGTTCAACTCATAGTTGAGGAGTATATGGAGAAGCACAATAATTATTGCTCAAACTCGAAGTTGAAATTAAATACGTGAAGATATTTTTTAACTGATATTGTCATTAAAAAATTTAATTGATAGTCATCTCAGTTCGAAAAATATTGGTTACAAAATATTGGGTTAAAAAAATTTAACTAATGTCATTATCTTAGATGGCAACGTGATCATCATCTAAAAAACATTATTTTTTATTAGAAATCGTCATTTTAAATCTGAGATGACGACTTAGATTAATTTGATAAGCTAATTTTTTTTTTTTGAGCAATACTTTTATATTTGTAACAGGAGATTAAATATTAGCTCAAGATCTGATTATTGATATTAGTGGCTATGGACGCAGAGCTCAGCCAATATTTAAAATTATTTGGTATTGATCCGGTTAAAAAGGGTTAAAAACTTTTATGATTCAGAGTATTGAGCTAAAAAAATTAAATTTCTCGATTTTTTTTAAAAATTTCGGGTAGGAGCCGATCCTAAATGGCTTATAAGGCGTTTCCGCCCATGCATGGACAACAAAATAACGTTTCAAAATATATATATGAAAATGTTATTTAGTAAAAGAGTGCGAGACATATGTGCTACATCGAACTCGAATTTGATTTTTGAATGTAGTATTTTTAAGTTTTTAACGTAAAATCAAGATTAATGAAAGGATAGAAATATGAGGGAACTCAGCAATGTATTTGAAGGCCTGAATTATTTTGTATTTTGAATAATGTCTAATTTTCCCATGATGTATGCGTTCGAAGATTTTACGTAAGATTGGATCTTGAAACAGGAGAAGAGTTAAAAGGATAACATAACACAGTGGATATTCACAGTATAGAATCACAAACAAGAAAATTTATATATATCGATATATGTATTTTTTTTCCCTTGGTGTTCTTCAACGGTAATTATATATTTATTATACTTCAGACTAATTCTTCACGCCCTTGCAATAAAAAACAGAAGGGGAATACAAAACAAAAGGTTAAATAAAAAAACCCAAAAAACATCAAAATTTTATGATTTTTCTTGAATTATTGAAGCTAGACCAGCCACAATCTTACCTCCTTTTTGCAAAATCTTGGGCTTAATCGCCGGCGGTTCCCACTGCAGCACCATCGGAGTTGCACTCTTCTTTTCATCGTCACCACAGTTAAGTTTCTCGTGGCCGGAGCATTTCTCTCCAAATATGAACTCAAATTCATCACAAGAACTTATCTTTTCAACCAATCCCTCCTCTTTCTTGTCAGCATTGTTCTTCAAATTATGGCGAGTGTAAGGAGAAAGCCATTTGGATTTTACGTAATCTGCTTTGCGCCATGGAGGAAAAGGCATGCCCTTCTTGTTCAAGCTCTGTTTAGCTGATTCTGATACGATGTCAATTATCTTCTCGAGACGATCGGCTTTTCCTACAAATATGTTGGGCAGCATCTGAAGAACCAGCTTGTATGCCTTCGTGGATCTTGCAATTTCAAATTCTGATCTGAAATCAATGTCGATCAACAACCTCTCCGACTCGATTATCACATCTACATATTCATATTCCCCTGAACACATAATACATGCCTAAGCACAAAATAAGAGATGCCACCATTTTAGCAGATTATCTGTTCAATACCTGCGGGGAAAGAGGGTGTTTTTGCCCATTTTGACCGACAGATCGAAGCATTGTATCCAAGCGCTGTCAGGCTATCTGTCAAGATTTTTCCGCAAAATCCATTTTTGAGCTTACTGATCTTGTTTTTCTCGACCATTCTGGCTGTGTCAGCCAACAGATTTCTTTCAGAAACGCATGCAGAGGGTACCAAACTCTGATCAATGGAAGGCAAAAAAATTCAGATATATCATCCATACAAAGAAGAAAATGAACAATTACATAAACAAATTACCCACAAAGTTATCTGTATATAAAGCTAAAATTACCTTAAGGATGTCGCAAGCATCCACGGGAGAAGAAAGCTTGTATGAATCATGCTCGTCATCACAGTCGTCCAAACAGTTCCCATTGAAGCAGATGCATGGGTTTCTACCACAGGTCGGCTTCTCGTTGTTCTCTTCAATGAAATTCTGAACCATTTTAGCCAGGCAGACTGAGCTTGGCTCAAATTCTGACACATCCTTGTGGCAATAATTTGGCGGCTCATCAGCGGTGGGCGGCTTATCTTGTGCAGAAATTTTCAGGACAGTAGAAAATTGCCAATCGAAAAGACGTTTGAACCGGGACTTCACTACTGGCTTTAACGGCTCGAAATTTTCCAGAACCTGTTTCTCCGGCGGTGCGTTCAAATCGATGGGCTGAATTTTCAAGGGGAAAGGCATTACGTTTTAGATACTATTTCTTTTGGAACTCTGGAGTTTCTCTCTATTTTAAGGCTCCATTTTTTATACAGTCAATGGAATAAACTTCAAAGTTCAAATCTAATTTCTTACAGCCTTAATCCTTATAAGATGTTATCTCATCCATTTCAGGGTATTAGCCATAGATCGCCTACTTAAAAATCGGCTCTAAATTGATGATGATTTGAGAAAGAAAGAAAAAAACTATTCAATCTCATCAAAAAATCAATCGACACGAGAGCAGAAAAAATTGGCTATAAACTGACCAATCTTAAATAACTAAAAGGGTTAATGACAATCAGATACCAATACCGGAGGATTACCAAATTTTCAATAATAATCCATCTCCAATTGCAAGAAAAAGCATGGAATAACTTCTAAAGTCTGCTACACAATTCCTTTAAGATAAAGCTTCATATTCGCTTAGGGCTTTCAAATCCATAAAATCCTCACCGCAAAAAAAATTGATAATCCTCTCTAGCAAACGTGGCTATTCCGGTAATCGGAAATGGAAGCCCGATCATCAAAAGCCGGAATCTCCATTTCCGGTCACGAAATCCGAAATCCGAAATCCGGCGAGATGATCAAGCACCAAAAGAAAGAGGAATTACAGGCACAAACACGATAACTTTGTGAGAAAGTGGAGGAAATTTCCTTACTGTGTACTCTGTGTGAAGCCTTAAGAGGCGACCAGGAAGTTGGAGGGGCCCACCCATTTTTTATAGGAGAAAAAGGCTAAGCAACGGGCTAGGGATTATATTCTGCCACGCTGGAAATGACGTGGCAATCAATCCATTCGATTGCGGACTACGTGGCGTGCGATTAGGGAGGTTCAGCTCTCTCAACTAGCTGCTTCACGACGCCACGTACAGTCACGGATACGCGTCGAGGGGTTTGCAAGAATTATCCTAGATACCCTCGAATTTGTATGAAAAATTTCGTGCTTATTATTATTATTATTATATTATTCATATATAATGTATTTTAAATTTATATTTTATTTACATTTGTGAAATATACTATCTTCTGGTTTACAAAATTTAGTCTCTCTATTAGAAAGAATCATTTAAAATATATATATTTGCAGAGAGAAGTTCAACGAAATAATATTTAAAAAAATCTTTTTTTGTTTAAAAAAGCATTGATTCCATTAATTTATGAAATATCACTATATCAGTATATTTACAACAGCTTGCAAAAAGTAAAAATGTTAATTTCGAATTTTTGCGAGTGTTTTGAAAATCAAAATGGATTGGTTGGTTCATTCGGTAACTGGGGATTGGTCCGATTTTGTTAACCCTCCAAAATCGTCATGCTAAAAATTAGCGGGAACCAGATTAAATCGGTTCAATTAGTGAGGTCAGCAGTGAACCTGTCAGTTCCTTCATTTTTATTTCTTTTTCTAAAATTTTATTTTTTTACTTTTTTTAAAAGTTCTTAATTTTTAAAATTTTAAAAAAAATTATAAATCTAAAGTTTAAAAGAAAATTATATTATATATAATTTATTTTTATTGAGATAATTACAAAATAATATTTTATGTATATCTTTATCATAAAATCTATATAATTCTATAAAGGTGTCTTGTGTGTGTGTATATATATAATTTATGTTTAGTTCTCGTAAATTATAAAAGATGTGAATCATTTTATAATTTTTTAAAATATGTTTTATAATTTTGGAACATTGTTTTTTTAGCATTGTTTGTTATTTTTGGGATGTTTTATTATTATTATTTATGTTTGACATTTGGCTTCATTTGATTTTTCGAAGTTTGACATATTACATTGGTGTAATGATATTATTTTTATTATAAACAATTTGAAATTAAAAAAATATAGTATATATATTTTATAAAAACTAAAAAAAATATTACATAATACCGATTCATCATCGATTGAACCAATGATTCAACAGATCAAACTGATAACTAATAAAAATATTAGTTTATATTCAATCCGATTTTAAAAATATTGGTTTTATTTAAAAAAGTGAGAGGCGCATTAAATTTGAAAAATATTTTCTTGATTATTAAATGTATGGCCCATACATAAATATTCTAAATATGTTGTTGAACTTCAGACCATTTTCCCCTACATATCCCTACCGTGTGCATAGGTTAACTATCCCTGCCGGCCTACAATGATGATAGTTACCTAGGTGGGATCATTTTGCTACTGTCGGTGAAAATGAAAAAAACAAATTTATATAGATCGGTTTTGATTTTATTTATGATTGGTGTAAAATAATGGATAAACTACCAATAAATTTATAAGCTCAAATTTAACTTAACTCAACTCTTCTTATCCATTATTCTATAGTCTAACTCCCCAATCATACGTTCATCTTCATCATAACTCCCTACCCACAACACTTTCTATTTACCATTATAAAATTAAAAGGGATTAATTGCATGATACCCCGTATAGTTTTAAATACTTTTCAAATCTTACCCAAAGTTTTACTATTTTTGCTAATAATATTTTCCTTCGCGATTCGTCTTCAAAATGGTATCAGAGCCTATGTTTATTCTGGAAATGCTATTATTTATTTTGAATATTAATTTGCAACTTATACAGAGGAGACGATTCAAGATAATATGGATCCAAACGAATGCTCGAAGTCTCATTGATACAGGTGGTACTTCCAAAAATTGGAAGCACTAAATAAGAAGCATATGTCAGAAGTTCAACGCTTCAACCATAAGTGGAAACAATTACGAGTACCAGGATTATCCACACCCGGCATAAACCACTACAAGGAACTAGAAAAGATGGTTAAGAGGCTTCATCAAGTGAATCTCAGGATTATGCACACCCGGCATAAACCACTGCAGGATTATGCATACCCAGCACAAGTATTTGTTATATAAGTTTGGCGATGAATAGCCTACGTCTCATCTTCCCGGCTAGAAAACATCCAACCAAGGTTCCACTAGAACAACTTCAATCTTGGCCTTGAGGGCTCCAAGTTAGCCACTAACAAACTCTTCACGAGTCACACACTCTTCACGAGTCTTCTTGGCCTTAAGGGCTCCAATGATAGCCACACACAAACTCTTCCCGAGTCACACACTCTTCACGAGTCTTCTTGGCCTTCAGGGCTCCAAGGATAGCCACAACCTTACACCAACTTCACTTGTTGATGTCTTATACAATCCCAACTTTCGTCGGTGTTTGAGGATCTTACAACAAATCAAATAACACCTTCACGGTATAACAACACTAAGAACACAAGCTCTCACACAAGAAATGAAATACAAACTCCAATACAACACAAATGTATGAAGTTTACAATGCTAGATAGATTTTGATTGAACAAAGCTTTCTTGTAGTTTATCCTCTTGTTTCTTCTCATAATCTTGAGCCCAAACATCCACATTTATAGTGTAGAAGGCTCCCAAAGCTCATACTAGTCGTTGCTACACATAAGACATAAATCACTCCTGTATCGCCTCGGGCGATCTCCATCACCACGCACCAACGGTCACAATATTACACAGATCGCCTCAGGCGATCGCCCACCAAAAATAATGCCGTAGCTTTAAATGATCAAAAATTTGTATCGCCTCAAACGATCTCTCCATTGCCTCAAACGAACCATGCATCGCCTCAGGCGATCTCCTCATCGCCTCGGGCGATCTCACCATGTGTGGAGTCATCGGCGTCGCTTCAATCGATGTGCGGAGTGATGTCTTGAATGATAGCCATCGCCTGGAGCGATGGTCAGCATCGCCTGGGGCGATCTCGGTAGCGCTCATGCCTCGCAATCGCCTGTGTCGATGGGCGCGACGATGCCTCGCCTGGCACCCATCGCCTGAGGCGATCCGCTCATTTCCTTGCACATTTGATCCCCTTTAATCAATGCACTTTTCAATCATCTAACCATGTACACTAAGTAGACACATTAGTATAACATATGCAAGTTTTGTTGATCATCAAAACTCATAAATAATTCGGAGATAAATTAAGCATTAAACTCAACAATGCGTTTAAAGCTCAACACTTGACTTACATTTGCCACAATTTCCCATCAAATTTTTCCACTTCAATTCTGGCAACATTTGAGACTCTGCTCCGCGATATTGTCTTGTGATACTTTGATGAATTTTACAATATCACACTAAGTAAGCTCTCAAAAAATAGAGAATCTCGATCTTTCCTAGACAGAACTTCAAAATCAATAGGAAAATTGGTAGGGTCACACTGGTGCCACTTAAATACCAACTTCCTCGACAAAACCTCTTTAGCCAATACATATCCGTCTACCACATCAAAGCTCAACCCCAGCAAAAGGACTCAGACTCTAATACAACTTGTTGGGAATTTGGCCCTCCAAATTCACCCCATATGACCTGCATATTTGATGGGGAAAGAAAACAAAAAGAGAAATAATAACTACACAATGATTTTATCGGGAAAAATCCTAATCAGAAGAAAAACCACCATGATCAAATAATAAAACACTCTGTGAAAAATTATTACAACCACACAATTTCTCGTCTTACCGCAAACACATCCACAAAGCTTTCACATTAGCCAAACTTTATTACTTACACCTCTCCATTTCACAAGAATGACACTTAGATTTTTTTCTGATATGAAAGATCAATCAAAGTTGCAACCACATAGTATACTAAGAATTTTATAGATTTTAAAACAACAAATGAATTTTCTTAAAGCCAAAAACATAAAATTCGGAAATGAAAATTCCTAACCATTCATGATATGGATAACAAAGCAGGACAAAACCTTTCTACACTTTCATCTGAAATTTTATCACTGCTTTGCTAACAAGACGAAAGTGTGGAAATGACAAATTTTGATGCAAGCGAAGAGCAATTAAATACGTAGATCTGTTTTTCACGGAAGCTTGCGATTTTGAGAAAAGGTCAATGGATTACAATGTGTGGTGTTTGTTGATCTTTCCATCCCCTTTTTTTAAAATTTGTTCCATGACTTCTTTTAAAAATTATATGTTGAATACGACATACCATATGGCGTCTTCACAAAGATCCACTTGAAATGGCACTTTAGGTCATTTTGATGAAAAAACTTTAAAAAGGTTATTTTGATAAATAATTTTATTTTTTGATTTAAGAAAATAAAAAATCCTTAAAAAGTGAGAGCTGAAAGAAACAGCCACCACCAAAAAGGTAAAGCATCAAAGCACCACCGCTTAATTTTCTTTTCTTAGATAAGATTTTTCACTAGAACAATGTTTCTCTTTTGCTATTTCTTAGGTTTTTCTAACAATCATTTAATGTACATAATTTCTACGTGGAAGTGCATATGTATATATTTGGTGAAATTAATAGTCAAAATTTAAAATATTAGATGTAGTAAGTAATTTTTATGATTTTAATAGAATAATTATCCATGTATGTGTTGAAAACTTTAGGTAGAAATTTAATTATGAGGTTATTTAAGCTAGTTTCAGGACATCAATATATATATATTGTTTAGTTTCACGTAGTGGTGTTACCGGATAGGATTGGATAGATTCCGGACAGTTCCAGATTTACATTTTTTTGGAACCGGATCAATCCGGTTAGAAACCATATTGGTTATGGTTCTGGAGCTATCGGTTGCGGGTTAGAACCAGTAGCAACCGAAACCTATAATTCAAGTTTTTAAAAAAATTTATATTTTGGTGCGACCGATTGATCGCGTCCACATGCTGCTATCGATCCCTGCCAACCAAATTTTTTTTTAAGGTTTGGTATTTTTTTAAACTAAAGCATTAAACACAAGATTTATAATAAAATGTGTGCATTTATTCTTTATTGAGAATTTTTAAATCAAACTTACAACATATTATTACAAATAAGAATTAGAACACTTGAAATTGAGATAAACAATATTACTACACATATTAATGAATATTGTTTTAGCGCAAGTTGCTTATTCTTCGGAATAATGAATTTCGAATTCATATACTACTCATTTTCTTCTATTCTTGCATTCAGTTTGAAACCAATCATTTAGTAATATAAGCATGCATATTGAATCAACAGAAAGAGTATTTCTATAATCTCCAATTATTCAGTTACATGTTGAGAAAGCCGATTCTACTTGATGCTTGTACCGCGAACATATCTCTAGCCAATGTGGCTAAGACAGAATATTGTCTTGCATTCACCTTCCACCACTGCAACTCATTCGACGTGCTAGAATAGGGTCATTATCCTTAAAGTTTTTTCCTTCCAAGACTCCTAAACAAATTTATCCCTCTGCCTTTTGAATGATCTTTGCCTTCTTGTTCAACCTTCATTTGTTACGATACTCCCCTGACCTGTTCATTGTAATAAAATTGAAACATATTTTGAGAGATTGTATTATTGACATCTTTTGATCGTCAGCATTATTCTCCAAAAATTGTGAATAATACTAAAAAAAATGTTTCAAATGACCATAATCCTTGACTGAATCTAATAATGTTGCGATGCAATGCACATATAGTATGTTTTCCCCAAAAATTTTAAATTTATTCTCCATTGAAGAAACAAAAGAATATATATCATCATCATCTAAATTCTATAAATTTTAAAATACATGTTAAATATTAATGGAAGAACATAAATTGAGGTAGGATACGAAACAACGAAGAAACATTCGGCTGCTTCTTTAAAAGCATCTAACAATACTTCGCAATTACTAACAAACTCCCAATTACCATCATTCAAATATACACCATCATCAGTAGCATGCTTTGACTTGAATTATAAAATGGAGTTAAAAGTTGTTTATAAGATAACATAACATTCAATATATTGTATAACGAATTCTCACGAATTTCTATTGGTGATGGAAAAATAAGATGCTTCAAACTATTAGATACATATGTTTTTCCAATCATGCTTAATACGTGTCATACATAATCATTTACACAATATTTTATTTTCTCAATACTTAGTGATTCATAATCCCCATAACCAACTTTCACAGCCAAATTAATAACATGACATGCAATATTAAAAAATACACCATCAAACATTGGTTTCAAATAAACTTTTAAATCGTGCATCACATAATTGTTATTCGATGCATTGTCTAAGGTGATTGAAAATATTTTATCTTAAATTCCATAAGTTTTGCAAACATTAAATATATATTTAGCAATTATATATTTAGTATGTGCATAATCTAATTAATCTAAATATATGCATATACCAAATTTCATCAATCAAATGAGAAGTCACAACAAGAAATGAATACATTTTAACATTTGTCCAAATATAGGTTGTCAAACTTACCTTATAAGGAAAATTTTGAAAGATGCTCAATCAAGGTAGTTCTATATTAAGAAATAAATGCATACATATTTTCTTTAATGTGTGCCTTGAAATATGTTTAACATAGATTGTATAGACGAAAGAAATTCAATAAATTCATCATGTTCACATTGTATAAAAGGAAGTTCATATGTAATCACATATCTAACAAGTGATATACGATTAATTTCAGTTGTTAAAACAAAATTTGTGCTAGCGGAAGGATTAATTTGTGATTTTATTGCTTCTCTACCAATTGGTTCTAGAGTTGCTTCATCAAAATTATGTTTATTTACTAAATGTTTTTTAAATGTTCTGGTACCTCCACCTTAACCACCATCTTTATATATGCATGTTGTTTTATATAGTTTACAAATTGCAACAAATTCATCTGTCCGTTCTTTTTGAGCGATTTTGAAATGCTCATACATTGCTTCTTTTGACAAGAGTCGTTGATATACTAGCTGACAGCGCGATAATCGTTCCCGATGACTCAACTTGTTGTCTCTGATGGGAACCAGAAGGTTTGACATGTTGTTCAGATTCTCGATGTCCATGGTTGACGTGCAGCATCAATGTCAGCAAAAAAATCATAATCTTAATTTAACTCGGGAATTGGTACATGCATATTCATCACCGATGAACCAAGTGTTGGAGATCACCGATGCGACCACCACGGCAACCACCGCTGCGAGATGAAGTTGCTATAGTAATAATTTTATTTTGGTTGTAAATTAACAAAAAAAGTAAATAAACAACTGATAGCTTTGAGAAATAATTGAGAGAATAAATAACAAAAGACTTGAGAGTTGAGATAATAATGAAGATTTGTGAATTTAACCTCACACATATACCATATATATATATATATATATTTTAACAAAAAACTTTTTTTTTTTTAAAAAGTTTTGGCAATGGTTAGTTGGCACAGAATTGTGCCAAGTAGCTGTTGGCCATCAGAAAATTATTTTTTTGTTAGAATAAATTCATCGATTCTGATTCAAATCCAAAATCAGAACCGATAAGCTATCGATTTCGGATCATTAGAACCAGTTCGGACCAATAGCTAACTGATTTTGGTCCGATTTTAACTCTGTTGGCCCGAAGCACCCCCAATTTCACGTATCTATTTGTTGAAGTTATAAATATAAAATTTTATCGACGCATCGAGCCAACCCAGTCCGTCAAGCGTCCATAATTTCACCTATCTATTTGTTATAAAGTTATAAATATTAAATTTCATCGACTTACAAGAATTTATCAACGAAATAGCTAGTTTTACATTCATGTAAATATAATACCTGTTTAAAATTTTTTCCCACGTTTTTGTATTTTTTCAACGATTCATTCAATTGATTCACAAGGTTTTAGATGAACCAATTTAGTCTAGTTTTATTATTGCATGATTATTTTTATGCTGAAAAAAAAAGTGGGTATGATTGCGTCTCGAGACGTGGGACAATACATTCAATAACACTCATACACTAGCTTTTAACCATTCCTATTGTCCACTTTTGTCAAAGGA
This sequence comes from Haberlea rhodopensis, assembly GCA_907163345.1. NCBI lineage: Eukaryota > Viridiplantae > Streptophyta > Magnoliopsida > Lamiales > Gesneriaceae > Haberlea > Haberlea rhodopensis. The sequence continues at coordinate 1,539,615 of CAJQUN010000037.1, forward strand.
ATCGTTTAGGTAGTATAACACCTTTTTCACTACCATCGTTTTAAACATTGTGTGATCGGCTTTATTTATACACCGTCTTAATATTATAACATAATACTGTAAATTAAAAATATATAAACTAATATATCAATCATTTTAGACCAATCATATTCAGTTAATTCATAAACTAGCCAAAATCGAATCCATATTGGGAGTGTGATTCGTTTGTTTTGATTGTTTTGCCGCACACACATGCAATCACTTTTTTTATGATCGGGGATGGGATTAACGGATATCATACTCGATATTTGTTCCAATTTTGGGCACACGGTATCACTTGGACTTGATTCCCATGGCCCATCGCTCTTTTGATATGCTCCAATTGACAAAAGTGCTTAAAAGTTTGATTTGACCCAAACGAGGTTAATTATTATTAACTCTATTGTTATGCCACACATGTGTGAGCTTTTAATTTGCACTAAGGATCAGCCACACCACTCCTATGACATGAGTGGACCAAAAGTTGCCAATTATGGGTTCTCATACTCGATACAATTATAATTTTTTTTTTCGAAAACATTAAACTCAACAAAAAAACATATTGCAAGCTCAACTAAATCAATGTTTGAATAGCTTGAAATTGTTGATAATCAAGCCATCGCATTTTAAATTCAGGCACACAACATTTGACAAATAATTAGCACATACTTTGTGATTAATCAAATTTGATGTTTTTGATTATGTAATCAAGCAATGATGTAATTTTTTTTGTTTTCTTTCCTAATCTCCACTTGTAAATATCAACACATTCTTCATTCTAAACCATCCCAAAACACAAATCCTCACATTTACAAGCATAAGTGTAGAGGTGAAATGAGGATTGCGCGTGAGAGTTTCTTAATTAGAGTTTTATCCTTGACGAAATTTTTTTTTTGTTACCTTCACTTTTTTTATATATAAATAAAAAAAGTGCAGTTTTACCATCTAAAAATTACATTTTGCCTCTGAAAAATTACTTTTCCCCCATAAAATTATATTTTGGCCCTTAAAACCATTTTTGACATCAATTTGTATGTTAATATTATTTTGCCCCCTTCTCGGAAATCCTACATCCACGCCTGAGAGAATATGTGCATTACAATCAGAGTATTCTAAGCGAAATACTTTGTTTTCTTAATTCTCTTGTCTTCTTAATTATAAATAAAGAAGTATCCAATATTGGGGTGAAGCACTATAAATATTGGTGTTCATCTTGTTCAATTGTTGATTTTGTGCTTGTGATATCAACTGTGTTGTTACCTCATTTATATGTTGACATCCCAAATACCTCAACAACTGGTATCAGAGCGAGGTTCTCAAATACTATAAGAGTCATCGTATGCTATGTGGTTGCACCTTAGTCCGAGCTTCCACATGAAAAAGGCTTTCTAGACAGTATTATGAGAGTAATATTTTTGTATTCGGAATTTGACGATTAATTCGTTGGTAGCAGCCACCAAAGAAGAACGAAATGGAGGTACATATGGTAGCGTTTATCGCGTATGCCCAAACTAACCCTCTCAAGTTAATGGTAATAAATATGTGATAGCGTGATTATGGATCGATCCCACGAGGAACGATGAATTTTGTATTCTTATGCAAAACAAAGTAAAAAAGGGTTTTGAAAGTGATATTATTACTACTATGAATCAAAAGCTATGAATCAACTATTATGCAAGATTAAACTAAGATGAATTAAATTATGAAAGAAAGACGATTTTTGGCTTTTGGTCGACTTTACAATTAGGTCTACTATCTCTATCATCGATTTTTCACACAAGATTTAACTTTCATATGAATATTCAACACTTGACAATTCGTAACTAAATTCTTATCTCACATTATTATTAGTTAAGTAGCTCATGCGTTCTGTTTCAACTCATATCAATCAATCAATCAAATACAAGCGATTAAGATTTAAATCGATGATATCATTAAATACTAGTGAGATTGATGAAGCTAAACTAGTGAGATTAGAAGGATCGAACAATTCCGGATTTGATATCTAATTTAGCGTTAGATTGCATGAAAATGAATTAGGTGGTCAATCTAATAATTAAACACAACAATCATGTAAATAAAATCAGAAAAACTATTGATACTCAATGAAAATTGATAATTAAGAACGTAATCTCACGAGAATCATAAACTCCGATGTATTCAAGAATCTAAAGAGTTTAGCTACTCATAACTAAAGCAAAACAATCAAAATCTAGTATATAAAACATAAATAAAAGTAAAACAAAAGATTAATAAAGAGTAGCACGATTTCGGAGCGTCACTTCCGTCTTCATGCCTTTGAATTCTTCGAGTTGTTCTTCAATAAATGAGAGAAAATTGGAAAACTATAAAGTTTGATAAAAACTGAGTTGTGAGGTCCAAGTTTCGGTTATAAGGTAGGGAGGTGATAGAATAGGTCAAAATATCGTAAAAAAGGTATTAAAAAAAAATGCGAGTTTTCATATTTTCTCGAACTCCTCGGCGCCATAGGCGCATGATTTGCTATACTTTTACGGAAGGAATATATCGGAGAATTAATACAAAAATGGAAGGAATATATTGGAGAATTAATACAAAAAATATTAATATAATCTTATGGCTGAATTGATAGAGCTTGTAATATCATTGTCCCACATTGGTTGTGGATGAAAATTTAAAGTGATTTATAAACTTGCAATGGACTATTATGGCAACTTGGGTTAACAATTTTCGTAAAACGAGGACGGATACAGAGTAGTTGCTATAGGAGCCCATTGTGCAGTCGCGCTTGCGCGGGCCTAGGCCCGGGAGTGACAGAATGGTATCAGAGCCGGTCACCGGCAGTAAACACCGGGGAGATAAGTGTTATACGGGCAAGTGCTACGTGCGTGGGAGCCACCTGTTGAGCCTAATGGGCAAAGTGCTACACGACGGGGGCCACCTCTTGAACATGCGGGGCAAAGTGTCACGTGCGTGGGAGCCATCTCTTGAACCTGCGGGGCAAAGTGCTACATGACGGGAGCCACCTCTTGAACCTGTAGGAGCCACCTCTTGAACCTATAGGAGCCACCTCTAGATTCTCGGTGCCGGTGGATCGATGAGTTAGTTCGCGACGAGGACTTCACGTTCTAAATGAGGGGTGATTGTAATATCCTTGTCCCACATTGGTTGTGGATACAAATTTAAAGTGGTTTATAATGGCTTGCAATAGACTATTATAGCAACTTCCGTTACCATTTTCGTAGAGCGAGGACGGATACAGAGTAATTGCTATAGGAGCCCATTGTGCAGTTGCCCTTGCGCGGGCCTGGGCCCGGGGCGTGACAGAGCTGTCGTGAAGACTAACTATATTTCCATTTCACAACAATTTAAAAGCTTTATTGCCTTGAGCAATCATTTGTATTCTATGCACTCCACCTAACAGGTCTTTTTTTCCTAAATTTGTATGTGTATTTTGAGATGAAATAATTTTTTTCCTAGATTATTATGGGTAGGTATATACTAATATGTTTGTACCTTTGATTTTGACGAGGATAACTTACGACTATGGACAAAAACTCTATTAAACAATATCAAACGAATATGCGAATGAATTGTTTATATACAAATTTATATAAAAAAAACAATATATTAGTTTTATAGGAACAATATGAATATATAAATTTTACATATTAAAAAAAGCTTATATTTTTATGTCTAGCCCCCCAAAATTTAGAAATCCTAGCCACGTCCTTGGTCTCATTTAAAAATTCGAGCTTATAAAGAGATCGGAGAATTTATTAATTGTTATCTAACATTCCCCCCTCATATGTGGGCCATTTGTTTTACTTTTTCTAGGTCTATCAAGTTGATATTTTATGTGAGTGGAGTTGTTTATGAGTTTTAAACCCATGATCTTGTCGTTAATCGTAAGCTCTGATACCATGTTATATTATCATCTAATCTAAATACCCGAACTTATAGAGAGATTGAAAAATTTATTATTTATTATCTAACATGTGTTGAACTTAACTCAAAATGCAGTTCGAAATGTGATAACCTATGTTGCACCGATACTCCAAAAATTTTGCGATCAAGTATCGGATACTTCTGGGATACGGATACGCGAGGATACGGCACCGATACGTATCGGATACGCCAAGTGGCGTATCCGATGCTAAAAAAATAAGTTTTTATTTCGGATACGGTCAAGATACGCCGTTGACCGTATCCGATACGGGTAGGATACGAGAATTTTTGAATTTTTTTAAAAAATAGGGTTGAAACTGTAATTAAAATTAAATTATTTAACTAAATTCCTATTTCCTAACCACTTTAACGTGTTTATGTCGATTATATGCTTGAAATTTTTAGATGTCCTGGATTAATATTTTACCATTTGTCGTGAAGTTTGTGAGTTTGCAACTTTATTCTTATTTCTAATGTGTTTAATGTTGATTATATGCTTGAAACTTGATTTATTACAAATATTATTAATTATATATTTATATATATATAAATAAATTAATAAAATTTGCCGTATCCGGACGTATCGTATCCTACAAATTTTGAAAATCCCGTGCAGTCGTACCCGTATCTACGTATCCACGTATCCGTATCCGTGCAACATAGGTGATAACGAAGTTCATGACGCACACATTTCCCTAGACTCTTTGTTTTGGAATTCTGGAAGACCGAAACTTAACGTCAACTGAATAATTTTTTTTCAAAAATCTATAATTACCAGATTCATGTAAGATCCAAGGTTTCGACTTCATCATTCAAAGCAAATACCCTCAATCTGAACGCCACATTAAAGTTTTAAATTTGATACAATGTTAAATTCTATGATACTTGAAATGGGCTACCAAGTGTGATTTGAATTTAGGGAAAATTTTGGGTTGGTACTATTAGATAAAAGATCTTTCGGTACAATTACTCAAAAAAAAATTCTTTCAACTAGGTCCATTTCGCTATAAATAGACAAAAATACCAATGCACCGCCATCTCCCATCATTTACGTGTTTTTCTCTCTTCTATAAATCAACAAACACAATTTCTTCCCAAATTCGTCGCTTTAATCGTCGCAAAAAGCATTCAAAACCAGAAATCATTCATCCATGAACCCGACTCTACTGATTCGACCCGGGTACTGTGATATAAGGAAAATGTAATTCACTTGACAGTTACTATCAGCGGACCATTTCAATAATTGCATTTCGCTCGAACAGAACCCAATGTGGTGATTGATCAACGAAAAGCAAGGAGATTAAAACGACCACCACAATCAATGTTCCACATGCAAATTATTGAGTGTAGAAAGTAAGAAACTCAGTTCTGATCGTCAATCGTTGATTTCCTTGCATAAAAAGCTACAACCTCATATTTGTACCTAAGTCTATCGGTGCATGTAATTTGCATGCACCGATAGAGTGGCGGTGCATTTAAATTACATACACCGCTAGGTAATTCCTTGTTAGTCTCGTGTGGTGCATGTAAATTACATGCACCATATGAGTCTATAGGTGCATGTAATTTACGTGCATCGATAGGCGGTGAGGTATTGATGCACCAACATACTATATTTTTGGTTAAAGACAATATTTAAGTCTATCGGTGCATGCAATTTACATGCACCGCTAGGTAATTCATTGTTAGTCTTGTGGGGTGCATGTAAATTACATGCACCGCATGACTCACATGCACCATATAAGTTTATAGGTGCATGTATTTACATGCACCGATATACGGTGATGCACTGATGCACCAATATACTATATTTTTGGTTAAAGACAGTACTTGAGTCTATCGGTGCATGTAATTTACATGCACCGTTAGGTGTTGCTTGCTTATAATTTATCGATGCATGTAATTTTTTTGTTATCATCCTCGTTGATTTACATGCACTGCTAGGTGTTGCTTGCTTAAAATTTATCGGTGCATGTAATATTTTTCGTTATCATCCTCGTTGATTCATCCATTCAATTGGACAATTATCGGTCGAATTTGTGTTTCAATTCTGAAGTTTTCGATTTCTAAAGCTTTCCATTTGTTCCTGATTTTAGGATAGCAACGAGCAGGCGTTGGAATTCGCTTTATGGTACAAGGAATGAGCATCATCAATTACGTAAAGTGTGCTTCAATAATGTACACGATGCATGTTTTCGTTTTGTTCTGTTAGTTCTTTTTTTTTTCTCGGTCAAATTCAATTCAGTTTCATTTGATTCCATTCATTTAGAAGAGTTGTGTTTCGTCTGTTCAAAAAAAGAAGAAAGAAGAGTTGTGCTTCGCTTGATTAATGTGTAAGCAGACGAAGGAGGCGGAGGAGGACGACGCGAGACTTGCTGTTGTTGGAGGGAGGGAGTCGGAGGAGGGCGACAAGAATGGTGGAAAGTTGGCAGTTTTGGGATGAATGTGTAGATCAAATGCTATTTTAGTTATAATTAATGAACTAATTAGATTAGGGTTTGATAAAATTGAATTATTTGAAATAAGTTTTCTAAAAGATGTATTTAGTTGAAATAAGTTCTTTTTGAAAGATTTAGTTGAAAGATGTTTTGGAAAGTGGTAATTTTTGTTATTTTCCCAAATACAGTGGGCTCCCAAGATCATATTGGGCTCTCCAAAACCCGCTCACAATTTTCATAATATTTCCTTCACGCTTCTCTGTGGTGCAGCCCAGATTCCACTTTCGTATGCTAAGACTAAGAAAAGGACTTTTCAGTAAAAACACAGCGGACGAAATTTTCGAACTCCAAAATGCCTCTTTCCCGCCAAAACAACTCTTGTAATTCAAAAAGTAGTAAAGCCATAAATCCACTTCTCCAATATTACGGTCTCCATTTATGACAGTATATTTCTCTCGTCTCTTGTTCCATTCCTCCGGTGCACTAAATTTCTGAGGTACTCTTCATTTTTCATTTTATGATTTCTCTAGTCTTTGCATCTAGAGAATTTGTAGTTCAGTTGCTAGTAGAATTGGATTTCAGATCTTTTGGTTAATATATTTCCCTTCCCCTTTTTATAAATGTGTTTGAGCTTCATTTCTGTTTCTAGAAATACTCAGATCTGTTTACTAGTGCTGGCTATTGACAATTTTTCGTTTTATGAAACAGCAATTAGGTGGGAGAAATGGCCGGAAAGGGTGGAAAAGGGCTTGTGGCTGCGAAAACAACCGCAGCTTCTGCCGCTAAGGAGAAGGATAAGAAAAAGCCTATGTCTCGATCCGCTCGTGCAGGTTTACAGGTGTGAGTGGCCATGTTTTATTAAAAATTTGCATTAATATTGATTATTTTCTTCATCATTTGTATTTTTATTAATATTAAGTCTTATTTTCAGCCAATTCAGTAGAAGTTGATGTAGTAAAACATAGTTTGCGCATTTCTCGGATGAGAGAACAATATATGTTTGTTAATAATTTACTGTATGTTAAACTGGGGAAAGACGTCCCCATGTAGTTCGAAATGTGAAAATTTGTTAAAAACTTCCAGATTTGATATGTATGTGTGTTTAAGCTACGTGACACTTTATTAATGGGCGAAAGGGGGGAGGTGGGCCACTAGTTACAATGGTAGAAAATCAGTACTTCTGTTGCTTAATTTTCTTTTGGGTATTTTGGGTGGAAAAAAATACCTGTGATCGAAATTGATTGCATGATTCGTTCTCTTGATCTTGTTGAGCCACTAAAATACCTTCGCAGGATTAAAAAAAAGTAGCTTCTTGTCCATTACTTCTACATGCTTGAATGCATCTCATGTATCCTTAAGCTTACCCTGGCGTTTTCGCTGTGGTTCTAGTTTCCCGTAGGCAGAATTCACCGTCACCTCAAGTCAAGATCCAACGCCCATGGAAGAGTTGGAGCCACCGCAGCAGTTTACACTGCCGCCATTCTTGAATATTTAACAGCCGAAGTGCTTGAATTGGCTGGAAATGCCAGCAAAGATCTCAAAGTTAAGAGGATAACACCAAGGCACCTGCAGCTCGCAATTCGTGGGGATGAAGAGCTTGACACCCTCATCAAAGGTACCATAGCCGGTGGTGGTGTTATCCCTCATATCCACAAATCTCTCATCAACAAAACCATAAAGGAATGATTTCCTTTCTTGTATTTCTTGTCTTTTTAGGCCCGTATGTTAGTAATTTGACTGCATGACATAGTTCAGAACCTGTAACTCTCCTTGGTGTAGTTTACTTTAACATTTAGTTTGGTTATACTAGTTTGGTTTTATGATTGTTTTTCCTTTGGCTTGTGTATTGTTTTTGTACTCTTAACCAATGCTCCTAGATGATTTAAGTACAAATTTTACCCAATGTTAAAACAAAAGATTTTGTTTTGGCGCGCATATTTAACTGGCCAAAATCAAAGATATTAGTTAGAAATCTTCGGGAAAAATGTGGAACTTTACTAGAAATTATAGTTAGTGAGAACGGTGCAAATCAAATCTTATAAATTATACTTCATTCTAAAAGTCATGTTTTGATAGTTTTAGGACAAACATTACATTCCAACAACTATGTTCATGAAGTATTTTTTGTGAGAGATGATGGTGTTAAATAAAATATTTTTTTGATTAAATAGATTTTAGTAATCATCATATCTAAGAAGATTGGGGATCTAATCACCATACTTAAAACAAAGTGCTTTCAAGCTTGACTAAATTGTAGGGGTGTGCACCGGTTCGGTTAATCGACAGAACCGGACCGTATCGAAAAATTTTGGTTCAAATCAAATCGAAATTTTTCGGTTCGGTTTTGGTTTTTTTTTTAAAAAAAATTCGGCTTTCGGTTCGGTTTTCAGTTATAGGGTTCGGTTAACCAAATCGAAGCGAAAACCGAACTTTTTAAAAAAATTAATATTTGTTTAAAATTAATTTTTTTAAAAAAATTAAAATGGTTAATAAATATTTTTTAATGGTTTCTTTCGTGATCGCATGAATAAAAACTAGTAATTTAACTCTTGTTTTCAAGTGTAATATAATTTATTTTGCTGTCTATTTTAAACTCGACTTTTTAGTATAAATAACTTCAAAATAATATTAAAACTTTTGAATTAAAATGTTAAAAACTATTTTGAGTCCAATGTATGATGTATGATGTATTAGTATTTATATTTATGTTGTGAATTTCCTTTCGATTAACCATCCAATTCAAAAATTCAAATTCAAAATTTTTAAAAAAAATATCAGAAAAAAAACTACGGTTTAACCGAAACCGAACCGAAAATTTTTGGTTAAAACCGAAATCGAAACGAACAATTTCGGTTCGATTTTCAGAATTTCCAAAATTTGGTTCGGTTAACCGAAATTTCAATTCGGTTCGGTTCAGTTTGAAATAGAACAGATGAACACCCTACAAAATTGTTGATATATGTAGCTTTGCTAAGTATGGGATCTAATCAACTTTGTTCCCGTTTTCCATACTCTTGCTTTAGTTTCCATTTCTTCTCATTTATCATGACCACACAGAATCATGTTTCATAATTTAGCCCACTTTTCATTCTAGGGTTGTTTGCAGGATTCAGCCATCATTTTTCTTTTCTATTTCCTGATATGACCTCGTGTTGATTGGGAAGTTTCCTAAAATACTTTTTTAACAACTTTTGTACTTAAATCGCAACTTCAAAAAGTAGGGAAAGCAAAGCACAAATTGAGTATCTTAGAACTTTTATATGGCTTTGAGTACCCCGTTTTGTGTTGATATCGTTTATTTAAATTGAAAGATTGAATCTGTTTAAATAATCGTTGATATAAGTTACACTGAAATACAGAAAAACAGTAGAACTTACAGTAACAGTTTATGAACTGTAAAGAAAACACAGCAAGAATCTGGAAAAGATTCTGGACGAGGCCACAGCAAGCCGTGTGCCCGTAAACTCAAATTTGCCCGCATTAGCTTCTGGCCTCCTGGACAAGTGAGATCCAAGGTACGACGCCCAATCACCTTTGTTCGGATTGAAGCAAAACTCCGAGCAGACTCCTTCGAACACTAACAGTGTGCAGTACTCTCAAAACAGAACGTTATATGTATGTATGAAGATTTTCGGAATGATGAAAACATATGGCTAAAGCAGCTTATATGCTGAGTAGCAGACCACTTCAAATGTCTCAGAAATTAAGTGTAAAGTTTAATGGGGTAGATGAAAAGTCTCAACACTTAACATCGGATTAATATGGATTTAAGTCTTCACACTTAAATCTGACTTCAATTCTGCAGGTAGGTGAAAAGTCTCAAACTTAATATTCAGCAGAATATGAAAAGTCAGGTAGATGAAAAGTCATTTCAGAAATCCGAGTAGTAAAAAGATAGGGCTGCCTTCGCGGCAGCGACATGAACGGCCCGGTGCGGCGCGGCGAGTCGAGACGATACGAGTCGAGCAGAGCAGAGCGGACAGACGGACGGTACGCGAGGGTCACCCATCTTTTCTACTTAACTACACTCTATTGATTTGTATCTCATTATAAACAAACCATAAGTGTCTCATTTTCTCAATGTGAGATTTCTTTAGCCTAATTGACTATTTATAATTAACTTACCATAATTTTGTTCTCATTAACAAAATTAATAATAATTATTGGGCTTTTATCAATTAAACCCAATTTTTAATTATTAATCCCAACAATCCCCCACATGAATGCAATATTGCGAAAAAATTACACAATGCACCTAGATGAAGGTTTGATAGTACTTTGAGAATCCACTGCATCATAATAGGTGGTGGTTAACCTTGAACCTTCCTTAGTAAAGTATCATCAGATATACTTGTCAACCAGTAGACATGATGCCTTGAATTGTACGACTGTTTATGTATAACAAGACAATAATACTCATACAGCTTCATCTCCATACTATTATTGGTTCTTTCATTGTTGTCTATTTTGGCCCTGGACTGCCTTGGATGTTTCATCGAATGCTCTAGAGATTTAGCCCTCAGGTCATCTCATAGAAGCGGCCCCTTCACATTCGATATAGGCGATTTCTCCTAAAGAGTATACTGTCATACCCTACTTTAATATCTCGAGATAGAAGAATCATTAAGAGCATGATCTCAGCCTTCCCAAATACATGTTTATCACTCTTTCATCACAGGAATAGGTAAGGAACTCACCTTTCCGGGTGCTTTGTTCGATTTCCACCCCCCACAATTCGGTTTCCCCATTGAACCTCTGGACTTTACAATCATCATGGTTGGAAATTAATTTCATGGGCTTCAACCCCATTCCCCTCGATGAAATCTTTACTCGGTCTCTCGTTAGACCTTTCGTAAACAGGTCCGCAATGTTTTCTTTAGACTTCACATAATCTAGAGAAATAACACCGGTTTTCAGTAGATTTCTCACGGATTTATGTCTCCGACGTATGTGTCTAGATTTCCCATTATACACTTGTTTCGTGCTCTTCCCATAGCTGGCTGACTATCACAGTGCACGATAATGGGTGGCAAATGTTTTGACCACATTGGAATGTCCTCCAAGAAACTCCGAAGCCAATCAGCTTCTTCTGCTGAGAGATCTAAAGCTATGAACTCAGATTCCATAGTTGATCTAGCAATACACGTCTGTTTGCATGATTTCCAAGAAACAGCTGCACCTCCAATTATAAAGATATATCCACTCGTGGACTTTATATCTTGGAGTCCCGATATTCAATTTGCATCTGAGTACCCTTCAATTACTGCTGGATATCTCGTATAATGTATTCCGTAGTTAATAGTATATCTTAGATATCTAAGAACTCGAACTACTGCCTTCCAGTGCTCATAACTGAGATTACTCGTATATCTGCTCAATCTGTTGACTAAGTTAGCTATATCAGGTCTAGTGCAATCCATGAGGTACATGAGACTACCTATGACCTTAGAGTACTCAAGTTGTTACACACCTTCTCCGCGATTCTTGCAAAGATTTGACACCACCTCCATAGGTGTTCTCGCGATGGTATTATTTCTCTTGTCAAACTTGTCAAGTATCTTCTTAACATAATGACTCTGGGAGAGAGAATATCCATCTGCATGTTTTGTGATCTTCATCCCGAGAATCACATCTGCAAGACCTAGGTCTTTCATCTCAAAATTCCGCGACAACATTTTCTTGGTAATCATGTCATCCACGTAGAGACATACTATCACCTAGTTTGTATTGTCTCCTTTCACGTAGACACATTTAACGCATTGATTTGTTTTCAACCCATTTGACAGTATGACGCTATCAAATTTTTCGTGTCATTGTTTAGGTGCTTGTTTTAATCCATACAAGGATTTCACAAGTCTGCACACATTCGTTTCTTTACCTGGAACTACAAACCCTTAAGGTTGCATGTAAACCTCCTCTTCTAACTCTCCACTTAGAAAAGCCATTTTTACATCCATTTGATGGATCTCTAAGTTATATAATGCAGCAAATGCAATTATTAACATTATAGACGTTTTCTGGATACCGAAGCGTATGTGTCGAAATAATCAACACCTTCAGTTTTTCTGTAGCCTTTGACTACAAGTCTAACCTTGTACTTATCTACAGTACCATCAACTTTCATCTTCTTCTCTTGAAGATCCACTTGTGGCCTAGTGGTTTACAACCTGCAGGACGATCCACTAGTTCCTAAGTATGATTATGTAAGATAGATTCTATCTCACTGTTCACTGCTTCTTTCCAAAGATCAGAGTCTTGTGAAGACATTGCTTCCTTGAAAGTAGTCGGATCCTTTTCCAACAAATATGTTATGAAATCCGAGCCAAAAGACTTCTCTTTTCTAGCTCTTTTGCTTCGTCTAGATGATTCTACATTCTCTTGAGATTCTCTATCCCCCACATTTCTCTCAACATTGGTCTCAGGCACTGTCGGAGTTTTGTGGGAAAAGATTTCCTCAAAGAACGAAGCATCCCTAGCCTCAATGATAGTATTTACATGCATTTCTGCATTATCTGACTTGTGTACCAGAAATCGATAAGCACTACTATCCTGCGCATATCCGATAAATACACAATCCACTGTCTTAGGTCCTATCCTTGTCCGATTAGGAGGAGGAATTGGAACCTTTGCTAGACATCCCCAAACCCTTAAAAACTTGTAGCTAGGTGCGCGATCTTTCCATAATTCATAAGGCGTTTTATCCAATTTTTTTATGTGGTACTCTGTTTAGCACTTAGTTGGCGGAAACAAAGCTTCACCCCACAAGTTTCGAGGTAAGTCGGAACTTATAAGCTTTGCATTCATCATTTCCTTAAGCGTTCTATTCTTCCTTTCAGCAATATCATTTTGCTCTGGAGAATAAGGCGCATTGCTTTGATGAATAATGCCACTCTCAGCACATATTTGTGCAAATGGTAACTCATATTCGCCGCCTCGATCGCTTCGAAGAATTTTAATCTTTTTATTAAGTTGATTCTCAACTTCATTCTTATAGTGAATGAACATATCAATTGCTTCGTCTTTACTTCTCATTAAGTAGACATAACAAATCTTGAACAATCATCGATAAATGTTATGAAATAATTTTTACCACTTCTACATTGTACATACTTTAGATCGCATACATCCGTATGGATCAAGTTTAACGGTTCGGTGCTTCGCTCAATTGAGTAGAATGAAGACTTGGTTAATTTTGCCTCTACACAAGTCTCACACTTGTGTTTATGATTGATGTTAAATTTAGGTAATAGATTAAGACACATTAGCCTTTGTAAGGACTTATAATTCACATGTCCTAATCTACAATGCCACAAATGTAAAGACTCATAAGAATAATCAAACTTTAATGTTTTATTAGCCACATTGGCAACACTCATTACATTATTTTTGCTTGTGCTAGCCTCTTTTGCTGCATTAACATCAACCTCAACATCTACACTAGACTTAGCCTTAGGAGCTAAATTCATTACACTCATCTTGAAGAGGTTATTGGCCAAGTAGCCTTTGCCCACAAACATACTACCCTTGGACAAAATGACTTTGTCGGATTCAAACACGACCCGAAAGCCTTTCTTGTTCAGCACTGCTCCGGAGATGAGATTCTTTCGGATCTCTGGCACGTGGAGCACCTCGGTAAGAGTCAACTGGAAGTCATCTTTAGCACAACCGTCCCTTTGCCTTCAACTTTTGAGACTGCTGAATTTTCTATGTAGTAGTGCTCGTCATTGACTAGTTGATAGGTCTTAAACATCCATTTGTTGGCGCGTATGTGGCGAGTAGCCCAAGTGTCCACCCACCATTCCTTGGAATTCCCACCAACAAGGTTCACCTCCGACACCCCTGCAGTCAGATGCATGTCATCCATGTCGGAGCGCAGGTTGTCCTCAGCAATGTGGGCATGAGCAGACATCTTGCCTTTGCCTTTGTAAGGGACTATATTCCTCTTACCCTCATTGTTTTGATGCTGAGTGTAGTCCTTGGCCTTATGGTTAGGCTTACCACACACATAACAGTCACCGGTGAACCTCCTTGTCTGAGTATCTCCATTGGGATCAAAAGTACGCTTGCGCTTATTCCCATAGGAGCTGTCCCGAACTTCAACCACGTTGGCCTTGGAAATCATTCCAAACAATTTCTGGTCAACTTTTCGGTTGTCTTGCTCGATGCGCAGCCTCCTGATAAGATCCTCGAGACTCATCATCTTTCGCTTGTGCTTCAGGTAGCTCTTGAAGTCCTTCCAAGATGGCGGTAATTTTTCAATCATCATCGCCACTTGGAGGGCATCATTTAGCCCCATACATCCGGCAGCAAGTTCATGATATATCAGCTACAACTCTTCGCATTGCTCAACAACGCTCTTGCCATCTACCATTCGATAGTCATGGAATCGACCGGCTAAAAATTTCTTTGCGCCTGCGTCGTCAACTTTGTATTTCATTTCTAATGATTCCCAAAGATCATTCGCAGTTTCTTTGGGGAATACACATTGAAAAATGCATCGTCAAGAGAATTCAGTAGATAGTTACGACATAGATAGTCGGCACTCAGCCATGATTCGACTATTACATTAGATTAAGGATCCTCTTTGTCCTCCACTGGTTTCTCCTCTTTGAGAGACCTGGTCAAGTTCAAGGTGGTCAAGAAGAACATCATCTTCTGCTGTCAACGCTTAAAGTTGGAACCTTTGAACTTTTTCGGTTTCTCAAATTGAGAGAACGACATTGGATTTCTCAGAACTGGCATAACGACATCAGCGCCACTAGCTTTCACCCCCTAGAATCTCAGTATTCTCAGCAATTTGATTTTGAATCTGGTCAGCCATTATCTAAAAACAGAACATAAACAACACAAAGCAAATAATTTCAAACTAGTTTGAAAACAACTGTACAAAACCTTTGATAGTGCTCAAACAATGATTGTTTGAAACTTCAAGTTTTCCGAAAACTGATCAACTCCAAATATAAACAAAAACAAAAAAAAAGGATTTGAGTTTACAATTGTTGGTACCGTTTATTTAAATAGAAAGATTGAATCAGTCTAAACAATCGTTGATATAAGTTACACCAAAATACAGAAAAAAGTAGAACTTAAAGTAACAATTTATGAACTGTAAAGAAAACACAGCAAGAATCTGGAAAAGATACTGGATGAGGCCACAGCAATCGGTGTGCCCGTAAACTCAAATTTGCCCGCCTTAGCTGCTGCCCTCTTGGACAAGTAAGTTCCAAGGTACAACGTCCAATCACCTCTGTTCGGATTGAAGCAAAACTTCGAGCAGACTCCTTCGAACACTAACAGTGTGCAGTACTCTCAAAACAGAATGTTATATGTATGTATGAAGATTTTCATAATGATGAAAATATATGGCTGAAGCAGCTTATATAGCTGAGCAGCAGACAACTCCAAAAGTCTCAGAAATGAAGTGTAAAGTTTAATGGGGTAGATGTTGAGCCTTAAACGCATGGTTGAGTTTAATGCTTAATTTATCTCTGAATTATTTATGAGTTTTGATGATCAACAAAACTTGCATTTGTTATAATAATGTGTCCATTTAATGTACAGGATGAGATGGTACAATATTCGATGTTCGATGATTTTGGTGTCCATGCGTAGCTAAGAGGATAAGCTACAACTTTGATGGTTACCACAAGTTCGAGAAACAAGATTAAGATGGTTGTAAAGTGGATTGGTTGAAGAAAATCGAATATGCAAGGACTGGGCAGATCGCCCCAGGTGATGGTGACCATCGCCCAGGCGATGGCAGTCAAGGGAGACATCGCCACGCTCATCGACTGAAGCGACGCCGAGGACCGCGCGCATGGAGAGATCGCCTGAGGCGATGACTAGATTGCCTGAGGCGATGCATGGGTCGTTTGAGGCGATGGAGAGATCGTTTGAGGCGATGAAGATTTGTGATCATCCGAAGCTACGGCATTGATTTTTGGTAATGATTGCCTGAGGCGATCGGGACATCGCCTGAGGCGATCAGTGAAGATTTCGACCGTTGGTGCTCGGCGATGGCTGAGGCGATCTTGGAGTGATTCAAGCCTTAAGTGTAGCAACGGCTAGTAGGAGCCTTGAGAGCCTTTTACACTATAAGTATGGAGGATTTGGATCATTTTGAAGACAAGAAACAAGACTATGAACTACAAGAAAGCTTTGCTCAATTAAAATCATTCTAGCATTGCAAACTTCATACATTTGTGTTGTATTGGAGTTCGTAATTCATTTCTTGTGTGAGAGTTTTTGATTCTTCGAGTTGGTACACCGTGAATGTGTTATTTGATTTATTGTAAGGTCCTCCAACACTGATGCAAGTTGAAAATTGTATAAGACATCAACAAGTGAAGTTGGTGCAAGGGTGTGGCTATCCTTGGAGCCCTTAAGGCCAAGAAGACTCGTGAAGAGTGTGGGTAACTCGGGAAGAGTTTGTGTGTGGCTATCCTTGGAGTTCTTAAGGCCAAGAAGACTCGTGAAGAGTGTGTTACTAGGGAAGAGTGTGTTGTGGCTAACTTGGAGCCCTTAAGGCCAAGATCAAAGTTGTTCTAGTGGATCCTCGGTTGGACGTTTTCTAACAGGGAAGAGGAGACGTAGGCGATTCATCGCCGAACTTCTATAACAAATATTCGTGTCGTTTATCGCTTTATTTACTTCACGCATTTATTTATTACTTCTTATTATTTATTGTTCGGTTGACTTAAATCTTCCGCAGCGCAAACTCGACTATTTTACAAACTAATTTTAAAAAGCTAAAGTAGCCAAGAAACCTCATTCACCCCCCTCTTCGGTTCCAACAGTAGATGAAAAGTCTCAACACTTAATATGGATTTAAGTCTCACACTTAAATCTGACATCAATTCTGCAGGTAGGTGAAAACTTAATACTTACCAGAATATGGAAAGTGAGGTAGATGAAAATCATTTCAGAAATTCGAGTAGTAAAAAGATAGGGCTGCCTTCGCCGCAGCTACACGAGACTAGCCGAGCGGATGAACGGACGACACGCGAGGGGTACCCATCTTCTCTACTTAACTACACTCTATTGATTTGTATATCATTATAAACAAAACATAAATGTCTCATTTTCTCAATGTAGGATTTCTTTAGCCTAATTGACTATTCATGATTAACTTATCATAATTTTTTTCTCATTAACAAAATTAATAATAATTATTGGACTTTTATCAATTAAACCCAATTTTAAATTATTAATCCCAACGTTACACATCCAAATGAGTCTATTTACAGAGAAGGATATGTCTTGTGGTTCTTATAGGTGGACAAATGTTACTTTGCTTAAATATTAAGCTTAGCATTGATAAAATAATATTATATTTATTTTATTTGTTAAAAATTATATATATATATATATATATATATATTTAATATTATAATTTTAGTTTCTGTTTATTTAATAACATATTTTTTTTGAAAGGTATTTTAATAACATATACCGAGTCAATTTTAAACACTTTTTATCTACGGTGTACGGATACTGACATAACTATACCACACGGACACGACGATACGGATTTTCAAAATTTTCAGGATACGACACTGTTGAGATGACTATATATACATATAAATACAAAAGTTCACATTTTTTAAATTCTGAAACCATGTAAAATCAACAAAAATATTTTTACCAAATTCAAAAAGTATATAAATAAATGCATGTCACTGGAATCATCATGGTATCACTCGTACTAACATCAAATATATATTATTTTAATTAATTTAAAGTTTAACAAACATGTCCAAATAAAAGATAACACCGAAAATATTCTTACCAAATTCAAAAATAATATATATAAATATATGTTACTCAAATCATAATAGTATCACGCATACTAAAAACGAATATATAACATAATGTTTAACTAACACGTATAAATTTTAAGCCAAAAACTTTTAAATTATACAATTAACACCCAAAAGTATCATTTCTTAGTCGGACATGCCCATCGGCCGTATCCGATACGGGTGTCCGATTTTATTTTTTTAATAAAATTAAGGACACGCCATGTGACGTGTCCAAGAAATGTCTTGGAAGTGTTGGTGTGCGAGAAATATCCTATACTATATCGAATGATTTTTAGGAGTGACCATGCAATCATAGCTTTTCATGAATAGAGTTGTAATTTTAAACATATTGGACAAAATATCGTACGAACAACTTTTAAATAATTTCACAATTAAAAAATCATTTTATTAAAAAATAAAATATTTGAATTAAATTTACAATCTAAAATTATTAAAATAAAAAATATTTAACTAGGTACCTGTAATATTTAGGGGGCGTCACGGGGAATGAGATTTTATCAAATCATACAGACTATTAGGTGGAGTAACTGGAATGCTTTGCTTATTTCTGAAGAAGTCTTGTGGATCAACCATCGTCTTAATTTTGACCAGCCTGTCGTAGTTATCCTTGAAGTATTTCAACCCGTAACTGCTTATTCCATTATCGTTAGTTCCAATATCAAGATCTCTGTAATTCAGAAACGCTTGCCTAGGATTCATAGACACGAATGGAGTCATGTAATTATGCAGCGCTCTTGTTAAATTTATGTAATAATTCGCGACCTCAACTCCACCGTCGTTCCAGTTTGTTACATACTGAAGTTTGAAGAGGTTTCCTGCTCTGTACGGGAAGGGTTTTGTAGAATGTGGGATCCTAGCCATTTGACCTCCGTAAGGATTGAATGCCAGCATTGGGAATTGCAGTTCCACCATTTACTTGAATATGAATTCAAGCCCTGGTTTCGGCACGGGTTTCTTCACGTAATCAGATTTTCTTTTCAGGTAACTGAGAACTTGAGGAACCCTACTGAGAAGGGTGTTAACTGGTGTTCCTGTCGGGAAATCATACCAGAAAAGCACGGATTCAACCCAGCTCATTTCAATGCAATCTGTTTGCTGTATTCCCAATTCTGGAAAACTTGTGATAGGAACTCGGGCCCAACTACCATAGCTGATACACAGGCCCAACAAGCAAGGCCACATCGTCAGGTCCATCAGCCTACCTGGACCAAAAATTACATCATGTAAAAGGTCAATTACAAAGTTAGTTGCTTGATTGACTTAGTCATACATTAGTTTGTGGAGAAGTGGATCCCCTTTAATTAAGCTATTTCCTTGTTAGTGTACAGGTTAGTTTCATATTTTAAGGAAGTCATGTGTTAATTGTTTATTTGAATAATTCATTGTATATAAAGGAAGGTCATAAATGAAAAGGCCCAGATTTCTTGTGTTTGGCCAATCTCTCTCCCTATTAAAATTTCTAGGAGTCCTGTTCCTTCTCGAATTGGAATAAAATCAGTGATAATCCTATCATTTTGGTGCTCTCGTTGAGAGAATGCCGCCCAAACCCAATCAAAGCAAACCGCAGTTAGAGGACCAAGTTGCATCCTTGAGCGAATTGGTTCAATCTCTGCAAATCCAATCAGAAATGGCTCGATCCCAAATTGCCATGATTTCACCAATGCAAGAGAACCTCAACCAGCTAACTACCATGATGACCGATATGCAGTCACTATTGGCAAATAACCTTAACTCTACTATAAATCAGCATCACAATTCTTGCCAGGGAGGATCCTCTTCCATGTCTACCTTTCTTATTCAACACACAAACTCCTTAGCAACTATGAAACAACCAAAAATACACCTCTTTCCATTTGATGGATCCAATCCGATTGATTGGATTTTCCAATCGGAGCAATATTTTCGATATTATCAAACTCCGCCGGAACAGCGATTGGGAATCATTGCATTTTATATGCAAGGTCAAGCCTTGAGTTGGTATATGTGGATGTCCACAATCCAACAATTGACGACTTGGACTGGATTTATTCGGGCTCTAGAACTTCGTTTCGGGCCCTCAACTTATGATAATCACAGGGCGTCACTATTCAAACTTCGTCAAACAACAACCGTTTCTGACTACCAGTCGGCATTTGAAAATTTGTGTAATCGAGTTGATGGCTTGCCAACTGATGCTATTTTGGATTGTTTTATTTCTGGGCTCAAGCCTGAGATTCAACAAGAATTGGCCATTTGAAACCTGTTTCCATTTCCCATGCTATAGGTCAGGCTAAGTTAGTTGAGTCAAAATTAAGAGATAGCCGATCCAGAAATTTCTTCACCCCACGATCAACCCTCAATCCAGTTCCCATATTCTCTAGACCACCCACCAATCCCATGAATGTACCGTTACTTCCAGCCCCTACCAAAACATCCGAAAATCCACCATTTCGTCGTTTAGTAATGCCGAAGTACGAGAAAAACGACGTAAAGGATTGTGCTTTACTTGTGATGAGAAATGGAACCCGGGACACAAATGTAAGGCACCACAATTCCTGGTATTAACGCCTGATGAGGAACAGGAAGAAACTTCTGAAGCTTTCCACCCTAACCCAACCACAATGACAAATAATTCAACCCCTGAACCACCTTACACTCCCACCCTGGGGGACGACCAAACACTGAAAATCGATGAGGGCGAAGTCCATTTATCCACTGCAGCCTATTTTGGGCTTGCAAGTCCAAAGACCCTCCGGATCACAGGTGAAATTAATGGGCAAAAATTCTCCATGTTAGTGGACTCCGGCAGCACACACAATATAGTACAACCCAGAGTAGCAGATTTTCTTCAACTTCCGGTGTTGGCAGTACCTAAATTTCCGGTTATGGTTGGGAACGGCGAGTTTATTTCTTGTCAAGGAAAATGTCCGGATGTTAAGGTACGCTTGCAGGATCAATGTTTCATCATACCTTTTTTTGTTTTGCCAATTCAAGGTGCTGATATGGTGCTGGGTGTGCAATGGTTGAGCACTTTGGGACCTATTCTAGCAGATTTCTCGATTCCGAGCATGTCATTTTTGTACAAAGGTACTGAAATCCGTTTAGACGGAGGACCCATACTAACGGAAGTCTCGTCACATCAATTAAACCGTATGTGCAACACTGGCACCATAATGTCCATACATGCCATTCTATATGACCCACCCCCACCTTCTCCCACGCTATCCAAAAGAGATGATCCAACCCACTCCCCACACCTCCAAACTCTTTTACAAGAATTCAGCCCAATTTTTGAAAAGAGCATTGACATACCACCAATTCGCCCCCACGACCACCACATTCACTTACTACCAAATTCCAAGCCAGTCAATGTTAAGCCTTATCGATACCCCCACTATCAAAAAACTATCATGACACAACTAATACATGACATGCTCAAGGAAGGAGTCATACGTCCATCCCACAGCCCATATTCTTCACCTGTTTTGCTGGTACGGAAAAAAGATGGGACGTGGCGATTTTGTGTTGACTACCGGGCCCTCAATGCTATTACTGTAAAGGACCGATTTCCAATTCCTACGGTAGACGAGTTGCTAGATGAATTATGTGGAGCTACTATTTTTTCTAAGATTGATCTTCGTTCCGGATACCACCAGATTAGAGTAGCCCCGGAAGACGTCCACAAAACAGCTTTCCCGACAGTAGATGGGCATTATGAGTTTTTGGTCATGCCATTCGGCTTAACTAATGCACCATCCACCTTCCAAGCAGCCATGAATGATCTTTTTAGGGAATTTCTCCGACAATTTGTCCTCGTGTTCTTTGATGATATCTTGATTTACAGCACCACACGGGAGGACCATATGATACATCTACGCCAGGTTTTTAAGCTACTGTCATCACATAAATTTTATGCTCAGTTGCCTAAATGTGTATTTGCCGTACCTATGGTCTATTATTTAGGCCACATTATTGCGGGTGACGGGGTTCGCGTGGACCCCGAGAAAATTCAAGCTATAGTGGAATGGCCGATACCTACAAATATTACAGCCTTACGAGGTTTTCTTGGGCTTACAGGCTACTATAGAAGATTTGTACGTCATTATGCTTCTATAGCTAATCCACTTACTGATTTATTGAAAGTTCATCAGTTTGATTGGAACGAAAACGCCACACAAGCATTTTAAACACTCAAAGAGGTTATGACTCAACTACCTGTTTTGGCTCTTCCAGACTTTTCTGCTAAGTTTGAACTCACCACCGATGCCTCTGGAACTGCTATTGGTGCGGTGCTTTCTCAACATGATCATCCAATTGCCTTCTTTAGCAAAAAGTTGAATCCCCGACTTCAAGCTGCTTCAACCTATGTCAGAGAATTATATGCATTAACAGAATCAGTACAAAAATTCAGGCAATATCTCCTTGGCAGGCATTTCACCGTTTTCACGGATCAACAAAGTTTGAAACATTTGCTCACTCAAGTTGTTCAAACCCCAGAACAACACAAATGGCTAACCAAGTTAATGGGATACGATTATGAAATCATTTATAAGCATGGCAGAGACAATAAAGTAGCAGATGCTTTATCTCGAGTCCAGTTCCCTACCTTACTTGCCATTTCAACACCCACTTTTCCATGGCTTGATGAGTTGCTGCAGTACTTTAAAATCTCTCCAGAAGGGATTGCATTCCTGCAAAGATTACAGAAAATGCCTCTATCAGATTATTCAATTCACAATGGTTTGGTTTACTTTAAGGGCAGAATATTTGTCCCTAAAGCAGCTCAACTACAACAAAAATTGTTGACTGAATTTCATTCCTCACCTCTGGGCGGACACTCCGGAAGCCGAGCAACTCTCGCAAGTCTGGCAGCATCATTTTTCTGGCCTGGCATGGGCAAAGATGTTAAAGACTTTGTTAGAACTTGTCACCCTTGCCAACAAAACAAATATTCCACACAAAAATCCCAAGGTTCTTCAACCTCTACCCATTCCCTCTCAAGTCTGGGAAGATATAAGCATGGATTTTATCACACATCTACCTCTTTCGCACGGCAAATCATCCATTTGGGTCATCGTGGATCGATTGACAAAATTCGCTCATTTTATTCCCTCACCTCCTAAATATTCAGCCCCATTCCTGGCTTCCATTTTCCTCACTGACATATACAAACTCCATGGCATACCCAAATCTATAATTTCTGATCGAGACCCAATCTTTCTTTCACACTTTTGGAAAGAGCTATTTGTACAGTTAGGTACTACTCTCCGTTATAGCATTGCATATCACCCTCAAACCGACGGACAAACAGAAGTGGTCAATAGATGCTTGGAGTCCTATTTACGTTGCTTCATCAGCAACGAACCACGTCACTGGACACGCTACTTACACCTCGCCGAATATTGGTATAACACAAGCTTCCATACTGCCATTCAAACCACACCCTTTCAAGCTCTATATGGCCGTCCTCCTCCAAATATCCCAACCTATTTACTAGGCAATTCCAACAATGGGTCTATTGACGCCACACTCACCACTAGAACCACTCTCCTGCATCACATCAAAAACACTCTCCACCAAACACGACAAGCTATGTCACACCAAGCCAACAAAAAAAGAAAAGACATCAAACTTGAGGAAGGGGAGCTAGTTTACGTAAAATTACAGCCTTACCGTCAAATTTCCCTCAAGCATCGCAGCTCCCAGAAGCTATCTTCGCTATTCTTTGGACCATTTCCTATTGTTCGAAGAATTGGGTCAGTAGCATACGAGCTTGACTTACCGCCTGAATCTCGCATTCACAATGTATTCCATGTTTCGCGTCTTCGTCCTTGCCAAGGGGAATACCCAGCTCAACCACGTCCTCTCCCACCAGTGGATGTCAATGACCAACCGTACCTGTTGCCGGAGAGAATTTTGGATTATCGACAGCTATGGAAGCATGGAACCCTAAGGGACAAATGTTTAATTCAGTGGGCTTCTACTCCAATTGAACTGGCCACGTGGGAAGCATTGGAGGATATTCGAACAAACCACCCTTCTCTCCTTCCAGCTGCTGCAAACAACGGTACCACTCATTTGGCCCCAATTGAACTTTCTGGACCAACTCACGCGGAAACAGGCCTTGAGGACAAGGCCTCTTCAAAAGAGGGGGCAATTGATAGGAACTCGGGCCCAACTACCATAGCTGATACACAGGCCCAACAAGCAATGCCACATCGTCAGGTCCATCAGCCTACCTGGACCAAAAATTACATCATGTAAAAGGTCAATTACAAAGTTAGTTGCTTGATTGACTTAGTCATACATTAGTTTGTGGAGAAGTGGATCCCCTTTAATTAAGCTATTTCCTTGTTAGTGTACAGGTTAGTTTCATATTTTAAGGAAGTCATGTGTTAATGGTTTATTTGAATAATTCATTGTATATAAAGGAAGGTCATAAATGAAAAGGCCCAGATTTCTTGTGTTTGGCCAATCTCTCTCCTTATTAAAATTTCTAGGAGTTCTGTTCCTTCTCGAATTGGAATAAAATCAGTGATAATCCTATCAACTTGCTTCTGTCAGAGAAAGAAGGTCTTGCGAACTTCCAAGATACAGAGCGCGAAATGTTGCCCTGTTGGTTTTTTGTCCGGAGGTGCTGTTTACAACGTCCAGCGTGACTCTCACGAATAATTCATCCGGAAAATTGGATGCAACTTCTTGGTAACGATAGATTAGATTTACGAAATTTGAGTCATAAGTTCTATGAACCCGGAAAACGGTTACCGTTGGAGGGACGCGGGGGAGTTTGATTTTGTACGACAGCACGACTCCATAGCTTGATCCTCCACCGCCTGTAATGGCCCAGAAAAGATCCCCTCCCATTGATTTTCTGTCGAGAAGCCACCCATTGACGTCGATTAATTGAGCATCAACTATATTATCAACGGAAAGACCGTATTTTCGCATCATGTTACCATACCCACCAGCGCTGAAATGGCCACCGACGCCAACAGTGGGGCAAACACCAGCTGGGAAAGCATGAACGTTGCTTTTCTCGGCAATTCTGTAGTAAACTTCACCAAGAGTGGCACCACATTCAACCCAGGCCGACTCGTCTGCGATGCTGACGTTAATTGCCCGTAAATTGAACATGTCAAGAATGAAGAAATTCGGATGTTCAGACACGTATGAAACACCTTCGTAGTCGTGGCCGTCGCTTCTGGTTTTCATCTGGAAATTGTACGCTTTAGCTCAAACAATGGCTGCCTGAATGTGAGTGACATGGGACGCTGTGATAATGAGACGTGGTTTCGGGGTGGTGGATTCATTAAACCTTAGGCAATGTTTGGTATGGGTGATAAGGCCATGATAGATGAATAATGTGGCCAAATCCAATGTTCTTCTCGCTGATTAGACAGCCAACAAAAATCAATGGGCCCGTGATAAATTTCAAATTGCATGGTTGTGTCATCCTTACTAGCACATGTGATGTGTATTGAAGAAGGCTACAGTAATTGGGATAAAAGTTGAGCTTTTACACAAATGCCCTTGTTTTATTCCTTTATATATTTATTTATAAATTTAAATTTATGTTTAAATAATTTATCGATGAACATTATTTTATTTAAATAAAATAATTTAATTTATTAAATATTTAATTGATTAAATTATTAAAATTAAGTTAATAATAATGATTTACTATAATAAAAACTATAAATTATTTTACTATAAATAATAATTATCTTAATTCTTTTAGAAAATTATAAAATTATCATTTAACTTTTTGGTAAAAACAATTAAATAATTTTAAAACAATAAAAACATTTTTTAAAAAAATGCCAATATATTTTAGGTTTCAATTTTTAGTTATTGGTTATATATTTTTTTAATAAAAATTAAAGAGGTAAATTAGAGTGAAAATGAGTAATGGTAAAATAAAAAATAAAGCCTGAATATAATACAAGAGAGATAAATGAAAATAAAATAAGATCTAATTATTTTATTTAATGAGTAATACAATATCTTAAATTTATATATTTAATATAATTTAATCATTATTTTTAATAAATCTTTTTATGAATATTTAATTATTTATAAAAATAATTTAATTATTAATAAATTCATGTTGGAAATACTAGATCATTTTGTATATGTGAAAAGTTCGGTGCAAAACTTATTTGAGGGTATTTTGATTAATAATAATTAATTATAATATTTTATTAATAACTAAATTACATAAATAGCTTTTGTTGCAATTCTTCATGTCACGTGTATTATCTGCGAAGAGTAGCACGTTGAAATTTTTATTAAAGGGAAATCGTCAAAATGTTGATGCATTTGTTTAGAAGCTTTTCATGAAGATGGGCTGCTCTCTACTTAGATATGACCTTGTTTGTCTTTAAACAATTTGATAGAAAACAAGTACTTAGAAATGTGGAAGCATAATAAAAGGTTGTTTTAACATTTTTCACTTTTGATTTATTTTAAGCTAGCTGAGCTGATTTGGTGGTTTTAAAAAAAATCAATAACTATTGTTGAAAGAAACTAAATTGTTGACAATGATCCTGAGGAAAGTGAACGAAGCAACGATGTATGTGTATCTCCAGAGTACATATGTGTATTGAATCAACTTTTGTAGTATGATTATATATTGAAGCAAACTTTATAGTACATTAAAGCCTAATTGTGTTTTATTTTGATGGAAGATTATTTGGCTAATTACAATTGTGTTCTGGAAATGCATGGAAGACTTGAAATTGCAAGTATGTATTGACTTGAAATTGCATGTCCATGATTTATGTATTGACATCAAAATGGAAGTATATGGCTCGGACACGAGCTGCGAATACCAATTTTTGGTTCCTAGTTCATGTAAAAGTTCGGTGCAAAACCTGTGATTAATAATAATTAATTATAATATTTTATGAATAATTAAAGTACATAAATAAATTTATTTTTGATTAATTATTTAAAATAAAATAATAATAATAATAAGTGCGAAACTATTCGAGGGTATTTTTGTCATTTTACGAATAAAATTAATCTATACCACTTAATTATCAAGTACACCAAACACAATATTACTTATCATACTTTATTAATCATACGAACCAAACGCAATATAACTTATCCATTAGTTTACGTATCAATCTATCATTCACTTTTTAATCTATCCATCACATATCATATCCTCGAACCAAGCGTAAGTTTCTTATGTATGTTCGCAAAACAGATGAATAAGAAGAATTATCTGGGGTATAGAGTACATCTGAGATTGGAGTGGAAGAGGGTTTAGGGTATGTTTGCAGGCATTGAATGAAAGCTTCATACTGTGAAGGATGCCATGAGACAGAAAATAATAGGGTCAGAAAGAAAGAAAATGTTAAAATTTTCATGATTGTTTTCCCTGAAATCGTATATTATGATATATTGTTATCAATAGAGTTGTAGAGTTGGATTATAAACACAAATATTTTGGACTCAAATCATCAAAAATTTGAAAATGGCACATTCAAAGATGAGAAATTTTAGGACTCCGATACTATATTTAATCTGGCTTTTCGACATTCCAGTAAATTTTTATTTATTTTATGGCGGAGGGAATTTTGTATTCAATTTTTGGGTCAGTGTCCAGACTCCAATTTGAGTCGTACCAAAAAAGGACATGAATCTTTATCATCCGGTTATGTCCCGAGGCTCAACATTCCATTATTTATTTGTGTAGAGGTGAATTTAAAAGTTTCGATAATGATAATGTCTTAGCTAGCTTTTCCATATGGTAGTTTGTACGGTTTTGATGAGTTCACATCTCTCTTTAATTCATTGTGGGACAGTATTTTAATGCAATGCAGATTGTGTACAATTGCATTTAGGGTATTTGGATAACACGGTCTCAAATACAATTGTGATAGTTGGATCTAGCCAGGTTCTAATTTTTCGTGTTTAAAATATGGTTGGCACTTGGGAAAATGGATAAAATAACATAATTTCATTTCATTAATTCTTAGATGCCTCAGGTAGGTGTCTTTAAACTAGGAAATCAGGTCGAGTTTTCGGGAAATCGGGTAGGGTATTCGAGTTTCGGGTATATCGGAAATCTGGGTTAAAAAGCTTGAACATATTATTGCTGTTATGAACGGCTGTATTTGCAGGTGAAAATGCCTTCTTTTCTGGCCTGTGAGGAATCCTTGATCATAGTAATCGGGCCTTTCGGAGCTGATCGAAGATGAAGAAAAGAAGCCATATTTTGCTGGTTCCATGGAGATTTCAAGACTGGATTTTGAAGAGATGGGTTATGTGCAAATTGACAAAAACATATATGGTCCCTTTCTTTAGAAATGGTCCAGTCTTCACTTGGTGGTCCAAGCCTTAACTTAAGCTTTTACCCTCTGAAAGTTGATGTTTCGTTTCTTCTGCACTTTTCACAAGCATCTCGTGGTGCGTCTGATGGTTGAGCTCCGCCTTTGATCTGCGACTGCGACTCCGACTCCTTGCCCCGAGCACTGGGAAAGTGCAATTGATATTTGAATATTTGATGGTGCTACATATTTGTGTTAAGTGTAAATGCAACTGTAAACCATAATCAATTTTTTTAAAAACTTTTTAGAAAACCATCGTGTGCATAACCCGAATTTCTTCCCAACTCCTTACCCGGATCCCAACCCGAAATGACCAACCTGTTATTGATACCCGACCGGGTTCTAACCTGAATTCCTCAACCGAAAGGGAAATTTACCCATCGGATGGGGTTAACCCGGATCCCAACCCGAAATGACCAACCTGATGTTGATACCCGACCGGGTTCTAACCTGAATTCCTCAACCGAAAGGGAAATTTCCCCATCGGATCGGGGTTAGAACCCGACTCTCACGCCTACCTGTAACACCTTTTAAAATGGACAGATATATTTCACCTTTTTTAGTGTTTAGATTAATGATGATTGTAGAATTATGTGTATAAATTTAAATTTATCATCTAAATGAATATTATAATATATTTAAGTTTTATAAAATTTTTTGAAATGTGTAATTTGTAGTCGTTAATAACATCCATTTTCTCAAATCAATTTCAGTCAATCAATCAATCCAATAATGTATGAAGTCGAATTCTAATAATAAGGAGCAGGGATTCAAATAAAATCAGAAAAAAATCAAAATTGTGTGGTGATAATAAAAAAAAAAGCCCCACCTAATTAACTTAAAAATTGGTATTACTAAAAACATCCAAGTCTATTTTCATTTTATGATTTGGTCTGTTATGGGCCTGCTATATATCATTATTCAAATGTTTTGCATAGGCTGCTGTGTAACGGGTCGGGTCAATACAAACCTGATTCGGAGCGATTCCTCAGATGGGGACCGATAGAGCTATCGGTTCCCGTTCCACCGTTTCGATTCCTGTTCCGAACTGGAACCTGTAATTTTTTATAAAAAAACTTAATGTAAGCAACGGTTGAAACAGCCGTTGCAAAATTAACGTTGGCAACACCTATTTCAGCCGTTGCCAACGTTAGTTTTTTAAAAAATTAAATTTTTTTATTTAAAAAAACTATAAATAGGTGTGGTGATTGATGATGAATTCACAAAATTCATTCTTTGAAGTTTCAAGTCTTAGTTCTATCTAATATTTTTCATAATCTCTCCATTGTGAAATACTTATTTAATAATGACATCTTCATCTTGCAGTGCTGGTCGCAGCCGGGGTCGCCTATCACTTAGTTCATCGTCGGCAAATGAAGTTGCCTATGCCAATTCTCGAGTTAAATGAAAGTTATGATTATTTTACTGACATTAATATTGCAGGTTCATCTATGAACGTCGAAATGCCCGAACAACCTGTCGAACTTTCTGGTGCCCAAGAGAGACAACAACTGGAGTCATCCGGAACCACTACAGCAGCTAGTGGACAACCGACTCGTGCCAAAAGAATTAAGATATGTGATCACTTTGAACTCGCTCAAAAAGAAGGTACTAATGAATATGTTACAATTTGTAAATTATTTAAAATACAATATTCATATAAAGCTGATGGTTCCAGTTGAGGCACCGGAACATCTAAAAAATACTTAGTAAAAAACATAATTTTGATGAGACAACATTATAACCATTAGGTAGAGAAGCAACACAAGCACAAAGTAATGCTCTCACTGGCACGAATTTTATTTTAACTGCTGAAATTAACCATATTTCACTTGTTAGATATGCGATTAGATGTGTACTACCTTTTATACAAGCAGAACATACTGATTTTATTGAATTTGTTTCCTCTATAAAAACCCATGTTTAAACGTATTTCTAGGCACACACTAAAAATAAATTGTATGGACGTATTTGTTGAATGTAGAAATACATTTATAGGGTTAGTTTAACAACCGATATTTGGACAAATGTAAAATTTGATTCATAACTTGTTGTCCCTTGTCATTGGAGTGACGATAATTGCTGTATACAAAAACAAATTTTATCTTTAGATGACTTAGATTGTGCACATACTTGTTATGTAATTGTTAAATATATATTCAGTACATGTAGACATTATAGAATTCAGGATAAGATACTTTCAATCACATTAGACAACGATGTCATGCGTGATTTAAAGACATATCTAAAACCAATGCTTGATGATGTTTTTTTCAAGTTAGATGTGCATGTCATGTTATTAATTTGGCTGTAAAAGTTGGTTGTTGGGATAATCACTCAGCATGTATTGATAAAATGAAATATTGCGTTAAATCACGAGCTGTGTTAAGCGTGATTGGAAACAATTATCTTTATCTAATTGTTTGAGCATCTTCTCTTTCCACCACTAATAAAAACTGGGTGGAATTCATTGTACAATATGTTGAAAGCTATATTACATCACAAAGAAATTTTAACTTCATTTTATAATTTATATCAAATGTCTGATACCGATGAAAGTATTTATTTGACTGATGAGGATTGAGAATTTGTTGAAAATTGTGTATCATTGTTAGATACTTTCTAAGAAGCGACAAAACGCTTCTCCGCTGTTACTTATTCAACTTCAATTTTTTTTTCAAACTTCTTTTTGTATTTAACATGCTTGATAAGTTTATAGAATTTAGAGATGGTGATGAATTGCAAACTTTTGTTAGTGCAATGGAAACTAAATTTATAAAATTTTGGAAACAAATCACACACGTGCACTGCATCGCAACATTACTAGATCATAGTCAATGTTTAGCATCATTTGAATTTTTTTGAATATTATGTTAAATTTTTAGGGAAGGTTGTTGACAATCAAAAGACGTCCATAATGCAAGCTCTCCAAAATATGTTTCAATTGTATTATAATCAACAAGAAAATGAATCGTCGCAACAACGGGGTGTTGAAGGACAACCCTAAGCTCAATCCAAAGGTGGAGGCATCAATATGCTAGGATGTTGGGCAGGAAAAAAATCGAAGGAAAAAATACCTTCTACTAGCACGTCGGCTGAGTTGCAAATTTATCTGAATTACCAATTTATAACATTAGACAATTTCGACGTCTTATAATGGTAGAAGGCAAATCCAGCACAATTCCATATCTTAGCCAAAATTGCTAGAGACGTGTATGCAGTACAAGCTTCAATCGTCACTTCTGAATCTGCATTCTCAACACGTGGCCGAATTATTGGAGAATACAGAAGTAGTATTTCTGTTGATTCATTATTCAAGCACATTACTGAAAGAATGGTTTGAAGCAGAATGTAAGAATATAAGAGATGTGGTCATTGATGAATTCGTAAATCATTATGACGAACAAGAAGAAGAAAACGCCAAAACAATAATTATCAATTATGAAGAGTGCTAAATACTAATGTTTTTTATTTAGATTTTCAATTGTCATAAGTGTAACTATTATTTAAGCATTTATATTATCAAATGAAGAAGAAATATATTGAATTTGTTTGTGGATACATATACGAACATATATATATATATACATATATACAAAAAGGACGGACCGGATCGGATCTACCAAGAATCGGTTGGGACCAGAGTCTGAATCTTTATGAGACAAAGTGATTTCATCTTCATGAGACTTTTGATATTCATAACTTACAGGATAATAATGTCACTTTTGATGGTTGAACAAATTTGAAAAAAGTTATGATAAACATATCATCTAATTGTGAGAACATAACAATATTTCATACTAACTAATCAACTGGGATTGGATTGCTCTCAAAGGCAAGAGGGATTACTTTTACTAACGAAGCCTAAAAATCCAGGATGAAATTGTGAGAACTGTCGGCAAACCATTAGGTCAATCTTATAAGGATACGCGGTTCAATTAGCGGAGACTCTTGGAACAACAATAGTAAGAGGTCCCCAAGTAAGCGTAATATGGGTGACCGTATAGCACATTTGGCGAGGACCAATGATGATCTCATTGTTGTATCGCTTAGGTCGGATCAAGGTGCCATCAGACATTCAACAAGCATGAGACGTTCACTCATACATGGACGAAGGTAGGTGGTGCAATGGAGGGCCACCGCATCCACCAAAAAATATTTTAATGTTATTAAAAAAATAATAATTTTTTTTACCCCTACTTTTTTAAAAAAAAAAAAAATCGCCCCCTAATTTTTTTTAGAATGTTCATGAATTTTGTGAACATTCAAAAGGAATTATGAATGAATCAAATCAAATAAATGATTTTGAGTAAACAAAAAAATGAAATTATTAAAGACGTAAATCAAATCATTTATTTGAATCGAATCCATTTTTTTTAGAAAAAAAGGTTAAGTGACAAAATATAACGTATATATTTTAGTAAATAACATATATAATAATATATAAAAATTATTATTTTTTAAAAACATATAAAATTAAATTTGTAAGGTGTTTATGGTTTAATTAATTCCA
The DNA here is from genome assembly GCA_907163345.1 of Haberlea rhodopensis. Classification (NCBI taxonomy): domain Eukaryota; kingdom Viridiplantae; phylum Streptophyta; class Magnoliopsida; order Lamiales; family Gesneriaceae; genus Haberlea; species Haberlea rhodopensis. The sequence goes on from CAJQUN010000037.1 coordinate 1,572,652, forward strand.
CATGCTTCCTCTCCACGATGCCATCTTTAAATTACCGCCTTCCGCTTTATAAGGTGTTTATGTTTTAATTTTCCGAAATCATATTTCACTTATTATTGAAAAATTCATCTTATGAAAAATATTTAATTGCTAATGTAACTTGAAAAAGAGATTATTCAAACTTTGACGAATTTGAAATTGTGAAGAAACGACGAGTATAATTTAAAATATTTAAACATGAAATAAAAAAATATATTGTTTAATAAGTAAACTAGTCATCAAAATATATTCTGTATATCAATATGTTATTGATTTTTCTTTTGTTTGGTTTTAGTGAAAAATGATTTTATATAAAATTTAATATATTATATTATTATTTAAATAAAATAATTTCACAATTGCTAAAATAATAAATAAAATATCTATATTAATTATTATAATAATTTAAAGAATTAAGTCACCCGAATCAGTCCTTAATATTAGTATCAATTCTCGATTCAGTCCCTGAAGTTTTAAGTGACCCTATTCAGTCAATCTCCGTTAGCTTTAACGGTGTATTTAACGTTTAGGATTGATCTGTGACAAAACATAAAACTAAATGGACTAAATCAGGCCAGTGCAAATAATAGGGTCTAAATTGGAAATAAGTGCAAACAATAAGGACAATATCATGTATTACCCCGGATTATATTGAATTAAGTATTATTAATTTTTATAATTTTTGCAAACTGATTGTAGTGAAACATTTATAGTTGGAGAATTAAATTAAAAAGCATTGGTATTGTACCTTGTTGCTCTTTATTAGGATCAAACGTTTATAATTAGACCAAAATCTATAGTTCTTAGCTGAGTGGCGATTTTATTTTCTAATATAGTGACAACACAAAGCCTCGTATTAAGCGGCAAGCGGGCATGATGAGCTGTACAACATGTGCCAATGACCCAGACTTGTTATGCCTTAAATGGTGATAATTGTACTTTTTAATACAAGCGTACAGAAAAATTGCTGGGCACACCATTTCCAACACTCTTATTTTTAGTCAATTTATTTTAAAATAGTTGTTTCTAATTTTATATTATACTAAATTACGATTATTTTTTATAATAATCTTTTATTAAATATATATGTAAATACAATACAAGTTATTATTTTCTGCGTCTATATCAATTATTATATTTATGTTTATGTTTGGGTAGAAAATTATTTTAGACATTCATTTCGCCTCCCTGTTATTTTTTTTCCCTAGCTCCATCCATGTTATCATATCATATTATATTAAATTATTTCTTATTATTCTTATTATTATTAAGAACGCCATTTTGCAGGGATTTTTAATTATATAACCTAACTTTTAATAGTATTTATAAAAATAACTCGAATTTTTTGTCTTAAACTAACCGATGTCGTCGATTGAGTTGGCGACAACAAATAAAAAAGTCGTTGTCGCCATCTCAGAAGGCGATTACATACCAAATTATATTAATGTCGCCTCCTGAGATGGCTACAACAACAAAAATTATTTTTGTATTGTGGTCGCCATCTCAGATGGCGACAACATTATTTTTTTTATTGTTGTCGCCAGTGCATATTCAAACATCTCAGTCCAATTCGGATTGAATCATGGAGCAAAATGGCATGGAAGTCATAGCAAGTGCAGATTGTAGCAAGGTTTGAGCGGCTGTAGAATTTTGTGCATAACTTCTTCATACCTTAATGAAATGCAATGAATTTTAGTCCACACGTAGCTAAGAGGAAGGGCTACAACTTTCATATTTACCACTTTTCTCAGAAATGAGCTTAAGATGGTTGAAAAGTGCAAAGTTTGAGAGTGTTGAAATCTGGCAGATAGTTTCAGGCGATGCGGGCCATCACCTCAGGCTATCCGAGCCACGCGTGCCAACGCCGCGCACCATCGACCCAGGCGATGGCACGATGCGCGCCTGGCGATCCAGATTGCCCTAGGCGATGGCATGGTCGCCCCAGGCGATCCAGAAGCTTACATACGACAAATTTTCAAAGGGCAATCGCCCCAGGCGATGCAAGGAACGCCTGAGGCGATCTGGGCCAGATTTGACAGTTAGATCGAGGGGATGGTGATCGCCCTAGGCGATGTCCGAGGTGATCTTGGAGTGATTCAAGCATTATGTGTAGCAACGGCTAGTAGGAGCCTTGTGAGCCTTCTACACTATAAATATGGATGTTTTGGATCAATTTGAAGACTAGAAACAACAAGAAAGCTTTGCTCAATCAAAATCATTCTAGCATTGCAAACTTCATAAATTTTTGTTGTATTGGAGTTTGTAATTTATTTCTTGTGTGAGAGCTTTTGATTCTTCGTGTTGGTACACCGTGAAGGTGTTATATGATTTATTGTAAGGTCCTCCAACACCGACGCAAGTTGGAAATTGTATAAGACATCAACAAGTGAAGTTGGTGCAAGTGTGTGGCTATCCCTGGAGCCTTTAAGGCCAAGAAGACGCGTGAAGAGTGTGGGTAACTCGGGAAGAGTTTGTGTGTGGCTATCCTTGGAGCCCTTAATGCCAAGAAGATTCGTGAAGAGTGTGTTACTCGGGAAAAGAGTGTGTTGTGGCTAACTTGGAGCCCTTAAGGCCAAGATCAAAGTTGTTCTAGTGGAGCCTCGGTTGGACGTTTTCTAGTCGGGAACAAGAGACGTAGGCGATTCATCGCCGAAATTCTATAACAAATATTTTTGTCGTTTACCGCTTTATTTACTTTACGCTTTTATTTATTACTTCTTATTGTTTATAGTTCGGTTGACGTGAAGTCTTCTGCAGCGCAAATTTGACTATTTGCAAATTCATTTTAAAACGCTAAAGTAGCCAAGAAACATCATTCACCCCCCCCACCCCCTCTTCGGTTCCAACAAGTTGTATCAGAGCCATTTGTTTTTTGTTTTTTAAATCAAAATTTTCTATGGCTAATCTAGCAAATGAGTTTGCTCAAGGTCAATCGACCAATCAATCTCCGCTCTTCACGGGAGATAACTATGGATATTGGAAGAATAGAATTTCTCTATATGTTCAATCCGTAGATTATGACCTTATGGAAGATTATTGTGAAAGGTCCACATATTCTTTAAAGGAAGTTGAGGGAATGAATGTTCCTAAAGAAATGGACGATTTTACAAGAGCATTTATGATTTTAATTTCTCAAAATGCTAAAGCCATTAACATTTTACATTGTGCTTTAGATATGAAGGAGTACAACCGGATCTCGATGTGCTTAACTGCAAAGAAAATTTGGGACAAATTGCAAATTTGTCGTGAGGGCACAAACCAAGTGAATGAGACAAAGATAGATCTTCTACAACTTAAATACGAAACATTTGTGATGGAGTCCGGAGAAAATGTTGACTCAATGTTTAGAAGGCTCACTCAAATTATCAATGAGCTTGCCCAACTAGGAGAAAAGTATCCTCCAAAGCAAATATGAGAAGAGCCCTTAGAGCCTTACCACAAGAATGTGATGCCAAGATGACGGTTATCATTCAATCCAACAAAGGAGATAGTGCGTCATATGATCTTGATGAAATCCATGGAACCTTAGTGACTCATGAGCTTGAAGTGTCAACCCCGTAAGGGATTAAAGGAGGAAGATAGATCCATAAGAAATGGGATAGCCTTGGTCGGGAGGAAAGAACAATCCGATGATGAATATGATGAAGAGATGATCTTGTTCACAAGAAAGTTCAAGAAATTCTACAACAAATCAACAAGCCAAAGACCTCCAGTGCCACCAAACATGATTCCAAACTTGAGGTAACATGTTTTAATTGTCAATATAAAGGTCATTATGCTAATGAATGTCCTAGGAAGAAGAATGACGATAAATAGAAGAAGAGAGCTCTAATGGCCACATGGAGCGATAGTGACTCCGAAGAAGAAGAAGCAACGAACCTTTGTCTCATGGCCAAAGATGACGCAAATGACGATGAAGATGAAAACGACGATGAGGTACCATCGTTTGATGAGTTATTAGTTTCCTATAATGAACTTATTGATGTTCTTGGCAAAACCAAGATGAGTAACAAATTGCTCAAACTTGAGTTAGCCAAGAGAGATGAGGAAAATAATTCATTGAAAAATGAATTAAGCTCTTTGAAGAATTATTTTTGCAAGTTTAGTAAAAGTAGTTTAAAATTGGAAGAATTGCTTGGCTTACAAGGATATAGCGTCGATAAAGTCGGACTAGGCTCTTCAAGCAAATCTAAAACTTTTACAAGTTTGTTGGCTAAAGCTAAGCTCCCTAATTGCACTTATTGTTGTAAGGTTGGTCATATAAGAAACAAATGTAGATTTGTTAAAAAACCAATACCAACCAAACAAAAGGTGGAAATGGATTCCAAAAGCACCGATGAAAGCTAACCCGCAAGGACCCAAAGATAAAATGGGTACCAAAGAACCTCCAATCAAAAATTGTTTTGTAGGAAGAACAAAGGGAGAGAGGATGAAGGCACTAGCACATCAAGTGAGGAAATCATCGCATGCACCACAATAGAGGAAGCGCGAGGTAAATGACCAATGATATGAAGTCACTCGTATCATCCAAAGGTAAATTTATTTTGAGCATCATAATAGCATAATTAGCTCTTTTGCTTGGTTAATATTCCTTGAATTGTATATTATAATTATGTAGTGAAATTCAATTACTTTGAAGGTGATCTTTGGGAAATTGAATTTTAAGTACATTTTTATGATATCATATTTATGGGGAGCAAATTATATTTCTCTTGTGCATTTAAAAGAGCAATATGAAAATTAATTAAATGTGATTAAACATGATTTAATTGTTTAGATGCTCAATCTTGGTTCATTTGAAATATGGCTTATGATTTTCATATAACTTTATTGTTTCTACGGCCTCAATGATTTTACTCTCATTAACTTATCAAATGTTTATAATGATGCTTTGAGCAATTTAATGTCTATTGGGCATGAGTGCATGGACTCTTGGTAGAACATATGCATACTTTGCACAATTTAGAATTCATTGTTGTAAATTGTCTTAAATGCATGTTTGTCTTCCTTTCAATGATTTAATATAATGCTTGTTATGGCTATTGCATGTTTGATGAGGAACATGTGCTAATTGTTAAAATATGGCTATGTGTCAACATATAATTATGCTATGTTTATTTGAACATTGTGCTTTTTGATTATCACAAAAATGGGGAGAATTTTGTATAACTTTGGAGCTTAATATATGCATGTTTTGAGGGGGAGAGTTTTTTGCTTTACTTGGTAAAACTTGTATGTGCTATGCAATTGTTAAGGGGGAGTCTTGGTTACTCATAGTTCATGCATATTTCATTTACAAGTTTATCAAGTTTTGTGATCATAAAAAATGGGGAGATTGTTGAGCCTTAAACACATTGTTGAGTTTCATGCTTAGTTTATCTCCGAATTATTTATGAGTTTTGATGATCAACAAAACTTGCATTTGTTGTACTAATATGTCTACTTAGTGTACATGGTTAGATTGTTAAATTGGTTGGGAAGAGCAATAAAAGAGGACCCAAGTTACACAATGTTATTTACGAGTTCATAGGACACCATGTATTTTATCAAGGAAGCTAACGAGTGGAAAGACATCTATGAACGACGATAATTAGTGTTCAACATGTGTGGAATGATGTTGAAACAATATTTTACGATGATATGAAGACCCACAAACCAATGGTCCGTTGGTGGGCAAATTCATATAGAAGTCACTTGTAGCACAGTGCAATGTTTTGATTATATCTCTTGGCTCGAAGCTCCGAATAATGTGAACAAAGAGGTTGGAAAGCCAACTCAATATGCTAGATTTCATATTCAAACATCTCAGTCTAATTCGGATTGCATTATGGAGCAAAATGGCATGGAAGTCATATCAAGTGCAGATTGTAGCAAGGTTTGAGCGGCTGTAGCATTTTGGGCATAACTTCTTCATACCTTAATGAAATGCAATTTTGTCCACACATAGCTAAGAGGAAAGGCTACAACTGTCATGTCTACCACTTTTCCCAGAAACGAGTTAAGATGGTCGAAAAGTGCAAAGTTTGAGAGTTTTGAAATCTGAAAGATAGTTTCAGGCGATCCGCGCCATCACCTCAGGCGATCCGAGCCACGTGTGCAAACGCCGTGCACCATCGACCCAGCGATGGCACGCTATGCGCATGGCGATCCAGATCGCCCCAGGCGATGGCATGGTCGCCCTAGGTGATCCAGAAACTTACCTACGATAAATTTTCAAAGGGCGATCGCCCCAGGCGATCCAAGGAACGTCTGAGGCGATCTGGGCCAGATTTGACCATTAGAACGAGGCATGGTGATCGCCCGAGGTGATGTCCGAGGCGATCTTGGAGTGATTCAAGCCTTATGTGTAGCAACGGCTAGTAGGAGCCTTGAGAGCCTTCTACACTATAAATATGGATGTTTTGGATCAATTTGAAGACTAGAAACAAGAGGGTACACTACAAGAAAGCTTTGCTCAATCAAAATCATTCTAGCATTGCAAACTTCATACATTTGTGTTGTATTGGAGTTTGTAATTTATTTCTTGTGTGAGAGCTTTTGATTCTTCGTGTTGGTACACCGTGAAGGTGTTATTTGATTTATTGTAAGGTCCTCCAACACCGACGCAAGTTGGAAATTGTATAAGACACCAACAAGTGAAGTTGGTGCAAGTGTGTGTCTATCCTTGGAGCCCTTAAGACCAAGAAGACTCGTGAAGAGTGTGGATAACTGGGGAAGAATTTGTGTGTGGCTATCTTTGGAGCCCTTAAGGCCATGAAGACTCGTGAAGAGTGTGTTACTCGGGAAGAGTGTGCTGTGGCTAACTTGGAGCCCTTATGGCCAAGATCAAAGTTGTTCTAGTGGAACCTCGGTTGGACGTTTTCTAGCCGGGAAGAGGAGACGTAGGCAATTCATCGCCGAACTTCTACAACAAATATTTGTGTCATTTACCGCTTTATTTACTTTACGCATTTATTTATTACTTCTTATTATTTATTGTTCGATTGACATGAAGTCTTCCGCAGCGTAAATTCGACTATTTGCTAATTCATTTTAGAACGCTAAAGTAGCCAATGAACCTAATTCACCCCCATCCCCCATCGGTTCCAACAGTAAGTTTGTTATTTTTGTTATTATTTGATGTTAGCCCGCTGCCTCAGACTATCATTGCAAGCGCCGCTTCTTCGAACGAAAATTGGAGAGCAAGAGTCGAGCACTTTTAGTTTTATTTAAGGTAAGTTTGTTATTTTTGTTATTATTTGATGTTAGCTAAATTATATATATCGGGAGTAGATTTTTTGATGGTGTGCTTTTTGGCGATGTGGGCGGCCGGTGGTCGGCAGTCGGTGGGCGGCGACCATGGACAGCTGGCGGCGAGTGGTTGTAATGTTAAGATTAATGTTAATAAGTTTTGTATTATATTTCAGAATGGATCAAATGAGACAATCAGGCCCGATTGACACGCATCTTTTGTTATTGCAGTCTTCACATGGATATGAGGATGTATGGACAGGTGATATGGGTAGCACAATGCATGCGAGAAACCCAGATAGTTATTTTTGGGAATGGTGTCCACTAGATATACATGTTGTTAATTGGTTGCACGTGATTGGATTTTATGGTATATATAAGTGTGGTAATATTGAGCTTGACATGCACATGATCACAGCTTCAGTTGAGAGATGGCGCCGTGAAACACATACATTTCATCTTAGATCGGGAGAGACGTCTATCACACTGCAAGACATTGCAGTAATATGGTTATTGCCAGTAGATGTCATCGTAGTGTCGGGGACTGATTATGATGGGAGTCTACTCGAATGGCGACAATATTACCATTCATATTTAGGATTCACACCAATAATATCATATATTTCGTTCAATAACTGCAAATAATTAATAGTGTGAGATATTGTCATGCCTTTTGACGGAACACGATCATATCTAACAGATTCTGAATCTTGTAATATATCGCCTCCCCAATACAACAAAACTTTAATTGACATACCTTAAAAAATAAAGACAAAATTAATAAATTAGTACATGATATATAATTGTAATACGCTTGTCCCACATTGGTTGTGTATGAAAATTTAAAGTTGTATAAAGGCTTACAATGGAATTATAGCAACTTGGGTTAACCATTTTCGTATAGCGAGGACGGATACGAAGTAGTTGCTATAGGAGCCCATTGTGCAGTCGCTTGCACGGGCCTGGGCCCGGGGCGTGACAGAATGGTATCAGAGCCGGTCAACGGCAGGCAACATCGGGAGATAAGTGCTATGCGGGGCAAAAAGTGCTACGTGTGTGGGAGCCACCTCTTGAACCTAAAAAGGGCAAAGTGCTAAATGACGGGGGCCACCTCTTGAACCTGCGGGGCAAAGTGCCACGTGCGTGGGAGCCACCTCTTGAATCTGCGGGGCAAAGTGCTACCTAACGGGAGCCACCTCTTGAACCTGTAGGCGCCACCTCTAGATTCTCGGTGCCGGTGGGTCGATGAGTTAGGTTGCGACGAGGACGTCGCGTTCTAAAGGAGGGGTGATTGTAATACCCTTGTCCCACATTGGTTGTGGATGAAAATTTAAAGTGGTTTATAAAGCCTTACAATGGACTATTATAGCAACTTGGGTTAACCATTTTCGAATAGCGAGGACGGGTACGAAGTAGTTGCTATAGGAGCTCATTGTGCAGTCGCGCTTGCGCGGGCGTGGGCTGGGATGTGACAATAATGTTGGTAAATTTGATTATTTATATATTAACGACATGCAATGTGCCGACAGAAGCAAACGACTGGAGGAAATAATGAAAATAATAGTTTACGGATTCTACGAGTAACAAGAAGAAGATTTTGGTTTACGAAATGAGCAACATTATGTTCAGGTATATAGACGAATAAATTGATTGTTGTCGCCATCTCATATGACGACGTCAAAAAAATTAATTTTTTTTTGATGTCACCATCTCAAAGTTTTTTTTTAAAATAGTTTATGTCGTTATATACCGACATCGGTTGAAAAATTATTATTTTAATGTTATCGCCATGTGAGATGGAGACAACAAATATCGTATAAAGATGTCGCCATCTCACATGAGCGACATAAAAAAATATTTTTTTAAAGAAGTTGTCAATTGAAATCGCCATCTGACATGACAACTTTGGTTAGTCTCATAATAAAAAAAAAATTAAGTTAATTTGTTAAATAATATTAGAAGTTAGGTTAAGTAATTAAAAAACCCCACATTTTACATATGTTAATCGAATTATTTTGCCATTTCACTATTATTATTATTATTGTACACATTATTAATATCTTTGACATTATTAATATGTCACTTATTATTATTATTAATTTATTTCATTTTGTTAATTATCTTCGTATTATCAATATTATTATTTTTATTTATTCTTATTATTAATTTTATTAATATTTTTACGAATATTTTTTTATTAACATCGTTACTTTGTTTTAAAAAAAAATAGTGGTTCGACAAAATATATCATGGTAATGTATGTTTTCTTTACTATATTTTGGCATCAATATATATATTAAAAACACCCTATATTGGACTTGTTATGTAAGAATCAGAGTACTTTTCATATTGATGTCAATAAAAATTAAAATATTTTAATTAATCAGAGTGAATTTTTTGGCATTTTATATTACAAATTTAATATATGAACCACAATTTATCATCTATTTTATCATAAGATACAATATGGGGTTTTTTAACAAATTAATCGAAAAAAAAAAAATTTAACAAAATATCCGAATTTGAAATTCGTTTTTAAAATGACCCAAAACGCCATCTCGGATGGCGCCTTCATGTAAAGGCGCCATCTGAGATGGCGGCTTTGTTTATCTGAAAAAAAATAATTGATTTACAAAATAAACTTACAATAAATTACACATAAATTTATTTATTGATTACGAGAAGATGAAGCCATTTGTCGTCTTGCACGAGCTTCTGGCCAGTCCATCTCATTCTGAATGCGCGTTGTTCGATCTCGACCCACTCTTCTGGTTTTTCGCAGAGTGGAGTTATGGTACAACTCAAAAGATGGGTGTCCCAATACTCCTCCCCCCATATTGGTTCGAACCGCCCTTGATATGTGCTCCAATATTCATTCATATTGTAATATGCCTTGACAAATGTTTTTGCATTTAGGCCATACTTTCGACAAACTTGGATCACATGTGAGCAAGGTATTCCGAACTCTTTCCATTTTCCACAAGAACATTCTCATGATTTTAGATGCACAACATGGGTGTTACCCCCACGTCCTGGTTGTACTCTTGTGATAACAGAAGCTGTAAGGTGTCTACGATCGAACATCTGGACATCATGATGGATGGAATGATAGTCGGCACGACCATATCTTTCCAACACAGAATCTGGCCATTCTTGATTATTTTCAATCATTCGCTCCATCGTCTTAATCCGTTCGACAAAATATAGTACACAACGATCAAAAGTTAATTGCACAATTGCGGTGATTGGAAGCCGACGAGCACCTTTCAAAACTCCATTTATGCATTCTGACATATTTGTGGTCATGATACCACAACGCCAGCCTCCGTCATGAGCAAGAGACCATTGACACTTATCGATACGACTCAAGTAATCAAAAGCCCTTGGCTCTATAAGTTTTATCTCTTCCATTGTGCGATCAAATTTTCTGAGTTGATTTTCTGATCCCGCTCTCCAACATAAGTCTTTCAAATGAACGGATTTGAAGCGACTATTAAAGTTTGAGCAAACATGTCTCAAACAAAATCGATGTACTCCACGCGGTGATTTGAAGTCAGGAATACAATCGGCTGCTGCAATGAGACCCGGATGACGGTCAGAAATCAAACATGCACCACCCTCAGATCTTCTCACAATATGCTGGCTTATCATCTCCAAAAACCATCTCCATGACAGAAACTTTTCTTCGTCAACAATTGCAAATGCCAAAGGTAACACTTGATTATTAGCGTCCATTGTCACGGCAATCAACATCTTATGTTGATATTTCGTATATAGATGTGTTCCATCCACGCTTATTACCCGGCGGCAATGTTGAAATCCTTCTACACATGGTCGGAAGGCCCAGAACACGTAATTCAATGTCTTCTCTCTTGGTCTGGCATTGTCAAGGTGAACCCACTCAATGACGATGCCGGGATTCCATTTTTGCAAAGCTCCCGTATAGTAAGGCAGTTTCTGAACGGAGCTCTCCCATGTCCCATACACATTCTCAACAGCACGTCGCAAACTAAACCATCCTTTTGCATAAGAGATCTCAAATCCATATTTGTCTTTGACTGTTTGAATTACATACTTTATCTCGAAAGCTGGATCACGCCGAACAATTCCCACTAACAAGCTAGCAATCATGTTTTTGTCCAAATTTGCATGATCGATAGACAGCTCACTCAAAAGGCATGTGTGAGAACCTCCATATTTGTTTATTTTGAATAATCCAACTTTCTTCTTCAACGAGGCGCGCAGGTACCATCTACAAGGTGCATCTTCTGTACTGTGTTTGCACACAACTTTCCACAATGTTTTTGTACTTTTCACAACGCGGTACTCTCGTTTTGCAACACGTACAGAGTAATCCTTTACAGCTGCCTGCAGATGTGCTTTATTTTTGAAGACCATATCTACATGCATATCCCCTTTGGAGTAATCGTAATAACTACCCCATTTACTTGTTGGAATGTCTACTGAGTCTGCAAATACTTCAGGATGTGTCATTGAGAAGAATGGAATTGTTGGATAAAGGACATGACTAGTTGTCGTGGTTGTCTCCGGTACATTAACTGACACTTCCTGGGTGATTGGGATCCCTTCATCTTCATCTGCAATTGTTTCTGACATGACACAAATGTCAACCTCATCGTCATCAGCATCATCCTCGGACGGAATATCATCTGGTTCTGACTGAATATCATTTCCCAATTCAGCGAAACTGTCTGCTAGTGGCTCAGGAGCAATAACATCAGCATCTATTGGATCGTCATCGTGGTGTCTACCGGAGACAGTCGGTCGTTCTGCAACTACAGGCAAACAATCTACATTTTCTGGAATATAATCATAGTTTCTTTGTTCCGTTTCTATGTAAAGTTCCAAGCAACTAAGACCTTGTTCTGAATCCAATAGCCATGCTAAATTATAATCATTATCGATTGGCAAAATTGTCTGTCGTACCCCAGCAAAATCTCTAAACATATGTCTTACATGTATTTTCAGAAGAAACTGGTTGACATCGATGCCCGTGATATTATATATTTCGGTCAACAACTGCATAAAATTAATTGTGCGAGATATTGTGGTAACTCTTATTGGACCACGATCATATCTAATGGTATCCAAATCCTGTAATATATTACCTCCACAATATAATAATATTTGAATCGACATATCTGAAAAATTTATAAAATATTACAAATAATTAATAAATTTATAAAATCAATATGATAAAATCAATAATATAACAACATTTTTACCTGAAAAATACTTCGAGAGTGGTTAATTGAGATTGGAGATTGAACAATTGTAACGATAAAAATAAGATAAGAAACTATGATGATATGTGATTTTCGCTTCGGTATGAAAAATGAAGGGCGCGGCCGGGGTATTTATACCCGAGAAGGCGCCATCGTAGATGGCGCCTTCATAAAAAAAATTAATTTTTTATATGAAGGCGCCATCCAAGATGGCGCCTTCAATTATTTTTTTTATCATATACAGAAGCCGCCATCTCAGATGGCGCCTTTACATGAAGGCGCCATCTGAGATGGCGTTTTGAGTCATTTTAAAAACGAATTTCAAATTTTTTTCGATTATTTTAATAAAAAACCCATATAATATGGGTTCAACAATCTCTGATATATAATAATAAATGCAAACTACTCTTTATTAAAAAAAAAATTTTTGTTTGTAGTGAAGGATTTTTCATAGGGATGGCAACGGGTCGGGTCTGGGATGGGTTTGACCGATCCCAGGACCCGCCCCGCCCCGCCAGGACCCGCGACCCGGCGGGTTCAACTCGAGGACCCGTTTCTTTTTTTTGTGTTTTTTTTGCGGGGTGCTTATAATGCTGGTGGTCATGTGATCAATATAAATACGATTGAGCAGTCAATATTTAATTATTGAACACTTTGAATAGGAATTATAACTAAATTAAAAAAACAACAAAAAAGTACATCAATCAAAACTCAAAATGAAAACTACATCAAATTAAAGAGTTAGCATTTACAAACTAATTACGGTAGATTTTCATAATCTTCATCATCTTCTTCCTCATCAAACAACGAAGGACAAATTGATTAACCACCTACAGTTGAACAAGCACCTGCAAGTCGAAAATGTAGAACTAAATTTTATTTTTTATAATTCATATGTATGCGGGGCGGGTCCCGGGTTGGGTCCAGCCAATCCCAGGACCCGACCCGCCTCATAAACCAGTTGATCGGGTCCAGACCCATCCCGGGACTCGTTTGACCGGGTTTAGACCCGTCCCAAACGGGACGAGTTCAATACGGGTCTGAGTTTAGACTCATCCCATTACCATCTCTAATTTTTCATTTCTACTTCACTTAATGAAAAGGAAGTGTAGATAAAACCCCTTCCATATTTATTATTATTATTATTATTATTCTTAAATTTTACTTTTACCCTCCCCCATTTGTATTTCAGTATTTCACAGATGAACTAATGAGGTATAACATAACAGCCGTTACAAAAATTAAAGTGACAAGACAACCCATGATATTCGCAAGTAAGAAACATCACACATGCAATTCACAGGAAAAAGAAAAAAAGGGCTTCTCCAATCTTACCTTGTAAGAATTTCACACAAGGGACTGTTGCAGATTTGACCCATTAAGAAAAGGAAAAATGAACAAAGTAACTGAACAAATTATTAAAAATTTGGTGAGCGTTTAGAAAACCAACTTCCTCCTTGGCTTTTGGAAAGACAATGAACTACTTCTACAAGCCAATGCTGCAAGATATTTTATGGTCTCCCCAATCAAATCCTTGAATATCATCCGTTCAATATCCAAAACAGCCTCCGATTTCTCCACCAGGGGATCCGCCCAACTGGTGGTGGCATCCCCTGCTGATAAATCCTTCTTCAAGACTCCACAAATGACACCAAACAAATCCTGAGCAGTGTTTGGCTCCCTAATTGTTTGATATTCAGACCAAACTTTGTTGAGCAACGAGTTGTTAACACTGTGATTATCCCAAGAAGCAGTTTTCCATGGAGGCAACTGTCTGTTTTTGTCAAGAATTTCAATGGTTGTATCGAAAATGAGCTTTCTTTGGAGCCTAGAGGCTCTGGATGTGTCCTTTCCCTTGATATATTGCTTCTTCTCCAGTAGCAAAAAGACATTGGATTTTTCTGATAGGCAATGGGACGCCCTTACGATATCCGATATGTACAAAAAAACAGCATCATCTAAGATTTCTCCACATTTTGATCGAATAGGCGAAATGACAGGGCTCCATATCTCTTGCACCAAATCAACAGATTCATCTGTTATATTGTCACAAACAAATAAAATACATTAGACCAGAACGAGTCTGTGGTTGTAAAGAACAGAACTCTCAAGTCATGATACACGTTGTTGAGGCCTGCAGTGACGGATACAATACTTGGAATTGGAGACATTTAAGTACTTTTGGGGTTTCATAATGCATGAACAAGCTTATTCCACTATAATATTCACAACTATTAACTATCCAGTCCATTCGAACGAAACTCCCATTTCTTGAAATTAGCTGGCAAGTAAATATACACCCTTAGCAAGCAAGGACCAGATTCATCCATATACACGTTTTTTCAATATAAGTAGACTATAATAGATAACCGATGGCCTATGAAATTTCAAGAACCAAAATGTGTACCAAAATCTCATAAGTTAGAATATGTACCTTTGAAATCAAGATTGCGTTTGGTTGCAACAGGTGAAGAGGTTAATGATTCGTCCTTATAGGAGGACAAATCAAGAACTGACACGGGACTCGGCTGAGTATCAGTTTCATTCATCTCCTCTATGTTGTTAAGAAGCATGTCGCGTTTCTCCAATAAATTCTTCCTTTCTTTGTATCCCACAGTCTTCGACCTCTGCATTCAACATTTATTTCAAGAATTATTACAATTAATGGTAACATTAACATCATTATTAATTGTGATAAAAAACAAAAAACCAATCAGAAAATACAGATTCACTCTACCTCTGTATCAGTTGTCGAGATTTTCTCTTTGTGTATAGTCTTTGCTGCCGTTTTCTTGTTCCAATGCGAACCGCTATTGGCAGTCTGATCTGGTCTAGTTCTTGGTTTTCGTATCGGTGACTGGTTTGGGGCGATTCTCCGATTCTCCATCGACTCGTTCAGTCTTTTTTGGATTCCAACGCCCGCGGGTTTCGGATTGACCGGGGATTTTGGCCGCCACTTGCCCATATTGCCTTCATGTCGAGTCTTTGGACTCGATACGGAGCGGTCCAGGCAGGGATTCACCAACGGAGAATTTTCTGCGGCAAAACTACAATGCCCGCGAACGCTATGAACATGATTCCCACCTTTTGACGGCGAATAATCACTGCCATTTCTCGGGTTACTCGTAGACGAAGTTGAAGTTGGCAATCTCGAAGGTCTAATTAAGACGATTGGTGACTCGTCGTAAAAAAAGATGCGGCGGCTGGCTTGGTTTTGGCCCGGGGGTTTGCTTGAATGCAGGAGTCCTTGGAGCTGCAAAGCTTCTAGGATTTGTTTCAATGTCTCCAAGTCTTTTGACGCCTCGTCGATCCCTCTCATTTTCAGTCTCTTTTCAATCACTCCATTTATTGATACAGTTTGTTTAGGCTCAGGGAAAATGTCTCCCGAGTCGAATAAACATTTACGGTGCTGCGAAGCTTTACATGGAGACGGACGAAACCCGGAGCTGAGTCTGTTTAACCCTTTAGTCCTTGCAGCCTTGTTAGCTGTCTTCGAAGAATGGTCCCTTGGCTTTTCATACTCTGCTTTCAACTGGGTATTTTCTTTCACACCCTCGTTGAAAATGGAAGAATTCGATCGTCTTGGCAACTTGGAAAGCATACTGCTGCCTTCTGTGACGAATCGAGAGTGAAAGAGATCTCTCGAGGCTCTTGATTCGGAGGCGGATCTCCGGAGCTCAGGCTTTTTATCAGTTTCAGAATCAAGTGAAACTGGCAGTGGCTCGAGACCCATGAGCCTAGCAATAACGCTGGGAGACCGTTGCTGAAATCCATAAGATGTATTATCGATGTCAATCCCATTGCAACGATGAGATAAAATAGAGGCGGTTGTGCGAATCTCTTTGGGATGGAGCCCTCCCTTTGCATCCATTGTAGCTCTGCTGTCGAGTGACAGCCTAGGGGAATCTCTGTACAACTTCCACGAGGACTTACTGCCATCTTTCAAGTTAAATACAGGAAGCGGAAGAGGTGATTTAGGGGGCAACTCAGCCACATCCACCTCTGGACTCCGCGGTGCCAATGAAAGCGACAGTTTCGGCTTCCCCAGTTCCCTCGAATTCGCCTGCAACGCGGGAGCTGATATCTCCAAATCCAAAGCCATATCAACAACCTTAAAAGCGTAAAAAACATAGTAAATGCAACAAAACTTGCAACAAACAAACGGAAGACAAAAATGTAACAGAGAACACAATGATACCGTTGAAGAAGGGAGGCGCTTGGTGGAATAGAGGCGTTTCCCGGCCAAAATATGGTGGCGATCAAAAAGTTGAAGAAAACCCGTCATGCAACCCATTTGTCTCTCTAATTGCTTCTCCAGATTCTGCTCTTTTGTCGACCCCATCACATTCGCAAAACACTTACGTCACTTCCCGGCAAATCCAGTCTCTGAAAAAAAAAAAACAAAACCCACAGACTCTTTTTTCACACCGAAGTTTACGTCACATTTATATTTCATTCCTCATTTCACTCACTCACTCTCATTTTCTACTTGTGCTCTTTCATCTGTTAATGGCCAACTCCCGCTTTCTGCTAATTTTAAAGCTTGGAAGAAGTCATTAGTGGGAAGGGTTAGTCTAAACTTACGAGCCGGTTACTTTTAACTTTGCTTGTTCGTTAGCATGTGCAGACTCCAACTGTAAAATGACAATAATATCCATCTAATCTAAACTACGTCCTCCAACTCTCACGTTGTTTTTAATTTATTTAATTTTTTAAATCTAATTTAAACAATAATCGATAAATTTTACAATAGAATAATTTTATTATAATATCAGTATAAATATTTGACATTCGAAAACAATAAACAGAAGGAGATTCTGACCGGCCGTCTCGCACGATGGTGGTATTTAAATTCTGCTACGATTTAATTTGCTGTAGTTTGTGTCAAAATTGGAAAATATTTGTATATATCGGGTCTCACACATACAACAATATATATATATATATATATATATATATATATATATATATATATCTTACTATCTTATAATGCATAAGCCCCTTATAATAACTACCTTGGTATGTCAAATTTGAATTTACCAAACTACCCCCTCCAATGGTTTGTTGTGGTTTTTTGTTGCATTTTTGAATTGTAATATTAACCAATGTATATGTCTCATTTATTCATTGCACGAATCAATTCATATGCATTATATATTACGTTACACACGCAACGCGTGTGCGTCGTCTACTAGTATATATATAATGTCTTGGTATATATAAGACCCCGTAAATACAAGACAAACCTGTCAAAAGTGGGTGAAGGGGTCTGTACTTTACAATGGCTTAACGTTAATTACTGTTTATTCTCTGTATTTTATTATTTTATTATATGTTTCAGTCAGAAAAATAAAATAAAATATATATAATATTATATAATAGGAAAAATTATAAAAAACTATCCTATAATTTAATCAAAATTTCGCTTTGCAATCATAATTTAAAAAATTATATTTTACATCATCAACTTTCATTAACCGTAACACTTTGTATCCCTTTGATTCTTTTTAATATTTTTATCGAAAATTTATCTCCACATTCCAATATCAGCATATATCCTCTAATTTAGAGCCTCTTAAACTAGTTATTACAAATTTTACGAATATCCAATAATTTTTTGAGGCGTCAAAATCTCATTCTTCCTGAAATCAAACAACTAGATAATTTTGATACCATAATATTTTTTAAGTTTTTTATAATTTGTAATAGTTAGCTTAAGAGGCTCTATGTTTGAGGATGTGAGTTGATGATTGAATGAGCTAATGAATCTTCGATAAAAATACCAAACCGAGTCATTAGGATGCAAAGTATTACAATTTATGAAAATTAAGGATATAAACTGTAATTTTTCAAACAATGGTTGCAATATGAAATTTAGACCAAACTATTTGGTAAATACACGTTTGACCTATGTTTTATAGTAAATATGCACAAAACTCCATTGTGTTAAAAAAATAGACACAAAAACCCCTATATTTTCTTAAACTCGTCACAAAATTTCTATTATGTTAACAAAATAGGCAAAAACAACATATTTTTCTTAAACCCTACACGAAACCCCTCGTGTTAATAAATATTGCCAACAAAACTCCTTTATTTTCTTAAACAATGCACAAAACTTCACCGCATTAAAAAATAGGCAAAAAACCTCCTATTATTTTCTTGAACCCTTCATGAAACACCATCTCCTTTACAAACTAGCATATTTTATTTAATATTGTTAAGCTGTATATAAACGTATATGTACTATATATGAAGAATTATAAAATTGTTTCCAAAAACTTGCATATATGTGTATATACAGCTTGTTTTTTCAAAATATTTTTGTAAAGGAGATGGGCTTCGTGCAGAGTTTAGAAAATACAAATTTTTTTGTAACCAAGGACGATGAATCTGATAGCCGATGCTCTGAGCCGAAAAGTTCAAGATGCATAAATACTCATGGACGAGTAAGAACTCAGATGTGATGCCTAATAATTGTATGGTGTTTTGACACTGATCCACGGTGATGGATAATAATGAAACGTTAGTAAATGAGTAGCAATACTGACGGTCGAGCAGAAGAACTCGATCGATCGAGAAAGGCAGAAAAATCTCGATCGAACTGTTTTCTATATAAATAGTGGTGCCATAACTTCGACACAACAGTGATGACGATTAGAATCTCTTGCTTATGAAGATGGCCATATGGGAATGCTGCAAAAAGTAAATCTCGAGTTTGAAGACAATCAAGGTCGGCGATCCGCAAAGGTTTAAAAGCGCTCAATATTCAACAAAGATTCCACAAAATTACTCAAATTTTGATCTTCAATATGATGTGAACTTTTTTTAAAAAAAAAACGAGAGTTGCATGCAGAGTTTAAGAAAATAGAGAGGTTTTGTTGCCTATATTTATGAACACGTGAGTTTCATACAGGGTTTAATGAAATACAAGAGCTTTTTTGCCTATTTTATTAACGCGTTAGAGTTTATTGAATAGTTTAAGAACATATATGGGTTTTGGACCTATTTTTTAATATATTTGAGTTTCGTGTATTTTCGTTATAACGTAACGAAATTTTATGAAATTTATCCTAAAAATTTTGAATTTTGTTTTCATAAATACATACTGCTGGGTTTGTTCAAATCACACACGTGCAATCTTATTGCACTCATCCTGGAAACTTTTTCAACGTTTATCTCAATTCTCTAATATGCCATGGGATGTAGCAGGAAATTTTAATGAGATTCTTAATAGTACATAAAAGGTTTGGGGCACAGGCGACCAAATTGTCAAATGCAATTATTCGGTGATACTTTGGATTTTTGTAATCTTTATGATTTGGGTTTTATTGGTTCGCCTTTCGCTTGGACGAATAGGCGACATCCGGATGATATCCATATTCGACTTGATCGTGTTGTTAACAATCATCGGTGGCATGTTATTGTTGGATCTGTAATAGACAAAGCATAAGAAGATCACAAATACTATGTTATAATAAAATGCTCTAAACAATAAAACTTACAACAACAGTTTAAATAAACTAGGCAGAAACTTTGTTGTTGGACGAGGCCACAGTAAACCGTGTGCCCGTAAACTCTAAATTGCCATCCTACAACTTCTGGCCTCCTGGACAAGAGAGTTCCAAGGTACAACGTCCCAAACACCTCTGTATGGGTTGAAGCAGAAACCCAGACAGACTCATTCGAACACTAAGAAGTGTGTAGTACTCTCAAGAAGATGATATGATATGCAAATGCAAATTCAGGATGAGATAACGAATGAGGCTGGAGCAGCTAATATAGCTGCAACAGCAGGCCTACCAAAGGCCACAACTTAAATGACAATGCATAGTGGGTTAGATGAAAAGTCTCAACACTTAACATCATATTCATTTCGGATTTAAGTCTCACACTTAAATCTGACATCAATTCTGCAGGTAGGTAAAAAGTCTCAAACTTAATACTCAGCAGAATATGAAAAGTCAGGCATATGAAAAGTCATTTCAGAAATCCGAGTAGTAAAAAAATAGGACTGCCTTCGCGGCAGCGACACGCGCGACGCGACGCGACGAGGCGGGGCGTGGCGTGGCGTGGCGTGGCGTGGCGAGGCTAGTCGAGCCGAGCCGAGCCGAGCGGATGGACGGACGGCGCGCGAGGGGCACCCATCTTTTCTACTTAACTACACTCTAATGATTTGTATCTCAATATAAACAAACCATAAGTGCCTCAATTACTCAATGTGGGATTTCTTTAGCCTAATTGTCTTTCATAATTAACTTACCATAATTTTGTTCTCATTAACAAAATTAATAACAATATTGGGCTTTTAATGATTAAAACCCAATAATCCTAACAATCCCCCACATGAATGCAATATGGCGGAAAAAAAATTACACAATGCACCTAGATGAAGATTTGAGAGTACTTTGAGAATCCACTGCATCAGGATAGGCGGTGATTAACCTTGAACCTTCCTTAGTAAAGTATCATCGGATATACTTGTCAACCAGTGGACGCGATGCCTTGAACTGTTCGACGTTTTATGTATAACAAGACAACAATACTCACACAGCTTCATCTCCACACTATTATTGGTTCTTTCGTTGTTGTCCATTTTGGCCTTGGACTGCCTTGGATGTTTCATCGAATGCTCTAGAGATTTAGCCCTCAGGTCATCTCATAGAAGCGGCCCCTTCACATTCGACATAGGTGATTTCTCCTAAAGAGTATCCTGTAATACCCCACTTTATCATCTCGAGATAGAAGAATCATTAAGAGCATGAGCTCAGCCTTCCCAAAGTACAGGTCTATCACTCTTTCATCACAGGAATAGGTAAGGAACTCAATTTCCCGAGTGCTTTGTTCGATCCCCCCGACAATTCGGTTTTCCCATTGAACCTGCAAATTGGATTTTACAATTCAGGTTGGGTTGCCATCATGGTTGGAAATCAATTTCATGGGCTTCAACCCCATTCCCCTCGATGAAACCTCTACTCGGTCTCTTGTCAGACCTTTCGTAAATGGGTCAGCAATGTTTTCTTTAGACTTCACATAATCTAAAGAAATGACACCGGTTTTTAGTAAATTTCTCACGGATTTATGTCTCCGACGAATGTGTCGTGATTTCCCATTATACACATTGTTATGTGCTCTTCCCATAGCTGACTGACTATCACAGTGCAAACTAATGGGTGGCATTGGTTTTGACCACATTGGAATATCCTCCAAGAAACTCCGAAGCCAATCAGCTTCTTCTGCCGCAAGATCTAAAGCTATGAACTCAGATTCCATAGTTGATCTAGCAATGCATGTCTGTTTGCATGATTTCCATGAAATAGCAGCACCGCCAATTATAAATATATATCCACTCGTAGATTTTATATTTTTGGAGTCCGATATCCAATTCGCATCTGAATACCCTTCAATTACTGCTGGGTATCTCGTATAATGTAGTCCGTAGTTAGAAGTATATCTTAGATATCTAAGAACTTGAACTACTGCCTTCCAGTGCTCATAACTGGGATTACTCGTATATCTGCTCAATGTATTGACAGAATTAGCTATATCAGGTCTAGTGCAATCCATGAGGTACATTAGACTGCCTATGACTCTAGAGTACTCAAGTTGTTGCACACCTTCTCCGCGATTCTTGCAAAGATTTGACACCACTTCCATAGGTGTTCTAGCGATGGTATTATTTTCCTTGTCAAACTTGTCAAGTATCTTCTCGACATAATGACCCTGGGAGAGAAAATATCCATCTGCATGTTTGGTGATCTTCATTCCAAGAATCACATCTGCAAGACCTAGGTCTTGTTGGGATATGCCCTAAGACAAGTCATTAGATGATTGTTTAAGACATACAATGTTTGTGGATTTATGAATGGCAATTCATTATTATATATTATTCTTTTAACTGTGCATTGTGAATTAATATATATGTTAATGTCCTTAGAATAATATTGTATTATTCTTAAAGATGTCCCTAGTCAAGTATTATCATGAAAAGGGATAATGATAATACGTAGAGACTAGTATATGTTGATCGATGAATTGTTCATTGATATGAGATATCAAATCAACATATGGGTACATGTTAGAGAACGATGTACTGGACAGACCCACCATGAGAATGCAACATGGATAGTTATATGATCGTCATATGCAATTCTCATAGTGATAATAATGTATACAATCCTTACGACTTGTGATCATCAGAGATCCCAACATAAGGAGTTATGTATCTTGATATCGTCAAACGTTACCCGTAACAGGGTAATCTATAAAGGCGACTATTGGATACACTACGAATTATGTAGAGGGATGTTGACTGATCGAGATAGGATTTGTCCCTCCTATATAACAGGAGATGTGTTTGGCCCTTGATCAAGTGAGAACTAAAATGCATGTCCATGCTCGAATGAGTCGATATGAGATATCGAGCTTATTCGTTTATTCTAGTTCTACTGGGGGATCAAGAAATAAAGATTGAATATACGAGTATGACTATTCCATGACTCGTGTTCAATCTAAACACAAAGGACAAAGGGATTAAGTTACATGATTAATATTATCACAAGTTCTATAGGTTATGTCGAGTCATTGACATTCTTGTAATTTGGGTATCATTGATGTGTTGCTAGGTACCGCTCAATGCTTGAGACATAAAATGAGATTTTATGTCACTGCCAACATTACAAGATCCTCTCGGGTCGCACAAAAGATTAAATCGAGAAGGGAAATTAAATTCATGGGATGAATTAAATAATTAAGAGGAGTCTTAATTAATAATCATATTGATTAATTAAATCATGGGCTTAAGCCCATGAGGCTTTATGAAAGCCTTTAATTAATCATATATAATTTGTTAACAAGGTTTTAATTAGATTAATACTTGAAAGACAACTTCATAAGAAAACCCTACACTAGCCACAAGTGCTCTCGGCCGCACCACAAGAACTTTCGGCCTCCTTCAAAGTCGAAGGGTTCTTGGTGGTTTTCGAGCCTTCTTTCGATTGTGAATCGAGTTGCTACGTGTACCGGTTTAATAACTTGTCTAGCAACTTGTTATTAAACCATCCCTTCACCCGATTTGATCGTGTGGATACCGTTGAGGCAAAAACCAATCGAGTTTTGCTATTGACTCGGAGAAGGCGTAGGACGTGGTGCTGCTCCGTGGATTCTGCTTCAAACACGCTACAAGGGTAAGACTCTTATGTATTCTCTAATCCGATATGAATCCCTATGTATAGATCCTGTGTTAGTAATCCTAAAATTTTATTCCGCTGCGTTGTATGACATAAGGATTACTTACAGTGGTATCAGAGCCGTGTACAAGGCTCATATCGGATTTATGTGATTAAATTGTGTTAATCATATTAGAGCTTATATTGCATGCTATTTAAAACTGTATTTTCATATATGATATGGATTAAATCGAGTTTGCGAAAATCATCGTATGATATTATATATGATATAATTGACGGATCGAAATATATGATAATTCGTGATCAAAACCGGAACATTGGCTCGTGCATGGCTCACGGCCGAGACCACCTAAGGGCTAGGGTTTCGAACCGTAGTCACCATGGCTCGGCCGCCGCTTGCAAAAGGCTAGGGTTTCGAACCCTAGTCATCATGGCTCACGGCCGCTGCATGTTGCTAGGGTTTCGAACCCATTGGCTCGTGCATGGCCAAGAAGCCGCCGCTTAAGGGCTAGGGTTCGGACCCTGGCTCAAGCAAGGGCCGAGCCGCCGCAAAAAATTAGGGTTTTTGAACCCATTGGCTCGGGACGGCTAACTCATGACGGCTAGGGTTTCGAACCCTAGCAGCCGTGCATGGGCTCGTCGCCGCCGCCGCTCGACCAAGGCTCGGCCATGGGCTAGGGTTTCGAACCCTAGGCCCATCAATGGTCCAGCCGAGTGTTTGTGGTTCGAACCATGGTGGTTCGTGTCTTAATCGCTTTAGTTCGAGGCATGTGATGTCCCAAGCGTACGATAGTTTTTCAAAAATTATTTTACAGTTTTAATTAGAATTAAATTTAAAATGTTTAGAATTTAATTAATTAAATGTTAATGCATGCTTTATGTGTTGTTTGAGCATGGTGCGTGGTTATAGCCCTTTGACTTATTAGATAGGATTTGTGGATGTTTGTAATTTATAATACGACCTGCGTGTCGTGCCTTTCTCTATTTCATTCTAAATGTAATCCCTCCCCTATGTTCCCCTCGAATGTGAATCGAGGAATTCTATATCTTGTAAATAGTGTAGTTTATTGATGGTGATCAATGAAGATGGAGCATCGTGCCGGGATGAGGAGGCCATTCACAAATTGGAGCCAAAGGAAGGTGCTTATGAAGTTACCTTAGGTTGACTCATAGGATTTTCTCATTGGCTTGAGAAAATCGTTAGTAGGGGCTATAACCATGTCACGTTTAATTATGTATTTTGATGCATGATTTATCTTATGTTTTAGTTTGATAATAGTATTACACATATATGTAGATATGTATACAACTATATGTAGTGGACATATTTTAAATTATCAAATTAATCATGAGATCAATAAATCCCTCTAAAATATTAAGTTTTAGATGCCTTCCAAAATAAAAGTACTCGTCAATAACTTCGATTGTACATGTGTGGGTTTGCCAAAGCAAAGCACCGTGGCAATCTTAGTAAGGCGCGAAAGGATAAAAGTGATATCCGTTATACTATAATTGGGTACGACTTAACTAGGTTATCTCAATAGGATTGGGAACCTAGAGGCATGGGTTGGATTATAATTCATTTGATGAATTGAACAAAGCGTTGTTCGTCCAACTATCCAAGAATTATATGTGATATAATTGACAAAGTGTTGTCTACCTAAATAACCGAGTCTTGGGCGATTAGCCAAAGCTAACTCAAGATTAAGTGAAATATGGATCTTGGCCCACTAAAGGTTTCGAGGGTTGATATTTTTTTCAAACAAAATAGTGGGAGTATCATTTAATATAAGACCATGTTAAATGATTTAAATCATAAACTTATTTTGCATATTTATATTGTAGATATCCATGGCAACTAACAACGTTACTAGCACTTTATCACTGCGATCGGTCCTTGAGAAGGACAAACTAAATGGGACGAATTTCCTAGACTGGCATAGGAACTTGAGGATAGTCCTCAAACAAGAAAAGAAACAATATGTCCTAGAGGAACCCTTACCCGCTGAGGAACCTCCCCTAACGGCTACAAGAACCGAAAAAGATGCTTACAAGAAGCATCAGAGTGACGCACTTGATGTTGGGTGCCTCATGCTTGCCACCATGAACTCTGAGCTTCAGAAGCAACATGAGGAAATGGAGGCGTTCGATATGATCGAACACTTAAAGCAGTTGTACCAACAGCAAGCTAGACAAGAGAGGTATGACGTCTCTAAAGCGTTATTCCAGTGCAGGATGGTAGAAGGAAGCTTAGTTGGAACTCATGTGCTCAAGATGATTGGGTACATTGAGAATCTGGACAAGCTAGGTTTTCCATTGGACCAAGAGTTGGCCACCGATGTGATCTTGCAATCGTTGCCTGAGAGCTTCAGTCAATTTGTAGTAAATTACAATATGACTGACATGGAAAAGACTCTACCACAGTTGCTTGGTATGTTGAGAACATATGAAGCAAATACTAAGAAGACTAAGGCCACAAATGTCCTTATTGTGAATAAGGGCAAAGGAAGGGCCAAAGCTAAAGGCAACAAGAAAGCAAAGAAGGTCTTTGCTAAATCTAAGCCAAAGTCTTATGCACTGAAGCCAAAGGGAGGGATAGCAAAGGAAGGGAACTGTTTCCATTGCGGTGAGACCGGCCATTGGAAAAGAAACTGCAAAATATATCTGGAGGATCTAAAGAAAGGAAGTGTGACTTCCGCTTCAGGTATTTTTGTTATAGAAGTCAATTTATCTACTTCTTCATCATGGGTATTAGATACTGGATGTGGATCTCACATTTGTGTAAATGTGCAGGATCTCAAAAGGAGTAGGACATTGGCGAAAGGTGAAGTTGATCTCCGAGTTGGAAATGGAGCAAGAGTTGCTGCATTAGCTATAGGAGATTATCATTTAGCTTTACCTTCTGGTTTATAACTGATTTTAAAAGACTGTTATTTTGTGCCTTCAATTACTAAAAACATTATTTCTATTTCTTGTTTAGACAAGTATGGTTTTTCATTTATAATAAAGGACAATTGTTGTTCTATTTATTTAAATGATATGTTTTATGCTAGTGCACAAATGGTGAATGGTCTTTATGTATTAAATCTTGATATGCCTATCTATAACATAAATACTAAAAGGATTAAAAATAATGATTGTAATCCGACTTATCTCTGGCACTGTCGCTTGGGCCACATAAACGAGAACCGCATATCTAAACTTCATAAGGATGGAGTATTAGATTCATTTGATTTTGAATCATATGAAACATGCGAATCTTGTTTAATGGGCAAGATGACAAAAGCCCCTTTCAAGGGACATGTTGAAAGGGCAAATGTTTTATTGGGACTAATACATAGTGATGTATGTGGACCAATAAGTACACAAGCTAGAGGTGGTTTTCAATACTTCGTTACATTTACTGATGACCTCAGTAGATATGGGTATGTGTACCTAATGAAACATAAGCATGAAACCTTTGAAAAGTTCAAAGATTTCAAGAATGAAGTACAAAACCAACTTGGCAAGAGTATCAAAATCCTTCGATCAGATCGAGGAGGAGAATACTTAAGCCAAGAGTTTCATGACTATCTAAAGGAGTGTGGGATAGTCCCACAACTTACTCCTCCGTATACTCCGCAATGGAATGGTGTATCCGAGAGGAGAAATCGAACCTTGTTAGACATGGTTAGATCAATGATGAGTCATGCAGATCTTTCGATATCGTTTTGGGGACACGCTCTAGAAACAGCGATTTTCTTACTGAACCGTGTTCCATCTAAATCAGTGGAAAAGACACCATATGAGATATGGACTGGGAAGCGTCCTAGTATGTCTTTTATGAAGATTTGGGGTTGTGAGGCTTTCGTTAGACGTCACGCCACTAACAAACTTGGACCCAAATCTGATAAGTGTTTATTTGTGGGGTATCCTAAGGAAACGAAAGGATACTATTTCTACTATCCCACCGAGAACAAAGTAGTTGTTGCTCGGACTGGTGTATTTCTTGAAAGAGAATTTATCTCTAGAAAAACCAGTGGGAGAAAAATAGAACTTAGTGAAGTTCAACCACAAGAAAACACTGAACCTGAGATTGAGATGGAAACAGAGCAGGCACCACAAACTGTTGTGGAAGAAGTACCTGCTCAAGAGACACAAGCCCAGCGTAGGTCTGTAAGAGAACACCGGGAGCCACAGAGATATGGATTTCTTGTGACTCAACAAGGTGACTTACTACTTATTGATGAGGATGAGCCGTCATCTTATCAACAAGCTATAATGGGCAATGATTCTGAGAAATGGCAAGAGGCCATGAAATCTGAGATGGAATCCATGTATGCAAACCAAGTATGGACTTTGGTTGATCCACCTGAAGGGGTACGACCCATAGGGTGCAAATGGATTTTCAAGAAAAAGACCGATATAAATGGTAACGTACAAACCTATAAAGGTCGGCTG
Source organism: Haberlea rhodopensis (assembly GCA_907163345.1). Lineage (NCBI taxonomy): Eukaryota > Viridiplantae > Streptophyta > Magnoliopsida > Lamiales > Gesneriaceae > Haberlea > Haberlea rhodopensis. The sequence continues at coordinate 1,600,775 of CAJQUN010000037.1, forward strand.
GTTGCAAAAGGATTCAAACAAATTCATGGTATTGACTATGATGAAACCTTTTCACCAGTGGCCATGGTTAAATCAATAAGGATCTTACTTGCAATAGCTGCATTTCATGATTATGAAATCTGGCAGATGGATGTCAAAACAGCTTTCGTTAATGGAAATCTGCTCGAGGATGTGTACATGACACAGCCCGAGGGTTTTGTCGATCCAAAGGATGCTGGAAAGATATGCAAGCTACAACGATCCATTTATGGATTGAAGCAAGCTTCTCGGAGTTGGAATCTTCGTTTTGATGATGCAATCAAAGAGTTTGGTTTTATCAAAAATGAAGATGAACCTTGTGTCTACAAGAAGGTCAGTGGGAGCGTAATCATTTTCCTAGTGTTGTATGTAGATGACATACTTCTTATTGGAAATGATACCCTGCCTTGCAATCTGTAAAGATTTGGCTAGGGAACTGCTTTTCGATGAAAGATTTAGGAGAAGCCACCTATGTATTAGGAATCAAGATCTATAGAGATAGATCGAGAAGGCTTCTTGGTCTAAGTCAAAGTACATACATAGACAAAGTGCTTAAAAGGTTTAGCATGCAAGAATCCAAGAAAGGATTCGTGCCTATGACACATGGTATTTATCTCTCGAAGGAACAGTGTCCTTCAACACCAAATGGGAGACAACGCATGAGTAAGATTCCATACGTGTCAGCTATTGGATCTATCATGTATGCCATGATATGTACTCGTCCCGATGTATCGTATGCTTTGAGCATGACGAGAAGATATCAAGTTGATCCAGGTGAAGGTCACTGGATTGCTGTCAAGAACATCCTGAAGTACTTGAGAAGGACTAAGGATACATTCTTGATTTATGGAGGTGAGGAAGAGCTCAATGTAATGGGTTACACTGATGCTAGCTTCCAAACCGACAAAGATGATTTTCGATCGCAATCTGGATATGTGTATTGCCTAAATGGGGGTGCTGTGAGCTGGAAGAGTTCAAAGCAAGAAACAGTAGCCGATTCTACAACGGAAGCTGAGTATATTGATGCCTCGGATGCAGCAAAGGAAGCTGTTTGGATGAGGAAGTTCATTTCTGAACTTGGAGTGGTGCCTAGCATTAAAGATCCGATAGAACTCTATTGTGACAACAATGGAGCGATCGCATTGGCTAAGGAACCAAGATCTCACCAAAGATCCAAGCACATACTTAGGCGTTTCCATTTCATTCGAGAAATCGTTGAAAGGGGAGATGTTAAAATATGCAAAGTACCAACAGATGATAATGTATCTGACCCATTGACGAAGCCGCTGTCACAGCAGAAGCATGATCGTCATACTAGATCTCTAGGCATTAGGTATATGTCTGAGTGGTCTTAGTGCAAGTGGGAGATTTGTTGGGATATGCCCTAAGACAAGTCATTAGATGATTGTTTAAGACATACAATGTTTGTGGATTTATGAATGGCAATTCATTATTATATATTATTCTTTTAACTGTGCATTGTGAATTAATATATATGTTAATGTCCTTAGAATAATATTGTATTATTCTTAAAGATGTCCCTAGTCAAGTATTATCATGAAAAGGGATAATGATAATACGTAGAGACTATTATATGTTGATCGATGAATTGTTCATTGATATGAGATATCAAATCAACATATGGGTACATGTTAGAGAACGATGTACTGGACAGACCCACCATGAGAATGCAACATGGATAGTTATATGATCGTCATATGCAATTCTCATAGTGATAATAATGTATACAATCCTTACGACTTGTGATCATCAGAGATCCCAACATAAGGAGTTATGTATCTTGATATCGTCAAACGTTACCCGTAACAGGGTAATCTATAAAGACGACTATTGGATACACTACGAATTATGTTGAGGGATGTTGACTGATCGAGATAGGATTTGTCCCTCCTATGTAACATGAGATGTGTTTGGCCCTTGATCAAGTGAGAACTAAAATGCATGGCCATGCTCGAATGAGTCGATATGAGATATCGAGCTTATTCGTTTATTCTAGTTCTACTTGGGGATCAAGAAATAAAGATTGAATATACGAGTATGACTATTCCATGACTCGTGTTCAATCTAAACACAAAGGACAAAGGGATTAAGTTACATGATTAATATTATCACAAGTTCTATAGGTTATGTCGAGTCATTGACATTCTTGTAATTTGGGTAGCATTGATGTGTTGCTAGGTACCGCTCAATGCTTGAGACGTAAAATGAGATTTTATGTCACTGCCAACATTACAAGATCCTATCGGGTCGCACAAAAGATTAAATCGAGAAGGGAAATTAAATTCATGGGATGAATTAAATAATTAAGAGGAGTCTTAATTAATAATCATATTGATTAATTAAATCATGGGCTTAAGCCCATGAGGCTTTATGAAAGCCTTTAATTAATCATATATAATTTGTTAACAAGGTTTTAATTAGATTAATACTTGAAAGACAACTTCATAAGAAAACCCTACACTAGCCACAAGTGCTCTCGGCCGCACCACAAGAACTTTCGGCCTCCTTCAAAGTCGAAGGGTTCTTGGTGGTTTTCGAGCCTTCTTTCGATTGTGAATCGAGTTGCTACGTGTACCGGTTTAATAACTTGTCTAGCAACTTGTTATTAAACCATCCCTTCACCCGATTTGATCGTGTGGATACCGTTGAGGCAAAAACCAATCGAGTTTTGCTATTGACTCGGAGAAGGCGTAGGACGTGGTGCTGCTCCGTGGATTCTGCTTCAAACACGCTACAAGGGTAAGACTCTTATGTATTCTCTAATCCGATATGAATCCCTATGTATAGATCCGGTGTTAGTAATCCTAAAATTTTATTCCGCTGCGTTGTATGACATAAGGATTACTTACAGGTCTTTCATCTCAAAATTTCGTGACAACATTTTCTTGGTAATTTTGATGTTATCGTTATTACCAACAATTATCATGTCATCTACGTATAGACATACTATTACATAGTTTGTATTGTCTCCTTTCACGTAGACACACTTATCGCGTTGGTTTGTTTTAAACCCATTTGAAAGCATGGCGCTATCAAATTTTTCGTGTCATTGTTTAGGTGCTTGCTTTAATCCATACAAGGATTTCACAAGTTTACACACCTTCGTTTCTTTACCTGGAACTACAAACCCTTCAGGTTGTTCCATGTAAACCTCCTCTTCTAACTCTCCATTTAGAAAAGCCGTTTTAACATCCATTTGATGGATCTCTAAGTTATATAATGCAGCAAATGCAATTATTAACCTTATAGACGTTTTTCGGGATACAGGAGCGTATGTGTCGAAATAATCAACACCTTCAGTTTGTCTGTAGCCTTTTACTACAAGTCTAGCCTTGTACTTATCTACAGTACCATCAGCTTTCATCTTCCTCTTGAAGATCCACTTGTGGCCTAGTGGTTTACAACCTGCAGAAAGATCCACTAGTTCCCAAGTATGATTATGTAAGATAGATTCTATCTCACTGTTCACCGCTTCTTTCCAAAGATCAGAGTCTTGTGAAGACATTGCTTCTTTGAAAGTAGTCGGATCTTTTTCCAACAGATATGTTAGAAAATCCGAGCCAAAAGATTTCTCTTTTCTCGCTCTTTTGCTTCGTCTAGGCGATTCTACATTCTCTATCCCCCGCATTTCTCTCAACATTGGTTTCAGGCATTGTCGGAGTTTTGTGGGGAAAGATTTTCTCAAAGAACGAAGCATCCCTAGCCTCAATGATAGTATTTACATGCATTTCTGCATTATCTGATTTATGCACCAGAAAACGATAGGCACTACTATCTTGCGCATATCCGATAAATACACAATCTACTGTCTTAGGTCATATCCTAGTCCGTTTAGGAGGAGGAATTTGTACTTTTGCTAGACAGCCCCAAACCCTTAAAAACTTGTAACTAGGTGCACGACCTTTCCACAATTCATAAGGCGTTTTATCCAACTTTTTATGTGGTACTCTGTTTAGCACATATTTGGCGGAAAGCAGAGCTTCTCCCCACAAATTCCTAGAGTCGGAACTTATAAGCATTGCATTCATCATTTCCTTAAGCGTTCTATTCTTCCTTTCAGCAATACCATTTTGCTCGGGAGAATAAGGCGCAGTGGTTTGATGAATAATGCCACTCTCAGCACATATTTGTGCAAATGGTGACTCATATTCACCGCCTCGATCACTTCGAAGAATTTTAATCTTTTTATCAAGTTGATTCTCAACTTCATTCTTATAGTGAATGAACATATCAATTGCTTCGTCTTTACTTCTCATTAAGTAGACATAACAATATCTTGTACAATCATCGATAAATGTTATGAAATAATTTTTACCGCCTCTAGATTGTACATACTTTAGATCGCATACATCCGTATGAATCAAGTTTAACGGTTCGGTGCTTCGCTCAATTGAGTGGAATGATAACTTGGTTAATTTGGCCTCTACACAAGTCTCACACTTGTGTTTATGATTGATGTTAAATTTAGGCAAAAGATTAAGAGACATTAGCCTTTGTAAGGACTTATAATTCACATGTCATAATCTACCATGCCACAAATGTAAAGACTCGCAAGAATAATCAAACTTTAAAGTTTTATTAGCCACATTGGCAACAGTCATTACATTATTTTTGCTTGTGCTAGCCTTATTTGCTGCATTAACATCAACCTCAACATCTACACTAGACTTAGCCTTAGGAGCTAAAGTCATTACACTCATCTTGAAGATGTTATTGGCCAAGTAGCCTTTGCCCACAAACATACCACCCTTGGAAAGAATGACTTTGTCGGACTCAAACACAAGCCGGAAGCCTTTCTTGTTCAGCACTGCTCCGGAGATAAGATTATTTCGGATCTCTGGCATGTGGAGCACCTCGGTAAGCGTCAACTCTTTTCCGGAAGTCATTTTTAGCACAACCGTCCATTTACCTTCAACTTTTGAGACTGCTGAATTTCCCAGGTAGCAGTGCTCATCATTCACCGGTTGATAGGTCTTAAACATCCATTTGTTGGCGCAAATGTGGCGAGTAGCCCCAGTGTCCACCCACCATTCCTTGGAGTTCTCTCCAACAAGATTCACCTCCGATACCACACCACTCAGAAGCATGTCATCCATGTCAGAGCTCAGATTGTCCTCAGCAATGTGGGCATGTGCAGACCTCTTGCCTTTGCCTTTGTAAGGGACTATCTTCCTCTTACCGTCATTGTTTTGACGTTGAGTGCAGTTGTTTTGACGTTGAGTGCAGTCCTTGGTCTTATGGTTAGGCTTACCACACACATAACAGTCATCGGTGAACCTCCTTGTCTGAGTATCTCCCTTGGGTTCAAAAGTACGTTTGCGCTTATTCCCATGGGAGTTGTCCCCAACTTCAACCACGTTGGCCTTGGAAATCATTCCAAATAATTTCTTGTCAACTTTTCGGTTGTCTTGCTCGATGCGCAGCCTCCTGATAAGATCCTCTAGACTCATCATCTTTCGCTTGTGCTTTAGGTAGCTCTTGAAGTCCTTCCAAGATGGCGGTAATTTTTCAATCATCATCGCCACTTGGAGAGCATCATTTAGCCCCATACCTTCGGCAGCAAGTTCATGATATATCAGCTGCAGCTCTTCGCATTGCTCAACAACGCTCTTGCCATCTACCATTCGATAGTCATGGAATAGCCCGGCTACAAATTTCTTTGCGCCTGCGTCGTCAACTTTGTACTTTATCTCTAACGATTCCCAAAGATTCTTAGCAGTCTCCTTGGGGAAATACACATTAAAAAGTGCATCGTCAGAGAATTCAGTATGTAGTTACGACAAAGGTAGTCGGCACTCATCCAGGACTCAACTATCACAGCAGATTGAGGATCCTCTTTGTCCTCCACCGGTTTCTCCTCCTTCAGAAACCTGGTCAAGTTCAGGTGGTAAGGAAGAGCATCATCTTCTGTTGCCAACGTTTAAAGTTGGAACCCTTGAACTTTTTCGGTTTCTCAAATTGAGAAAACGGCATTGGACTTCTCAGAATTGGCATTGCGGCCTCAGTACCGCTAGCTTTGATCACCGGAATCTCATTATTCACAGCAGGTGGTTGGGTAAACTGGTCAGCCATTAGCTAAAACAGAACACAAATAGGAGAGCACAAATAATATCAAAGCTGTTTTGAAACAGTAGGTTTAAACCTTTGAGAAATTCATGAACAATATCTTAAGTAAATATGAAAGCTGAGTTTTGATAAAACAGAACAAAACAAACAACAATTTAGAGTTTACGATTGTTGGATCTGTAATAGACAAAGCATAAGAAGATCATAAATACTCTGTTATAATAAAATGCTCTAAACAATAAAACTTACAACAAACAGTTTAAATAAACTGGACAGAAACTTTGTTGTTGGACGAGGCCACAGTAAACCGTGTGCCCGTAAACTCTAAATTGCCCGCCTACAACTTCTGGCCTCCTGGACAAGAGAGTTCCAAGGTACAACGTCCCAAACACCTCTGTATGGGTTGAAGCAGAAACCCAGACAGACTCACTCGAACACTAAGAAGTGTGTAGTACTCTCAAGAAGATGATATGATATGCAAATGCAAATTCAGGATGAGATAAAGAATGAGGCTGGAGCAGCTAATATAGCTGCAACAGCAGGCCTACCAAAGGCCACAACTTAAATGACAATGCATAGTGGGTTAGATGAAAAGTCTCAACACTTAACATCATATTCATTTCGGATTTAAGTCTCACACTTAAATCTGACATCAATTCTGCAGGTAGGTAAAAAGTCTCAAACTTAATACTCAGCAGAATATGAAAAGTCAGGCATATGAAAAGTCATTTCAGAAATCCGAGTAGTAAAAAAATAGGACTGCCTTCGCGGCAGCGACACGCGCGACGCGGGGCGAGGCGTGGCGAGGCGAGGCGAGTCGAGCGGACGGACGGACGGACGGCGCGCGATGGGGACCCATCTTGTCTACTTAACTACACTCTAATGATTTGTATCTCAATATAAACAAACCATAAGTGCCTCAATTACTCAATGTGGGATTTCTTTAGCCTAATTGCCTTTCATAATTAACTTACCATAATTTTGTTCTCATTAACAAAATTAATAATAATATTGGGTTTTAATGATTAAAACCCAATAATCCTAACAGTTATCTTCTCAGAAGCAGAGGTTCGGCATTTGGATTGTCGGATCATCGAATGCTTAAACTTAATCTCCACTGAGATCACCGTAGGCCGGATCATAGTGTCCACCAGCAAACCATTTTGGAATCAGAACTCCTCAGATTTACCTCATACTGCTGATGAGCTTCAACAAATTGACTTTTTGTGGTAATCGGTCTGGCCTAATGGGGCAGAGGTAAGTTTGGTAATTTATCCCGTCAAATCTTTGCTACACAAAAGCGACTCTCTTCTCTTAAGAATCATCATTCTAATTAGATGTAGCTCTCATTCAAGCTACTGAAAATACGTCGGATAAGTTATTATCATTGCAAGAACATTATTTGCATCAAAAAGCTCGATTGGCTTTCAGTTGGTGATCGAAACACCAAATTTTTCCACCGTCGGGCTACTAAAAGGCGTGTATCTATATATATATATATATATATATATACATTGATGGAGCGAATATACGTCAGGACAACTTTTGTGCAATATTTTTACAGGCATTTTCTAAGTGATGACATATCTATCCATAATATTTATATTTATTTAATTATTTAATTATTTTTAAGGAAAATAATTGATATAAAATGCAGTTGGAAAAGAAAATCTTGTTTCAGATAGCCTTTGGTAAAGAAATTAGATTGGATTTTGGAATTGGGACTATACAGAGAATGATCATTGGAATCGGATAGCCTTTGGTAAAGAAATGGTAGGGCACGGGACATTGTTTCAGCAAAGTATAAAAACAAATTGGAAGAAAAAAAAGATATATGGATAGTAGGAGAAAGTGAGAAACATACGCCTATATGGTTCACCTGAATAAGTAGAATACATAACTAAATAATAGTGGATACAAGAATTCGTAAAAGTTCAAATATGATGTAATCCTTTTCCGTGGTGTACATAGCTATCTGTCTCTCTTACAGTCGCCATATTACTGTTTACACGACCTTATCTTTGCAATTTATAGTGTTTGTCATAGACTTGTTTTTTTTAAAGAAAAAAATCATTCTTCTAAATTATAATCATGGCTCCGCTTCTTTTAAATTATAATCATGACTCCGCTCTTATCTTTGCTAGTTCTATATTTTAATGATAGATCTACATAAAAGTGGGGGGGTTAATTACATTATTATTATAAGATAAATGAAGTAGGACTACATGTGACGATGAGTGGGTGTAGGGGAATTGGGCCCTCGTACATTGCATCACTGATCATCCACATGCCTACGGGAATCCTTACTGCACTTTATATTTTAATTTAAGTCATCTGGTTAAATGAAACATTGGGAATGCCGAATCAATCATGATCCTGAGGAAGATGATTTTTTTTTTGTATGTACCAGGTCCTGATACATGCACACATATATATGCATGTATTTATATTTGTGTGTTTGTTTGCATGTACTAGGCTCACACTCGGTATATTCAAGAACTTTCCGATATATGTATAAGGGTTGTTAATTGGTTTTTCTCCAATAATCCGTGTAAAATTTAAGAAAAAACTTCGGATAGAAAAAGTTGAAATTTCATAATCCTAAGAGTGCGTTTGGTAGGTGTGATATGATAAATGATGAATGTGTAATCTTATGGATAATTTAGAAGATTATTAAACTAAGGATAAATAATATTGTTTTGATCTCGATGATTAGTAATACAAGGAAAAATAATAATGTGTTTGGTGTGTTTGATTAAATATTGTATAGGATAAAGTATGCATTAAAATAACTTAAATACCCTTGAACAAGTTTGATATTATTGGTTAGAATATTCCATATTATTTTATTTAGCGATATGTTAATAGCTGTGTTCTGGTGTTGTACATTAATTTTTAAATTCCGACACTTTTATATTATTCTTGCCATTTATTTATTTATTTTAAATAAAAAATAAACCTTGCCCACTGTTTTAATGGTCCAATTTAGGGCTATTTTAATTGGTTTCGTTAGGCTAATATTTTTAAAAAATTATTATGAACTCGTCCCTATAAGATCTACAATAATACTAAAACTTGTATATCAATTAATCTAATTTTATTGAGAATATATGTGTAAATTTGTTATAAAATATGGCTTTTTTTTCCATCTAATAACAACAATAATTGTGGTAATAAACAATGTTGTAATAATGCATTAGCCTATAACATAAAATAATTATGCTAGTCCTTCCCTATGTTTTAGGGATGTGGGTAGAAAATTATATTACGAGGAGAATTAATTACTTACTGGAAGTTGTAAACATTATTAATAAACATTGTAAAATAATACTACATTAATTAAGGTTGATAAGGCACATTCCAATTATATACCCAGCTATGCTACATCAATTAGTAAGAGCAGCAGACGCAAATTTCTCGGCTTTATATATATTTATATATATTTTTTGTACCCTGCTCGTAAAATATACCTAACTTTGGTGATACGAAAAAATGCAATTAAAAATTTCAATATTTAAAAAAACTACATAAAAATTCAAATATTTTAAATCGTACAATAACTCGAGAGTTATATTCTGCTAGCTCATCCTACTAATAATTGCATCAAATTGTAACTCATGGAAATAAAACACGTGACATTGGTTTTGACACTGACTATATAATTGAATTTGATCGATCACTGCTCCTTCTAATAATTGAACCAAATTGCAACTCATGAAAACCAAACACGTAATATTGATTTTGATACTGACTATATATCTGAATCTATCGTTTATCTATAAAAAAAACTATAATTTGTGATAACTATGTAACTCAAATATTCTAAAAAATACAATAATCCTTGAGTTGTGCTTCGATAAATGTTCCAACCAGGAAGATTATTACTCACGATAAATCTATTTTTGACAAAATAAGGAAAAACCTGCACGATTAATCGGCCCTTGAACCATAATCATATGGGTTCTCTTAAACCGGCAGCATCGGATGCACGATAAGTGAACATAAATCGGAAGCGAGTGAGTAAAAGAGACATGGGAGTACGATGTCGTATAATAAATGGAATAATCAACCCTGCTTAACGGCCCTCTTAGATTTCACTATAGCTGTTAAAACGGGTTAGCCCAAACCCAAACAAATTGGCCCGCCTAACTCACGGTCCAAACGGGACCAACCCATTTGGGCCCCCCTCCAGGCGGGTTGGGAACCCAACCTGCCGAATTAAAAAAAAAAAAACTTGAAGGCAGCAAGCTAGTAAGTCAGTTACACATTCCACAAAAATTAAATTCATGTCTCATTGCCACAAAACCAACCATCAAGTCCATCAATATGTATCCACTACAATAAATACCAACAAATGATAAAATAAACCAAATACAACTACAAAACCAACAATCACTCCATCAGCACAAGCAATCTGCAAACAATTCCAAATTCAGCCAAAAAGTTTCCAATTCATGATATTATTTCATATTCTTCATCATCTCCTTCCAATCTCTATATTATTTGATCCCTCATTGAAAAAAAATGTTTTAATATTTACACTATCTTCATTAACTACATATAAAATACACAAAAATTAAAAATGCTATAAAATCACATTGAACCATAAGAAAATAATTTAATAACTTGTATATAAAATTACCGTTGTAACCATATAACCAATTACGAGTGCAAATAAGATCTTGCACTTTTTCAGGAAGGGTACAACTTCTATACTTGGTGAGCACACGAGCACCAATAGAAAAAGCTGATTATGATGCAACGGTAGTTATGGGAATAGCCAAAACATCACACGCTATTAATGCAAGAGTTGGGTACCGATGCTTATGCTTCATCCAATACTCCAAGACATCCAAATCTTCATAATATACAAATTCAAGCTTTGGCTCCTCCAAATAGAGATCCAATTGAGATTTTCCAGCATTTGTAATTGTTTGACTCTCATATGCCTTAATTTCCTACATTAATTGTAATATGTTAATTGTAATATGTTATCACAAAAAAATAAACCAAATAAAGTATACAAAATAAAAAAAAGTGTTGGAATACTTACATCAAAAATTCTTTTGCCCTTGCTTCTAAATCCCCCTTCACTTTGTAAAAGTGCAGGTTGATAGAAGAAGATTGGGATTGTGAAGAACATGTATTGTTGACATTAGAGTATTGTTCATAAAGCTTATACAACTTTGTCTTCACAAGTGACATCTTCTCTTGGCATTTAATAGGATCACTCTCAACCTTCGAATAAAAATACTCAAACATAGAAAACTTTATTCGTGGGTCAAGAATAGCCCCAAATGCAAGCACAAAGCTATATTGGGTCCAATACTTGTGAAACTTCCCTTTAATCCTTCTACACATATCATTTACCACCATATCTTCATTTGACAAGTTTTCATTTAACAAAACTTCAATCTTCCAAACTTGCATAAAATACAAATTTTATGTCGGGTAAGAAGAACCGGATATCAAGTTGGTAGTATCATAAAATGGCTTTAGGAACTCACATATTTTCTCTCCTCTTTTCCATTCTTCAATTGAAGGACAATATTTATATTTCCTATCATTCAATTGAAGAGAAGCAAAAACCTTTTTATATTTGATTGCACTATCAAACATCAAATATGTTGAATTCCAACGGGTAGATACATCCAATCGCAAGCCAATACTAGTGTCAATGTTACCAACTGATCTCAAACATTCTTCAAATTTTTTCATCCTACTCTCCGAACCTTTCACATACTTGACAGATTCTTTACTTTTATTCAAATGTACACTAGCAACTTCCAGACATTCTTATACAATGAGATTCAATATATGAACAGCACACCGAATATGAAAAAACTCACCTTCACATAACAAACTATCATGCAAATAGAGTTGCTCTTTCAAAATATCTTGCAAATTATCATTACTAGATGCATTATCCAATGTCAATGAAAAAACTTTTTTTCTCAATTCCCCATCCCTTCAAGAATTCAAACAATTTTGTAGCCAATTCAACTCCCAAATGTGGAGGGGGCATGCGAGCAAAGCTCAGGATTTTACTGTTCAATTTCCAGTCATCATCAACAAAATAGCCAGTTAGGCAAATGTAACCCTCACTAGTGCATGCTGTCCACACATCTGAAGTTATACAAATTCTATTTTGAATATTAGCCAAAACTTGCTTAAGTTTCTTTTTCTCCCTATGATAGATGTTTGTAATATCAGAAACAATAGTATTTCTAGAAAAACAAACAACTTTAGGATATATATACTTCACCCAAGCTCTAATCGCATCATATTCAGCAAATGAAAATGACAAATCATGTTTAATAACTGCTGCAGCTAATAAGTCACGTTTTTTGGTATATTTTTTTAGACCTTACCTTCCCATCATGATCAACAATCATTTGTCCTAGTCGTTCCTAGGTTCTTTTCTCCGTTGAACTATGCAACATTGGAGTATAAAGCAGTTGATTAAAAAGGAGGTATAGTAAGTAGGAGGATCTATTTTATATCTATATTTTGCGTGAAAGCTTTCTAAGGCAACGAGAAGGCGGCTCTTGATAGTATATTAATCATGAGAAGAGGATACTGTGATAGTCTAAATTTTTGAAGGTGACGCCTCAATGTAGAAGTCCCATATTGTTTTCCCCCACATTTATACTCCGCCTTACATCCCTTACATTCAGCTCTTTCTATACTATCTTGACCAATATCTTTCTTTGTATATTTCCAAACATATGAAAATACCTTAGGCCTTTTAGATGACTCTTGGTCGCTCTTAGTAATTTCCATTTCATTATGCTCATCTAAATTAATACTTTGATTTAAAGAGGTAGACACCATTAATCAAGTCACCAACCTCCTTTGATTGTAAATCAAACCTGCATAAAATAAGTATAAATTTTAACATCAACTATCACAGACCAAACAAAATCATAAAGTTGCACAATTGTAAACAACCAATCTCACAAGCACCATCGCACAAACCAAGTAACCTACACCATATACAAATTCAAACGCACAATCTCACAAGCATAATCGCACATCGCACAAGCAGAATCACACAAATTCAATCGCACAACATAATGGAACAAATTCCATCGCACATCAAAACCGCACAATCGCACAATTCCACAAGTATAATGTTTATCTTTTTCGAAAATTTAATTTTTAAGAACAAAAAAAACGTAAAAAATTGAGATGTAAAAAGCGATAACTTAAGTAGGAAATCTTCAAGCGAGAGGAAAAAGAGTGAGAAACGAGGGTTTGGAGCTTGGAGGAGTAAAGGAATGACCAAAGGAAAAAGGATGAAAATTTGAAAATTGAGGGAAGGCTAAAGGCTTCAACTCAAGTGACGGCTATGAATGTTTGGAGGGGAAAGAATTATGAGGGAAGGCTTCAGATATCATCGACAATCAGGTTAGGAATTTATTTTTTTTAAAAAAAATTGGTTAAGTTAAGGGCCAACCCGTGGGTCAGCCCACCAACCCACGGGCTGACCCATCAAAACCCGTAGCCCAAACGGGTCAACCCGTTTGGGCCCGCCTTTCGATGGGCTCAAAAAAAGCTAACCCAACCCGCCAACCCACTTTTCGATGGCCTGACCCTTTTTGACAGCTCTAGATTTCACCAAAGTTTCATTATTAATTAAATTCTATTGTAGCTGTAAGTTGAAATATTATTGGCTATCTCATATGTCATATTTCAGATATTGGATCACTGCCCAAAGTTTCAATATTCACTTTTTTATGTGGGACTAAATACATTGATAAATCTAATCCACCCAATAGGATAACCAAGAAGTAACCCTGTAAGTCGTAAAAATGCTACCAAAAGGCAATGTGACTCCGCCGCATTCTCCCATGTTCACGTGTAAGTGCACGAACTGATGCACAAAATTTGGTGAGGGCAAAATATTACAATAAAAAAATGGAAGCCAAAAAAAATTTGTATGATCAAAATATAATTTTAGGGATGTTATACGTGTCTTGATTCCATGACAACATGACGCTAACAGGGGCTTAACCAGAATTTCATAAGCATGTGGTCAAAAATTTTAAAATAACTTTCTGGTGGGCAAAAGTATAATATTTTTATTTTTTTAGAAATTTAACTACAAAGTAAATAATTTAATGGACAAAACGTATATCATTTTCAAAAATTCATATCCACCTTTGCGATATGGGACATCCTGATTCTATATTTAAGGGTAATATCAATACAATCGGAATATAACTCTATATTTAAGGGTAATATCAATGCAATCGGAATATAACGATGAATGAAACATTAACATAAAAGTGGATGAAGCAAGACTCTGTAATTATTACAAGTTTCTCGGAGTGAAATAATAGTAATAACATATTCTGAAAATTGTCATTTGTTTCCTAAATTATATTTTTGAGAAACACTTGTACTAGGAAGAAACGGTTTGAGTTGCTTCGTGGTCCCTCTAACTTAACCGTTACATTATGTTTAGATGATAATCAGATGGAAATTGAGAACTAACAGCAGATATAGTTTTGGGATTATAACGGCGTCCCCGGGTCTGTTTAATAAAAAATATTGTTTTTTGGTATTTATTAATCTTTAAACATAGTTTTTTAAAACATGATCAAACAATGACATGGTTAGAATTGTGGGTTATTGATTCAACTAGTTAACCGGTGATTAAACGACCGAGTTCATTTTTGTTAAATATAAATTTAAATATTTTACTGTATAAGAAATTAGTCATGATAATTGACATCAATAGAGTTAAAAATGAACAAAAGCTACATTATATATCTTAAACTACTCTTTCCTTGCATTTCATGGCCATTGCATCAATTTCTTTAAATAATATGAACAAGTCCACTTCATAATATTTCATCACATTTCAAATAGAAAATAACCCAATGAGTTTTTAGTAATTGAGTCGCTGGTTTAATAAAAAAGCCACCGCTTTTTTATATATGTTATGGGTCAATTAAAATCCGATTAATTAAACGACGCGGGCTATAGTGATATCAGGTTCTGTTTTAACCGGTGATTCGGTCCGGTTTTAAAAACAATTCATTCAACCCATTGGTCGAAAAGCTTTTGCTTTAGATTCAGCTTCACTAATACAGTTTCAGAAGCTAGCTGCATTTGGATGATCCAATGGATCAGAACTGGCGGTTCATCCTTCGAAAGTACGTGAGTATTTTGAATTTTATTCGATGGCACGAGCCCAGAAGTAGGTTACATATCATGAAATAACTTGTAAGTTTTAATATCTTCGACAATGAATCTAACTGCACCAACACAACCCAACACTGCAACTATTGAGAACCAGACAGCAATGGCAATGTTAAGGAGCAACACTGCATACCTAAACTTCCCACACTTGGCCACTTTCCCAACTTTCATGTGAGCTATAACAGGGAACACAAAGTCTAACGGGGTGAATCCAATAGCCCCACAAATGCCAACAAAATCCACAAAAAAAGGCATGGCAGAGGCAACAAGTGTTATCAAACCAATGTAAATTGTAGTATAAACTAGACGGTAGACGATATTAGTCTTCGTATGTGGCGTTCTCCCTTCGAAATATGCATAAGTTGGTCTGCAGTAAATCTGCGGAATACAGGTAAGAAGATAGTATGTATGTGATGTCTGCAATTGCGCAAAACTAGACTCTACAAAATGGCCCTTCCCAAATGAGAAGCCACAGTTGCTAGAAAATCCATCATGTAACCTCATGAGTCTTACCAAAATCTTCCCATTAATAGATATGGGACAAGGATGCTACGAAGTACTTGCTGAACATATATAACACGCTTCTATTTCTCGGTGAGTTTGATATGATTACCTGAAAGCATCCTGATATTTGAATGACTGCAAATAAATTAGCCATGATGATAGCCCACTTAGGTGTCATAAGTGAAGCCACGATGTAAGGCTCGACGTTCGAACCAAATGCCCAGTACCCAGAGAAAGCTAGTTGCCAATAACTTAAAACTATGATAGTATATGCTGCTGATACACCTTTGTACATGTTCTTTTTTGCTGGATTTCTCACTGTATTCTATCAAAATTAGCACAAAAAATTTATCAATTTTCTGGGATTTCACCATTATTAGTCCAAACATATACTACTAGAGGAAATCATCTGGCTTTTAATTCACAAAAAAAAAAACCGAAGAGACGATTGTACGAAAACTGATTTCTTGGAGTTGTGTACTTAGATATCCAAATGCAGGGAAAGTAGTTTACTTGTATTTCAGGGAGCATTGCATCACCAAATGAGAAGGCAATTGCACCAAGAGCATTAAAGGCTTTAAAAACTCTAGTAGATGAGCTGCCTTGTAAACTATGGCTGATTAATTCTCGATCCATTTTCTTCCCTGCGATTATTTTCCACATTAACATAACTCATTACGTTTTCTATAATCCATAAAACTCATTCGCAGAGCGCGAAACTCACCATTGTAAATTGTTAGGCCGATGGTAGTACCAGCAAACCCAATTGTACTTAGGGTACACAAGGCATTGACCCATCTCAGTGAATGAATATCAGGGAACTGAGACAGAAAGAGCTCAAAAGCTCCAAAGAACATAATGAAATGCTTCAGAGTCAAGTCACCATCAGGCTGATAATATTTGTATATTGCCTGTAGACAAAATTGTAATGCCAGTTTCATGATTTTGTCATCTTGTTCGTTCGAATTAACGGTATTCGATATAGTTTGAGGCGTGACTGAAGATTACCTTTAGGCTGCTCCCTGCAGCAATTTGAACAGCAATGTTATTCCCCAAGGAAGCCACCTGCTGAAAAAATGCAATAGACCAGTAACCCAATGGTCCTTCAAGATCAAAAAAGAAACATATGTCAAGTCAAACATAGTAAATTATAATAAGATCAAACATTCTGATACAATTCTCTCACAATAAAAAGGTATTGGAAAACAGGTATATGTCATAGCACAAAGAAGATTTGCAGACGAAGAAGAAAAGAGCTACCATAAATGCTCCGGGCAAGATGCCGATAGGTAGTGTGTTTCTTGCCATCCCATCTCCAAAGAGAAGCAATTAGTAGACTTGAATACCACGTTGCAAGAGTCCCCGCCACTAAACTCGTCACCCCTGATTCCCAGAAACATCCAAACCCACTAAATAAACATATCTTAATTGAAGTTCGTATGTAAAAATTGTGAGAAAAAAATTAGAAGGTGTTGAATACCGAGAGACCAGCCAAGAGATGCGACGGCGAAAGGGAGTGGAGCGTAGGCGGCAGGGGTGGCGATGGTGGTGGCGACGTGGAAAGCGGCGTGTTGCCAAGTGCCTGTAGGTTCATGATCAGTCGGTTTTGAAGTTGGCAGTCGCCGCCCCTCGGCGGATATAATTTCTCCTTGATTTGGCGCTTTGTCTTTTACATTAGATTCGGCCTCCATTGGGAGCTCTGTAAATGCAAGGAATCCAACTCTGTACCATATAAGCAACTTGAAGCGTGAACAACAACTCCATTGAAGAAAAATCAACTCCTAGAGAAGTTTGCATTTGAATTTTCTGCAAATCGTTTTCACTGATCTTGCGGCTCGCAAGTTGTCATCGTTTCCTGACTTTGAAAATCGTGTGTTATTTAGTTTGAAACATGACTCTAAATACACGATCATCTAGGACCGTAAAAAAATAGATATATTTAAGCTCGTTTATCTAGGACCATAAAAAAATCGAACTGAGAGTCGAATATGAATGAAATTTTAAGGCTTCAATTGACTCGAAATATGTATATTCAAGCTCGAGCCCGAGTTCGACTCGAAAAGTTAAAATATGCTCGTGAGCGACTCGCGAACTATATAAGTTAAAAAATTTCAATTTTAAACTATATTCTCCAACTAGGCACCATCCCTGAAATTGGTAGTTTGATGTTATATTTAAAAGCACATTAAACCATTGATTTAAGATATTCAAAAGAATATCTTAAATCAAGGATTGATGCGTTATCAGATAATTGTCTATGGGATAGCATACAAATCCTATAAAATATTAGTTTGATGCTACCTCTAGAGCAACATTAAATTGATATAGCATTTTTTTTTATTATCTCTAATTGATTTAGAAATAAATTAAAATATTAATTATGTTAGTTATTTTATAGATAAGTAAAATACATTTTTACAGTTACGTGATAAATTATTTATGTGTAACATACACTTTATTATTAATATGTAATTAACATGATTATTGAATTGATTAAGTACATATAATTGAATCGTTTGTTTAAATAAATCAAATTAAATATTTAAAATATATCAATACATTTTATAAATAGAAATTTGATAAAATAGAAGAATTATTGTAAATAAAATGATAAATAATATTTTAAAAAAACCTCTATTAGATTAGTGCTTTGAAATCTATATTTAGTGCAATTGAACTATTTTTGGTACTATACATGTGTTAAAATATAATTATTGGTTGGAGGTGATTTTCATGATTTTGTGTTTTTTTTAATAGAAAAAGTATAACGAATAAAATCAAAAATGTTTATCATGTTAAATATTTAATCCAAAAATTCATTCATATACTATAAAGTCCTATTTTGACAAAAAAAATGGTGTTTTAAATTTTTTTTAAAAAACATTTATCAAGCGGACTGTCAGGATAGTTTGAAATGATATTATTAAACATTCTTTTTGATTTGTGACATTAATTTAAAATGGTTTTTTTTCCCCAAAATGACATTCAATTACATAAAAAATAATAATAAATATGAATGATGAATCAAAGTTCGGAAATTAAAAAGATCATATTTTAAAATTATAGTCAAACAAATTTCATTTTCTAAAATAATTCAAAGACTGCCTACCCCGCTTTTGAAGATGAGAATCCATGGGGCAAGCAAACTTTGAAAAGGACAAACTATTCAACATATGGACTAATTTAAAGCAGATCAAGCCCATGATTAAAGAGCCCAATTAGCACTGCAGGCCAAGAAGAGGACCAATGTAGAAACAATCTCAAAGCCCAGACTTGCTTTTGTAAGCTTTCTTAAAATGCAATTATGTAAAAGGTAAAGCTTTGCCTCAGAAGTCAAAAGTGTGTTAACACACCCAAAGTTCCCAACACCATATTGTTGTAAAGTAATATTTCAAAACCTGGAAGATGTTTGAAGTCATCGATTCTAGTTTAGATAGCTTGTTTTAAAATAAAGCTCTGGTGCCAATGATAATATTGTGTGTCGTTGTCTTATCAGCGTTTGGCTCGAGTTCTATAATAATTATAGTTAAAAATAATTAGGGATTATTGCATCCACACCTCCTCCGGACTTTGGAAATTACAGAGACATGCAGACGGAAAAATATAACAGAATTTGCAAAATAACGTTTTTGCCCTTTTTGCATATGTAATATAAAATTTTCAAAACACTACATATACATCTCTTGTATTATATGTAATATAATATTATCAAAACATTACATAAATACCCCTTATAGTATATTAGGCATCACAGTTACACCCCAATGGGGTAATATTATTTTTATTTATTTCAAAAAATTATATATAAAATAGTTTTGAATTATAAACTAGTTTTCATATTAATGATAATATTTTAAAACATCTTATATATGAAAATTCGTTCAAAATTAACTAATTGTATTATTCTCATAGTATCATATCTTTTTTTGGTAATTATGATCTGAAAAAGATCTTGTAATATCAAACACATCAATATCTTTAACATATTTAAAATGAGTTTATCCAAATATTTTAACATCTTATTCTTAAGATAAGACTTCATAGCTTATGAACTATTTAAAATAGTTTAACAAATATCTTTTAGACAATTATATGTTTAGATGTGGAATTTAAATTATATTACTTATGTTTTAGGCCATGATCTTTAATGATAATCGATGTTTTATCGATTCCATTTGTTTGATTTAGTGTAAACATCAGCCAGTCCGGTTGGCTGAAAAACAAATCCGATCGGTTACAAATTCGATCGGTTCAGACTGAATGCTCACCACTAGTTGAACTCGTATTTGGTTAGTTTGTTATCAAATTATTAATCATATATTCTTTATAATTTAAATTATTTATTGAAAGTACAATGATTATATATTATCAAGTTTTTATGGTATGTTTTGGTAAACCAATATTTATTGACGTTGATTCGGAAAATGGAAATCAAACATATCGTTCCTTAATTTGACTTTAATTCAATTTAATTGAAATATTTCAAAATGTTATTATTTCTCACAAAAGTTTTTAAATGTTGTATATCTATAAATTTTGATTTTTTATGGTATATAAATTTTACAAGATTGAATAAAAATGATAAAAATTAAAATTATTATGAAATTAAAAAGGTTTGAGTAAGTGGTAATTTTATTTGAAATAAACAATTCAAAATATAAAACAATGGTTTGATTACGATCACACCCTAAAAATATCATAATTACAAAAACATCCCCTTTAAAATTTATGTCAAAATAGAGATCAAAGTAGACAATGGACAATATGGGGTTTTCATTAAAATTAATGGTAGTTTGTGTAGCGGCCGTCAATTTTTTTAACTGCAGGACTTGCTTGTAATGTTTGACCTAACTTGAGGAGAGATTTCTATAATTTTTCAAACCACAGGGAAGGTTTTTGTAATTATGTCAAAGTCGATGGGGTGTAGATGTAATTATCTCAAATAATTACATTGTCCATATCTTTTAATTTATAGTACTCATATTATAGATCTTCATCGTCTCATCCCACGAGCCAAGTGATGTCTACATATTTGTGCGGTTTTAATTTTTTCGAACGTCTAAATATTTGTATTGTTGTACTTCCTAATATCATATGGTATGATGATCTAGTGGCATAGCAATTTGCATGGTTCGTACTATTTTGTAATTATCAGGGTATGCACAACAAATATTAATAAAAGGAAATTATATATAGTACCACTTTCTGATTAATTAAATCTACCAAAAAAAATCTTTTTTTCAACTAAATACACATTCCAAAAATCTTCTTTTAATAAGTCCATTTTTTTTATTTCATTTATTAATAAGTCATTTCTCATTCCATGATTATCTTTATTCTGTAATATTTTCTATCGTCTTCTTTTCTCAATCGATTACGATGTTCATCTTCTTTCAAAACTTCACAGCCTAACGCCACCATCATTGCCGATCATTACCATAGCCGACGGATGCCACAACAAAATTAAGTGATACTGTCAATTTTTTTTTTTTTTTTATTGGAACAAAATCATCTCCATAGTCATGTTCAATGTTAGGCATCTCCAGATATCTCTGTACATCTCTACTCCAAAGCAAGTTTGGGCTCTTCGATTAAATCAAAAACCATATTCTTTTTTTACTTCTCAATTGTGCTGCTTTGATTTATATTATTATGAATTCAATTTTTTGTTGCAATAACTATGTTTGCAGATTTTGAATGTAAATCCAAAACTACATTGCATTCGAGATGTTCGATGAATTGTCTGAATACAAATTTTGAAAGTTTAAATTTTAACAAGATGGTTCACTTATGTTGAACATATGGCTCATAACCCCCGAAAGGTAAACACCATTCACCTTCGATTATGTAAATCGGTATTGCAAGATCATTAGCCACAAATAAGGTGGTGGTGCATATGGAATACGTGCACCACTAGACTCATGTGGTGCACTTATAAAAAAATATATTTATATTAAGGTAGTGGTGCATGTGCACCACTTGAGTCTAGCGGTGCATGTTAGAAACATGCACCGCTAGACTCAAGCAGTGCACTAAAAAAATAATTTTTATAATAAGGTGGTGGTGCACGTGCACCGCTTGTGTCTAACGGTGCATATATTCCTAGGCACCTCTAGATTCAAGTGATGCTAGTATTATCCCAAGCGTATTACAAATGCTTAAATTTTGAACTATTTTTTCATCTGAAGTGTCAACTACTCTTACTTGAGTCCCCTTGATTCACTCTTTTAGTTTGACATTTTGTGCAACATAGTAAATAACTACAAGTTTTAGTTAAATTATCATTTTTTAATATTATAACTGCAAGACTCAAGCACTGCACATATTATATCATCGTTAGACTCAAGCGGTGCACTCAAGCGATGCATTTGTTAGAATTAAGTGCACCGTTTGTGACTAGCGGTGCATGTTTCATGATATGATGCAGTTGAGACATCTCAAGATTAAAAAAACTTCTGTGTGGATTGGACAAGAATATGGAGATGATTTTATTCCAAGAAATATGCAAACTCTACCAATAATAAGATTGCTTGGTTCTCGATAAAACCTTTACACCGCCACTGTGGTCGAAGCCTGGTCGCGCGAAGAAGAAAGGGCCAAAAACCCTAGCCGCCGCCGTGTTGAATTGAGGAAGAAAATGCGATGAAGAATCACTAGGCTTTCATGAAAATGTGTGGAGATTTCTGTGTTGGACAAACAATGAAGAAGACTATTCGATGAAGAAGATGATTTGAAGACGGTAGTTTATGGATATTTTGGTTATTTGGCCTAAATTGGACCTAGTTGAAAGCAAAATATTTTGTTGGATTGACCGCAAAAACTTTATCCATCTAGTACCAACCTGAATTTTACCCCTTTAACAATGACCCGAATGAAAATGATTAACTAGGGACCATAATCGTATTGATCTAGTTGTTGGGTATTGTGGCCCAAGCATTAACCAAGCACATTATCTTTAACCCTTTATTTAACCTACCCTAATCCCCCACTTAAAACCCTAACCCAAAACCTAAGTCTGATTAGAGAGTGCTCAGCACCTCCACTGTTTTTCGTCTGCCTCCTTCTCTTTGAGATCAGACGTGCGCTTCCTTCCCTCTCCTCTCTCTCGCTCTTTATTCCGATTCCTGTGCGAGAGCTTTGTGCTTCGCGGTGGTTTTGGCGTCGGTGAGAGGTGGTGGCCGTGAGCTTTGTGCTTCTGGTGTGAGTGTTGTGCGTCCCTTTCTGGCAGTGAGCCTTGTGAGGGTGGTTCCAGACGTGATTGCTGTGTGCATTTCGGCTTCTGGTGAGTGGTTCAGGCGAGGCATTAGCGAGGCTGCTGGTTGTAAGCTCCCTGGCCGTGAGTCTTGAGCTTTGTATTGTGTCCGGTGGGTTCTGGCCGAGAGTGAGTACTGTGTGTGCTTCACTGTGGGTTCTGGCTGAGTGAGTTCTGCCGTGTAGCCTTTCGACACCTTCCGGTCTTTGCCAAGGTTTCTCCGTGACGTAGATTGGGGAACAGCAGATCTGAGCCTGACTTGATATCCTTTTGATATTAGTATTATATTCGTATATTGTGTATTTGCATTTGTCTTTGTTTTGCAGGTATACATGGCGATGCCAAGGCGGATACCCTCCTAACAGTGGTATCAGAGCGGCTATCCGCGCCTGGTGGGTGAACAGCGACGCTCGGGCAGCGACTGTTTGGCGGTTCAGATTCTGCGCCAGTTTGGCTTTTCGGTGGAAAAACCCCAGAGCGTTGGCCTCTGGGTTGTAAGTGATTGGCTTGAACCCTAAAACTTTTACAGTTTTGTTGATCGTCTAGGTCATAGGTTCTGAGGCTTGCTTGCTGGTAGAAAACTAGGAATTTGTGTGATTCAGTGTTTTCTGTGTGTTTCAGTGTGGCTCACTGAAATTTTAAAATTGTCTAAAACTTTCAGTTTTTCGTTATCTGTGCCTGGTTTGTGTGGTCCTGCTTCTGCTGCTTACTTTGTGTAATTTGGTAGCCTGTGATTTAGTGTGCGTAAATTTGCTTGTGTGCAATGGCTTCTATTTCTGGCTATAACATGGAACCCTTTAATGGAAAATCGGATTTTTCTATTTGGCAACAGAAAATGAAAGGAATATTAATTCAACAGAAAGTGTTTAAGGCGATAGGTGGTAATTATGCTGATGATATTACCCCTGCTAAGAAAGCTGCAGATGATGAATTTGCTTACTCTTCCATAATCTTGAACTTATCTGACTCTGTGCTCAGAAAGTGTGGTAAACTTAATTCTGCTAAACTTCTTTGGGAAAAATTAGAAGAGCTTTATACGGAAACCTCTTTGCCTAGTAAATTGTTTTTACTTGAAAAAATTTTCAGATTCAAGCTTGACTTGAACAAAGATGTTGATGAGAACCTTGATGTGTTTACTAAATTGATTCAAGATATTAAGTTAACTGGAGATAGGAATATTGATGATTATACTCCTATTGTGCTTTTAAATGCTATTCCCGAGACATATAGTGATGTCAAATCTGCTATTAAGTATGGTAGAGATTCTATTACGCTTGACACTGTGATTAGTGGTCTTAAGAGTAAAGAACTAGATTTAAAAGTGAACAAAGGTAGTAAGCAAAATTCAGATGAAGTTATGCATGTTAGAGGTAGGTCTCAACATAGGTATAACAAGACTAGGTCTAAGTCTAGGCTTAAGAACAGAAAGTGCTTTAACTGTGGTGATCCTAATCACTTTATTAAAGACTGTCCTAAAAAGAAAAACCAGAAACAAAATGATAACAACCAATCTTATGAACAAGTGAATCATGCTTCCTCATCCGGTGAAAACTCGGATGATATCTTTATGGTGACTGATTTATGTGATGCTGTGAATTCTGTGCATTCATCTACTATGTGTGAAAATGAATGGCTAATTGATTCTGGTTGCTCTTATCACATGTCACCCTTTAGAAATTTGTTTTCTAATTATAAAGAAGTTGAAAATGGTTCTGTGTCTATGATTGATGAGAAACTTTGTAAAGTTGTTGGCATTGATGATGTTTACTTGAAGTTTGATTCTGGTTATTCTATGACTCTAAAAGATGTAAGACATGTTCCTGCTTTGTGCAATAATTTGATGTCTTGTGCTGCTTTAGAATCTGGTGGTTTTGAGGGTAGATGGGGAAATGGAGTTATGAAAATCTTAAAGGGTTCTTTGGTAGTTTTTAAAGTTGAAAAGAAAAGAAATCTTTATGTTTGCAAAACTGAATCTGTGTATGATAATGTGAATTCTGTGACTGGTGACTTGACTGATCTGTGGCATAGAAGATTAGGTCATATGAGTGCTAAAGGTCTAGAGATTTTGCATAAAAAAGGTTGTTTGGTAAAGACAAGTTGTCTTGCATGCCTTTCTGTGATTCTCTTGTTTATGGCAAACAACAAAGAGTTAAGTTCCCGGTTTCCCCTTCCCCTAATGTGACTAAGAGTTCTGTGATTCTTGAGTACTTGCATGCTGATGTGTGGGGTCCCTCTAGTGTTCCTACACAAGGTGGTAATAGATACTTCCTATCTGTGATTGATGACTTTTCTAGAAAAGTATGGGTTTTTCTAATGAAAAATAAATCAGATGCTTTTGAAAAGTTTTAAAATTGGAAGATTTTAATTGAGAACCAAACTGGTAAAAAGATTAAGAAACTTAGGACTGATAATGGCTTGGAGTTCTGTAGTTCTGTGTTTGACAATTTGTGCAATGAATCTGGGATTCAAAGGCACAAGACTGTTCCCTATACCCCTCAGCAAAATGGTGTGGCTGAGAGGATGAATAGGTCTCTCCTTGAGAAAGTTAGAAGTATGATTGCATCTTCTGGCCTCTCAAAGAAGTTTTGGGGTGAAGCTGTTGTGACAGCTGCTTACTTGATCAATAGATCTCCTTCTGTGCCTTTAAATGGTTTGTGTCCTGAATCTGTTTTTGTTGGTAAAGAACTTGATTTTTCTAATCTTAAAGTGTTTGGTTGCTCTGCTTTTGTGCATAGGAAAGGTGATAAACTTGAACCCAGATCTACTAAGTGTGTCTTTCTAGGTTATCCCGAGGGAGTTAAGGGATATAGACTGTGGCTAAGAAGTGAACCTGGTTTTAAAAGCATTATAAGTAGGGATGTAATTTTTCAATGTATCTGAAATGCCTTGCTTGCTTCCTTCTATGCCTGTTGATGAGTCTGAGTCCAGTGCTACTCCTAGCAAGGTGGAGCATTTCTCTGGTGTGCTTCCTGTTAATGAACCTGAGATTCATGGAATGCCTAAAAATCACGATATTGTTGTTGAACATGAACATGTTGTGCATGATGAATTGGTTGCTAATGAACAGGAAGATTTGCATGATTATCAATTGACTAGAGATAGGGCTAGGAGAAACATAAGACAACCTGCTAAGCTAAGTGACTTTGACCTTGCTTCTTATGTGTTCAATGTGTTTGAATCAATTGATAACTGTGAACCTAAAACCTACAATGAAGCTTTGAAATCCAAAAATGCTAATGACTGGCTGTGTGCTATGAAAGAGGAAATGCATTCTTTGATTGTGAATCATACTTGTATTTTTGTTCCTAAACATATTAATTGTTATGTTGACTGCAAATGGTTGTTTAAGGTTAAGAATGAAAATGATTCTGTTAGGTTCAAAGCTAGGATTGTAGCTAAAGGTTTTACTCTAAAAGAAGGTGTAGATTTCACTGATGCGAAGCCTGTTAATGTGCCATTAGCTGCTCACTTTGTGTTGAGTAAAGATCAATGTCCTAAATCTGGTTTTGACTTTGATTCTATGAAGAATGTGCCTTATTCAAATGATATAAGATATGTTATGTATTTGATGGTTAGTACTTGGCATGCTATATCTTATGATGTTAGTTGCTTAAGTAGGTATGTGTAACCCTGACATGTTGCATTGGAATGCTGTTAAATGGCTGTTGTCTGTAGTTGTTAAACTCAAAGGTTATGCATTTAATCATGCTGATAAGTGTACTAAGTGTTTGTCCCTTAGTAAATTTCAATCATATTTAAAAATTTTAAAATTTGATACTGGTGATTGATGCATGTTTAGTCCCTTGGTTAGTGTTTTATAACCTGTTGTGTGCTCGTTATAAAACTGTTACCCTGGTTACTTTCCCACTTTAACTTGCTGTGTGCTTGTTATTGTTTTCCTTGTCTTTACTTTGTGTTTTGACAGGAACTTGGTCCACACAATTACTTTGTGTATTGTGGGGACCATAAGGCGATGATGACGTCTGCTTGTATGTTTTCCCTACGTCTGAAGAGAAACCGGTATTGGGCCAAGGTGGAGATTTGTTGGGTATTGTGGCCCAAGCATTAACCAAGCCCATTATCTTTAACCCTTTATTTAACCTACCCTAATCCCCCACTTAAAACCATAACCCAAAACCTAAGTCTGATTAGAGAGTGCTCAGCGCCTCCACTGTTTTTCGTCTGCCTCCTTCTCTTTGAGATCAGACGTGCGCCTCCTTCCCTCTCCTCTCTCTCGCTCTTTATTCCGATTCCTGTGCGAGAGCTTTGTGCTTCGCGGTGGTTTTGGCGTCGGTGAGAGGTGGTGGCCGTGAGCTTTGTGCTTCTGGTGTGAGTGTTGTGCGTCCCTTTCTGGCAGTGAGCCTTGTGAGGGTGGTTCCAGACGTGATTGCTGTGTGCATATCGGCTTCTGGTGAGTGGTTCAGGCGAGGCATTGGCGAGGCTGCTGGTTGTAAGCTCCCTGGCCGTGAGTCTTGAGCTTTGTGTTGTGTCCGGTGGGTTCTGGCCGTGGGCGTGAGGTTCTGGCCGAGAGTGAGTACTGTGTGTGCTTCACTGTGGGTTCTTGCTGAGTGAGTTCTGCCATGTCCTTTCGACACCTTTCGGTCTTTGCCAAGGTTTCTCCATGACGTAGATTGGGGAACAGCAGATCTGAGTCTGACTTGATATCCTTTTGATATTAGTATTATATTCGTATATTGTGTATTTGCATTTGTCTTTGTTTTGCAGGTATACATGGCGATGCCAATGCGGATACCCTCCTAACACTAGTGAAAGATTCTTGAAAGATCGACTTTTTTTTTAAATTATTTACTTTTTTCTTCATTTTTTGGTATATTGATATGTATGCATTTTTTATAAAATAGTTCGTCTAAGTAAAAATATTATTTCTAAAATTTCGAAAGTATGATATAAATCCATATCATATTTTTAGTATCCACTTAGGTTTAAGAGATAAGTTTAATTTGAACTTTTTCTCCACCACGCATTTGACTCAAGCGACTTATCTAATAATTTTTCAGTTTCAAACAAATTCATCAATCCATGCACACTTAATTATAATTAATGATAAGATAAAGTACTATTAGTGACGAACCTTAGTTGGAGGTTAGAGTCCAATTATACATCAAAAAACATTAGTTTCAATTTTAAAATTCATTTGATAATTTCTAAATCGTGTATGGTGTGTTTACTTTCTTTGCGTGATTATGTCATTTGGTGTTGGAAAATGCTAGTATGAATCCGGTGTGGATCCCACTTATGGACTAATTATATGATTGACTTAAAATATTTGATATGTTATTTTATGTATTTTTCGTTTAAAAAATTATATTTTAATATTTGGTTATTATATAAGTAGGGGTCAAACAGATACATACAAGTTGTGTAGCTATGTATTGACCACTGTATAGGCGTATACGCTAGGGATTCTTCGTTACGAAAAACAAAGTTTATTGTCAACTTTTTATTTAGTTAATGGGTTGGTGGAATGAAATAAAATATCACCGAATAATAGCGACAGTTTCCTCAGCTACGCCTTGTGCGGAGATCTCTCTGGACATTAACGAAAATCTCTCTGGACACTTCCATGGGAAGTAGGGTTTTCTTTGTTGTATAAAATTTCTTTCGATGTGTATCTTAAGAAAAAATAACAATGATTTCAAAATAATTTTTATGTCGATGCGAGATTTGTAATATCCGTCCTTAAGACAATATTGCCCCGCTATGGTGCTAACGGTTTGCTATGTCAATTTGTCTCCCAAGATACAACGACTATGACTTGTTATATGAGCATTCCAAATCACAAGTCCTCAAACCACATAGGTTCAAAGCACTCAATTTGATGAACAACAAATGCTCTCAAATTTCAGTAAAAAATATGAATGAATTTCGAAAATTCTCTTCTCAAACAAGTGGGGTTATGTTGTTTATATAGTAGACCAAAAAACCAAGTCCAAAGGACACTATTTGGAGGCAATATTTGGCCAAAAATCGCACCCCAAACATAAATGGACAAACCATTTCATAAATCTGAAACAGGGCTTGATCGATCGAGCTCCTGTAGCAACGCACCAGAAAAATTCTGGTCCGATTGAGCAGCAAATTTTTTTTATTTTAATTCAATTTCCAACAATCCCCCACATGAATTAAATTAATGCATGTATGCAATTAAGTGCTTTGACGAACTATTATGACATCTGGAGAGATAGCTTGCGGCTTTGAATCTTCCGTACTAGTATTCAATCGGATTTACTTGACTTAATAGTGAACTTATAGTCTTGAACTTTTTAGTCGTTTGTGTAAACCAAGACAATTGAACCCACACCATAACAATTCTAACATCCGTATTGGTTTCTTAAGGTTTTGTCCGTTTTGGCCATGGACCACGCTTGGTTTCATAAGTGCTTTACATTCTTTGAAGCGGCCACACTTCTCACTTACGTAGGTGATCTCCTAGAAGAGTATCCCGCTGTACTCCAACATATTCTAATATGTCTTAGGAATCATTAAAAGCCTTTTGCCTATCATGTACCCTTTTTGCAGGCTACACCCCTTACATAGGAATGTGTCGGAGATTAATTCTCCAAGGTGTTTATACAATCTTGTAGTTTGGTTGTCCCTTTTGAACCTATATCTTGGGATCTCCAGTCACATAGGTTGGGTATCCACCACAAGATTTTGATTATAGGGTTTTAATCCCCTTCCCTCGATAAACTATATACTTGATCTCTAGGCAAGCCTTTCGTGAGCGGATCCGCAGTATTTTCCTTTGACTTCACGTAGTCAATGGACATAATGCCATTTGAGATCAACTGTTTAATAGTATTGTGTCTACGACGTATATGTCTAGACTTACCATTATACATGCTATTATGTGCCCTTCTTATAGCTGACTGGCTATCACAATGTATTTTAATTGCAGGCACCTATTTTTCCCAACAAGGAATTTCTTCCAAGAAACTTCTAAGCCATTCGGTTTTTTCTCCCGCTTTATCCAAAGCTATGAATCCAGATTCCATAGTGGATCTAGTTATACAAGTTTGCTTGGTAGATTTCCACGACACCGCAGTCCCTCCAATGGTAAACACATAACCACTTGTCGACTTGGAGTCTTGAGTGTCCGATATCCAATTTGCATCACTGTATCCTTCCAATACAGCAGGATATCTTGTATAGTACAATCCATAGTTCATGGTGTATCTTAAATATTTAAGTACCATCATCAATGCTTTCCAATGGTCATTGTTTGGATTGCTCGTGAATCTACTTAGTTTGCCAACCACATATGCAATATCAGGACGTGTACAGTTCATGAGATACATGAAACTGCCAATAATTATAAAATTTTATAATTATGAACTAGACTTGGACATGATTTAGGCGATCTTTGGAACGTTTGAGCCTTTCAAGCCTACATTGACTACATTTATCCCTAGTGTCCAACTTTGAACTTGATTGAATAAGAATGGAAATTAGCCACCATTCAACTTTTGTTGATAAACTCATTATACCTACATTGTTTAGACAAAAAAATGAAAAAAATTATATTTACCCCAAGGGAGTATAATGAATCTCATTAGATGCACATAAATGGCTATATTTGATGAGCTTATTGTGACAAGAATTTATGAATGAGAAAAGAAAATGATAGAGAAAGCCTTGAAAAAAAATGACTAAATAAGACCCAAAGCGGGCAAGGCTAAAAGAAAAGAAAGAGAAATTCGATATATGCTACATAAAAATGCTTTACATGATGTACTATCTTCATTGTGCTTATCCTATCTTTTCTCTGTAACCGACACCAAAAGGCCTAACATTATAAGCTTGAAAAGTCCTTTTGATCAAAGTCTAGGAATTGATTACATTAGTAGAGAAGTGCTTGAAAACTAGGCATATGAGATACTCGATGATAATCTTGATTGTTATTGATTAACACTGTTTTCATCTATGATGATTGTATGATACTTGGGATTGACAACAGCACACACACACGTTCCGAATTTGAGACTGTTATTTGACTTAAGGAGAAAACACTTCGTATCCAACGATTTGAGGCATTCTTGTTGTGGTATGAGTAAAAGTTCTGAGATAAACACATGAGCACGAAATAATCCATGTCACTTATCTGTTGTGAATTCACTGTTTTTAATCCTATTCTTGCTCAAGGACGATCAAGAGTTAAGTTAGGGGGAGTTGATAATGGTCATTTTTACACTTATATTTGCATATATGTCTTGCGATTTTTATAGTGATTCTTCGAAGATTTTATGCTTTTGGTTGTGTTTTGTTATATTTCCAAGAATCCGGTAGAAGTGCAAGAAATGCTTGAAAAACCCCATTTTATGGACTGGAATGTGAAAATGGAACAAGACAAGTCAAGCCATTGGAAAATAAGTGAAAAAGCTCGATTTGATGATGAAAGAAGAATGCGATCGATCGCATGTACCAAGAGATCGATCGCCTGAAGCCAGAAATGTGACAGAAATTTGAAGCAAGAGGCGATCGATCTCCTATAGGAAGTGATCGATCGTATATGGGTAGAACACATATGCGATCGATATCACAAGAGACCGATCACCTAAGAGAAAGAATTGAAGGCAATCGATCGCCACACACGAAGCGATCGATCGCAAGCAGAGTCCTAAACGAGAAAAATTCCTTATTTAAATTTTGGGCTATATTTGGTACCATATTTGGTTGGGCTAGTGAATGGGAGTATAAAAGGGAGTTTTGAGGTCAAAAATAGTCTTCTCACCTCTTAATAGCAGCCTACCATTGGGAGGAGGATTCAAAGCAACGCAGCTAGAGACGAGAACATCGGATCGACGCACGGTTTCAACATCGAATGTTTATACGTATTTATGAACTTTTGTTTTAGTTTTATTTCCGTTTTTCAATGTTTATAATGTTGTTCGATGTTATAAATTATTGTTTTTTCGTTAATATGCTAGGCTAAGTTTGTTATCGAGACAATGAGATCTTGTGTATGAACCCACATTTTTAATTCTAGTTTTTGATTGAGTTATTGTTATTTTTGAGTTTGTGTTATGCTTTTAATGCTTTTAAGGGATTAACTACCATTTGAATGATGTTAGTTTACAATTGAGATCGAGAGATGATATTGTAATACAGAACCAATTACATAAACCATGGATTTCAGACTGAGATCGAGAGATGAAGTCAAATACACGAGTGATAGCTATAGATATCTAGTAATCGAAAACTAAGGTTTTCATAGAACGTATGCAACGTTGATTTGTTAAATAAGTGAACGAGAGTTACTTACTGAAATTAGGTTTAATATAGCTCGAGAGAGTGTATTAGATATAACTGGAAAACTTGTCACCTTAGATGCATTAGTTTTAATTGGAACTAGTAGATGAATTGTGGGGGATTACTCAAGTGAACCGAAGTCTCGATATTTAGATCATTATACTAAAACTTGACACCGTACACTTACGGTACACAATCGCTACACTGGAATTAATTGTTTAAAATAATAGCGATTGTGTTCACAATCAAGTTTGTTGTTTTGCTGTTCCATTGGGATTGAATGTCCAGTCTTATAATTCTCGAATGACTCATACAACATCTGATACTCATTAATCATGTCTTGCAATGCGTTAGTGAGTTCATTATGTGTAAATTCAAAGATATTATAATCAGTTATCTCACTGTCATCATTGGCCATTAGACAGTGAACTTCTTCGTCTTCACTCTCACTGGATGAGCTGGTAGATTCTTCTGATTCTGACTCTGAATCAGCCCATTTGCTCTTGTTTTCTTCAGCCACCAGTACTTCTGGTCGTTGTCCCTTCAGGATGATCTTCTCTTTTCCTTGGACATCCTATGATCCTTGGATCCTCTCTTCTGATCATCTTTCTTTGGCTTAGGGCAGTCAGCGATAAAATGTCCTGGTTTAAGAAGTTGAAGCAGACGCGATCATCCTCATCCTCATCTCTGTTGTGGTGGACAGGGACTCTGATGAAGTAAGAGCTTTGGTTGGTTGACTGGTACACGGTTCATCTTCAATCCGAATGCCTAGTTCAAACTCGTATGCCTCAGCAAATAGATCATGTAGATCTAACTTGTTTAAATATTTGGATTCTCTCATGGCAATTGTTTTTACATCCCATTCTCTTTGGAGATCTCTCATGACATTTATGGTGACTTCTCTGTTGGATAGATCCTTACCTAGGTTGTTGAGTTCATTGATGATTCCAGTTACTCTTTCATCATACTCACTAAGAGTTTCTTCAGATATCATTTTGATGTTTTCGAACTCCTGTAGAGCGACAGTGAGCTTGTTTTCCTTGGTTTGATCATTCCCTTCACGCAGCTGAGAAATCTTTTCCCAAATGTCTTTAGCAGTTGGATACATCTTGATTTTGTTGAACATGTCTTTGTCCAATATTTTGAACAATATGTCATTAGCCACATTGTCCAGATTTCCTTTTTTATTTTCCTCATTTGTCCAGGATGCTCTGTCCTTTACGACCATCTGAGGTTCACCACTAGTAATGACAGCTGCTGTGTTGATCTTCATGATCTTCATTGGTCCATCAGTTATGACGAACCACATGTCATCGTCTTGAGCACTCAGATGTGCTTACAAATTCTCCAGTCATCGTGTCATCTTTCTTGAACATGTGAATCTTTTTAGTATTTCTCAAGATTGAGAAGACCTTGCTCTGATACCACTTGTTAGGATCGGGGAAATGTTTAGAAGAGGGGGTTGAATAAACACTTGACTCAAATTCGATTTTTCTTTGTTACTACAGACTGTTAAGTACTGCAGTAGCTTCTCAATTAGTTGCAAGTCAACATACACTGATGATAGTGCGGAAAACGTCTGTTGAACTTGTGAGTAGTAATAACTGAATGGTAAATGTAGAAAGTAAATGACACAAGAATTATTTCTGGAAGTTCGAAGCACAACGCTTCTACGTCTCCCCTTCTTTCTTTGCATGAAGGATACACTAGAAGACTTTGAGTAATACAATCCTGTTGTACAACCCCGATTCAGCTGGATTTACCCCGTTACCGGACTGAAACTCCTAGTCTCTCAAATTTTTCAGAGACAATCCGCCTGACAGTTACAAAGAGCTCACTCTTCTATCTTAGAACAAATACAATTGATAGATTGAATAAATCTAAGCACAAATGATACTTAAGCGATCAAATAAAACAATAAGATGTGCTTGTAATTTTGAGCAGATCGATAAGATGAAGTCTTTCGATGATAGTGTTCTGCTCAACTGAATGCTCAAATAAAGTGAATGATTTTTGATCTCGTATGTGCCTTTTATCTCTTGTATCCAACTTTTTGAGCATTTTAAGTTGCACCTATATATAACCATATCTGCCAACAATATATTTCATTTTGTGTGCAACTCTATACTTTGGTCAATATCTGAACAATCTGCAGTTTTCTATTTTAGACACTTTCCCTGCTGGTATGTTCTTTCGGCGCTTGTCAGATAAGATTTTTTTTGTCTATTTTAAGGTAATATTCAGTCCTTTGTCTTTTTCAGCATTAAATTCAACATTAAATGCTTCAATAAATAACCGTTGATTATTTGGACTGGTGAACGAAGCTTACTAACTTAGTCTGATCTGATCTGATCTGCATTGATTTGCGTTGATCTGGTCTGTTTTAATCTGGTTGACATCGATCTGGTCTGTATCGATCCGGTCTGTTTTGTTATTGACTTTATCGGTCTGGTCAGTTTTGTCATCTTTAAAATCCGTAGCCAACATTATATATTATCAAGTTCGGTATTTTTTGGTTGACCAATATTTATTGACGTCAATTTCGAAAATGACAATCGGATGTATTATTTTTTAATTTGAATTTCAATTCGATTTAATTCAAACTATTACACAATGTTATTGCTAACAAAAGTTTTTAAATGATCGATATATATATACTGAATTTTTATGGTATATATTGATATTTTACAAGATTGACTAAAAATGATAAATATTAAAATTATTAGGAAAATAAAAACAAATTTGAGTAAGCAATAATTATATTTGAAATAAATAATTTAAAAAACAAAATAATAGTTTTATTACGATCACACCCCCTATAAAATACATAATTACAAAGACACCTCACCCCCTCTACAAAATTAGGTCAAAATAGTGGTCAAAGTTGACCATGAGCAATTTGGGTTTCCAATAAAAATTAGAGGATGTTTTTGTAATGGCCGTTATTTTTACTAACGGTATTGGAGATCTATGTAATTTTCCAAAGTCGATGATAACTTTATATAAATAGGCTAAAATCAAAGGGATGTAGATGTAATTATCTCGATATTATATAAAATACTCAATTAAATATATGTTGATCAAACAACATATATATAGAATTGTTTGCCTTAAAAAAAAAATTCTAAATGAATAGTAATTATGCGGTTGAGAATATTATTTTTAAGGGTATTATGAAAGAGACAGTTGAGTGGGAAATGAAGAGTGGTAGACTAGGAAAAGGACAACTCTTGCATTGGAAGTGGCAAAAAAGGCGGGGAAATAGAAATATTTGCATTAATTTGAAAAATGAGTTAATAAATCCGAAAAGCTGCGACAGTGGACCTACCTCGAAATCTGTGACAAAGACCGCAGTTTATCCCCTGCTCCCTCCCTTGTGCACAGGTTTATCTTTAATGCGCCACCCTCCCTCTTCATGAATCAAGTCTGTTCTCTCTTTCTGTATCCAATTGAATGTAGTGACGATGATTATAAATTTATATATTAATATTTGGTGGCAATGATAAAAATGTTCTAAAGAATTTATTTTGAGAATCTCTTTTTCTTGGGTTCTGTCAATTTTCTGGTGGAGTCTTGTCTTTCACGTTTTTCAAACCAAAAATTCTCTCTTTCTTCCATAAGCAGCAGCCTATGGAGATTGAAAGAATCTAGGGTTTTGGCATCATTTTCTCCTACTGAAAGCCCATTCTTTCTGAATTTTTTTATTTCTTTAATCTTCACATCTTCTCTAGTATCTGGTTTAGTCTGGGGTTTTTAATTGTTCTTGATTGATTTTACGCTCTACAGTCCCGGACATGATTGAACCTTCTTTTTGGTTGGATTTTTATCGTGATTGCTCTTTTAAAAAGAAGATTTATTTGAATTTTGTCAAAAATGGGCTTGGGTTTCTTTTTTGTCTCGTATGGATAGTTGAAGGTCTGTTGAATCAGTTTTAAGACCTTTTCCTATTTTCTTTCGTTTTCATCCTTTTCTCCTCTCATGCTGTACTGAAATCTGGTATTTTGGGTTCTTGAATCGGGATTTTGTTTCCTTTCGCTTGAACTTATCTCTACTTTTTCCGGGGTTGAGGGAAGTGAGATGGAAGAGGTTGAACAGGTAAACAGTGCAGCTGTTGAAAGTTGCCATGGAGTAATTAATCTCTTATTTCAGACGCAGGATCAAAAACATTACAAGGATTTAGCAGAGAAAACTGGGGAGGCTGTTTTCAAATTTCAGAAAGTTGTCTCTCTTCTAAACTCTAGATGTGGACATGCCAGAGTGAGGAAACTCAAGAAAATTCAAGGTCCTTTCCCCCATTCCATTTTCTTGGAAAATCCACTCTGTAGAACAGATGATCCGCAGCCTAAACCCCTTCAAATCGGCAACCCGTTTCAAGAAACCCGTTTTAATACTAAAAATGATCTTACTCTAGGATGCGCTTCTCTGGACCTGAGCTCCAATGGCAAGAACCCTCTTCAAATCCCCCAACAAACACCATTACCAAACTATCATTTTCTCCAGCAGCAAAGATTCCAACTTCAGCAAATGCAGATGAAACAGCAGGCTGAATTAATGTATAGGCGCTGTAATAGTGGCATTAGCCTGAATTTCGACAGCTCCACCTGCACTCCCAACATGTCATCCACTAGGTCATTTGTCTCTTCACTAAGTGTAGATGGTAGCGTTGCTAACTTAAATGGAAGCTCCTTTAATTTGATTGGCGCCGCTCGTTCCGCCGACCAGACCTCTTATAATCACAGGAAAAGGTGTTTTGGAAATGGAGAGCGCGGGATTGTGAAATGTGGAGGAAGTGGTAGATGTCATTGCTCTAAGAAGAGGTGTCATCTTCCTTTTAAATCGTTAGTTATATATAATATCTTATTATTACATGTTAGTTACTACCTGGAATATTTTGCTCTTTTTTTGTGTTGAAAATTTTGGACATTGTGAACAGGAAGCACAGAGTAAAGAGGTCTATCAAAGTACCTGCTATAAGCAACAAGGTAGCTGATATCCCCTCCGATGAGTATTCTTGGAGGAAATATGGCCAGAAACCAATCAAGGGTTCTCCTCACCCTAGGTATAATTTTAACCAAAAAATTGTTACGACTTCTAACATTTGTTTCTGCATCTGGAACATCACAACATGGTCTTATTCGGCACATCGAATGTTAGATTTTTGTGTCTTATATGTGTGTCTGTTTGTTTGTATTATATGGATGGTAAACATTTATAAGATGGCGGCACGGGAGGGTCTACTTCTTGACCACCCTTCTTTCCAACTGGTTCAGCTAAATTATATTAGCACTATCTGTAATTTCACATAATTAATTTTAAAATATACATTTTGAAATTTATGCTTGGCCATTGGATTACTTTGGAAAGTTTGAAAAATTTCATGATGTTCCATTTTTACTGCCAGGGGATACTACAAATGCAGTAGCATGAGAGGCTGTCCTGCAAGAAAACATGTGGAGAGATGCATAGAGGACCCTACCATGCTCATTGTAACTTATGAAGGCGATCATAACCACCAGAGGTTGCCTTCGCAGTCCGCCAAAGCATGAACAATGTTTCTTTCTTAGTCAAGATTTTGCCTAGGTGTTGCACATGTTGTCTTAGATACTCTTCCAGCTTGCTCGAGCGCTTGAAAAGCTCGTGCACATATACTTGTTTGATTTTTAGGACTTCTAGTGCTGGAAGCTATCAAGATTTGGGAAGATGTTACTTTTTTCTAATGAAAGACTCTATCAATGTCAACTGTGTCTTTTGCAATCAAAGAAATTTAGATCATTCACTAGCTTCTTTAATCTGTAATACAACTTTAAATCTTTAGTTTTATATACATCACATCATTTCCACCTAGAAGAAAAATTCTCGAATCCATGCAGGGTCATACACCTGTGTTGTGGATTATTAAGACATCTATCACAGCACACAGAAAAAGGCCTCATCTTTGTTGCGTTTGCAGAATTTGCTAACCACTTTTGGATTCACTTTCTGATTCACTTTTTTTTCATTGGGCGTAATTATACTTTCAATTGGAACAACTGACTATTGATCCTCGTCTTTTGGTGCTTAGGGTAAGATATTGCTGATTTATATATCCTTGTTATATCCATATTTGGTTTAAGTTATACAATAATTGGATGCAAAA
This sequence comes from Haberlea rhodopensis, assembly GCA_907163345.1. Lineage (NCBI taxonomy): Eukaryota > Viridiplantae > Streptophyta > Magnoliopsida > Lamiales > Gesneriaceae > Haberlea > Haberlea rhodopensis. The sequence goes on from CAJQUN010000037.1 coordinate 1,639,252, forward strand.
ATTCTTTTGTATATATATTTTTTTAATTTACTATTCACATATTATAGATCATTTATTATTAACCTTGCTCTAGGACACTCCAGGGTAGCATTTCTTGTGTTTGCCGGGAAATACTTGTATGAACCGGTTACTGTCATATATCAACACATATAAATATGTATCTATATGTATGTATATGTTCATATGTGTATTGGTGTATGACAGGACCTGATTAATATATTAATTTCTCATGCTTGCCTATGAGAGTCCTGTTTTCAATATTTTGATGAATGTTGGTTTTTCCAATCCTTTAAAAGTTTGCATTCTCTCGAGTTCAATGGGCTTCACTTTAAAAGAACACTCGCTTACCCGCTTAACTCTCTATCTCATGTAAATTGATCAAATTATTTTATGGGAGACTTGCAGGGGCGATCAATCAGGAGAAATGTTTTTCATCCCAATCAGTTTAAGTCCATTTTTAAATAAAATGACAAAAATAGTCATGTAACCCTACGTGTACAATTTGTGCATCACCGGTGCACGCTCAAATGCACCGGTGCACATAGGATTTACGTGCACATGTGTATCACAAACCCATCTAGATAGGTATATTTCATTTTAGATTTCTATTTCTTATCTTTTCAAACCCATTTCTTCATCTTCTTGTTTCTCCAGGCCAAAACAATATTTTTTTTAAGCATAAATAACGCAAAAGGAAAAAAAAGAAAGAAAGTAAAGACGACACAAAAAATTCTTCCCACATCTGTTAAGACATACACATAAAATCAATCGAAAATCAAATAGGTACACGATTAAATGCACCGGTGCACGCTCAAAATTGCACCGGTGCATGCGTGCATCTGGAAGAGAAAATAGCGACGGAGAAGTGCATGCGTGCACCTAAAAGAGAAAAATAGGAGGAGAAGTGCACGCGTCCACCTGGAAGAGAAATAGTGGATGAGAAATTCATTTCATATGGCTGTTTCAACTCATAACTCGTACCATTGAGGGAGAGAGTGCATCGGAAGTGGTGGAAACAGCCGGCGTGCACCTGGAAGAGTTTCTCCGAATAATAGAAAGCATCACATGGAAGTAGGGATGGCAATGGGGCGGGTGTAGACCCTGACCCACATTGAACCCACCACGCCCGGGTGGGTCTGGACCGTTCAACCGGGTTAAGAAGCGGGAGGGTCCAGGGATTGGTCGAACCCGCCCCGCTATACATTTTTACTTTTTAAAAAAAATTTAATATTGAATATACTTTCACTTCTTTGATTGAACAACAAATTGTCATTATTTAATTTTATATCAAAACTCATGTGTTCATGTTAAATATTTAGATTAAAGATAATTTTACAAGGCTTATTATAAATATTTACTAGAGAAAAACATGAAATTCAATCACAAAACTCAAATTTTGTGTTTCAAAATTGATTTCTAGCTTTTTTTTAAAAAAATGGACCCGGGGCGGGGTGGGTAAACCCGCCGGATTTACTGGTCTAGGCGGGGCGGGGCGGGGTGGATCCGGGTTTTTTGTATAGCGAGGTGGTTTATGGGATTGGCCAAACCCGCCCCGTGGCCATCCTACCTGGAAGAGCTTGTGCACCATGGTGAGGTAGGAAGAAAGCTGGCAGCCATTGCTTCCCATTTTCACTTCAGCTCATGGCCTGCGAAGAAGAAATAGATGTGGGATGCGGCAACGACGACGATGGTGCGCGGTGGCGGTGATGAGAGGATTCTGTTGAAGGGGAGAAATGGAGGGAGAAAGGGTTCTGTGTGCCGATGGAAAGAGAGTGTGGGATGATGATATTTATTTAAATAAGGGTTATTTTAGTCAAAATAAAGTAGCTACAATATTACATATTTAGAAATTGGACCTAATTGAATAAACTTTCTTGAAAAGTGTATTTTATATTCAAAGCTGTTTTTTGACCAGATTTAATTAAATAACAGTTTTTAACTGATAGATTTTTGTAATTATCCCTTATTTTACAAACACTTGCTCTTGGTTAGGGATGACAATGGGACGGGTCCAAACCCGGACCCGCAATGAACCTGCCTCGCCGGGACGGGTCTGGACCAGCTTCAACCGGGTGTGGAAGCGGGGCGGAGCCAATCCTGGGATTGGCCGAACCCGCCCCGCAATACATTTTTATTTTTTTTAAAAAAATATGATATTGATTATACATTTTACTTCTTTAATTGAACAATAAAATGTCATTATTTAATTTTATATCAAAATTCATGTGTTCATGTTAAAGAAGTTGGACATTTTGAAGGAAATAAGAGCAAATTAATAAATATTTAGTAGTTTAAAGATAGTTTTGCAATGCTTATTATAAATATTTACTAGAGAAAACATAAAATTTAATCACAAAACTCAACTTTTGTGTTTCAAAATTGATTTCTAGCTAATTTTTTATAAAAAAACAAAAAAAAAACTAGAACCAGGGCGGGGCGGGTAAACACGCCGGGTTCGCGGGTCTAAGCAATGCGGGACGGGTCTGGGTTTTATGTGTAGCGGGGCGGGTCCTAGGATTGGCCAAACCCGTCCCATACCCGACCCGTTGTCATTCCTACTCTTGGTCATGTTTAAAAGGCCAAAAATATATTTTTGTGTGTTATAGATAATTGTCATGATTATAGTTCACAATCCTTATTAAGATAAACTATCTTCATGATTAAGATAAACCATAAAAATTTTATTTTTGCTGACATTTAATACTCGATTTTAGCCCTTAAATATAGATTTTTGTACAAAAAAATGACAATGCTCGGTTCTTACTCGATTTTATGTGCATGCCTTTTTTTTCCTGAAGGTAGTTATTACGTTATAATAATTTTATTTATTGTTGAATTTTCTTTTAAGAAAATGTGATGCTCATTTACATCACTCTCTTCTTTCTCACCATTCCGGTAGATTCTCGATAAATTCATTTCATTTTCCGGTGGTGGATGCATGATTTTTAAGAAGGGGAGACAAAAATTTAAATTAAAAATTTTAGGCCAAAAAAAAATTTAAAAAAGTCAAACTAGAATTTAAGGAGGTAAAACGTAATTTTTAAGGGGCAATTTATAATTTTTTAAGGTAAAATCGCAATTTCTTTTTTAAAAAATATTTTTTTAAGGTAAAAAAATTATTTTTTTGGGGCGAGGGGTACTTGCCCCTTAATAGATCCGACTCTGGAGGTGGCAAATGTGTCAGGTGGCAAATGTGTCATGTGACACAAGGCATGCCACAACCTATTGTTTTATAGTAACAGGCTATGCTGTGCCACGAATATTGACCCACAAATCGTTCCGGCATGGCCCGACCCTTCGGCACGACCTATATTTTTTTTTATAAAAAAAATGTGGCGTCACATAGAATCGGCGCCCTATTGCCTAAGCCAGAGACAGCAATGTATGGGAAGAGGCTCACTTTCTGCCTTCCTCCATACCAATAATGCATGTGATTTCTTCTTTAACCTGTAATTTCCTCTATCTAAATTAATTTTTAATTTAATGTTCAATTCATAATCAATAAAAATGAATATTCCACGTATATTACGGTAATATATTTCTTGTTATACTATTTTTATATTAAATTATTGAAAAAATAAATTATATTTTAAAAATAATTACAAAATTTTTAAAATTAAAAAAATTGAAGTGGGCTTATAGACCACGGGCCTATGAGGGTGGCATAAAAAAGCAAGTTGTGTCAACCCGACACGACACGTACCTCTAATTCGGCACCCCAAATTTTCTATCCCTCACCATCCACGATATGTTAATGAATTTATTTATGAAATTTATAATATTGTAAGTAATATTTACTTGTATTAAGTTGATGCACCCAAAAAGCACACTTTATTAACAAATATTATATTTTATTGTCCATATATGCTTTCAGATAGCATAATTTATGCTAGTGTTCTTGAAGTAGCACAACTCTATTTTATATTACTTTACTAATTAGCTAGAATATAATGGTAAAGCTCTCCAAAAAAGCACAATCCAGTATTTACTAAGTATCGGCATTGGTTTTATCTTTACCTAAAATTGCAAATACTCAATTTTACAATATATAAGATTTTCTGAGAAACTACATGTTTTGATATATGTAATTATCATATGTTCTGATATGCTATAAGCCTCTTAACAGCCCCAGTTCATTATCATTTGGGAACTCAATGGGATTGTGCTGTCATTTATTGAGAAGTTTATGGCAGACATTAACCACTATAGAGTAGCTCCTATAACACCCAAATCATGGCTATATTTTGGGACCAAATGGTAGAAATATATATTTTGGTTTCTGTTTTGTTTATAAACCTGATCCATGGGATAATAACTGATACTTTGTGCGATCATGGTTCGCAAAAACGGTCGCGGAACGGCCGCTCCCGAATGGGAATGACAACTGCCACGATAAATTTTAATGCTGAACGAATGTCTATCTATAATGGCAATTCCACGGTCGTCGGGGAACGGAACGGCGATTCCACGGCTTGGAACTGCCGTTAGGGAATGTTTTAAATTTTTTTAATTTTTTTCATCAAATTTTCCAAATTATCTAAGTTTTTTTTATATTTAATGTTAAAAAATACCACGACAATAACCATGACCGTTCCATGAAATGTCAATGGAACTGGAACATTAGTTTTCACGACGCCCTCTGCGATCGTGTCAGTGAACCATGGCTGTGATACATCAAGAAAGAGTTGTTCTAATTTGATTTAGACAAACGTACAATGGATGGACCTTTGTTCAAACCACAGCTACATGATGATTTATTCTAAGAAGATTTATATCAATTAGCCATGACAAATCTTTGTATTTCAGTGTAATTTTTTGATCTTATAAGAAATCCAACTAAGAAATGTTCTTGTTTTATGTGTTTGTCTTAGATTTTTGTTGTTTAGCCCTTACTTATATGGTTATTATAGCTTGTTCATATTGAGAGAAAATTAATCCACATTTGCAGAGTGATTTGTTTAGCACTCACCACTTAGAGAATGAGATTGAATTGAAGTCAAAGACCAAACCTATTTTTTGGGTTGATAAATTTATTTCATCACTCTTACAACTACAAATTTTGTCGAAATGGTGATCTCTCGTCAACATGAAGGAAGTCGGGTGACAAACCACCAGACTAACATCTGGGTTGTCGGGTGTTGCAAAGTATTTGCGCTGCCGCTATGATTGTTTCGATGTTGTTTCTATAAAATTTTATTTCTCTTGTGTTGCAAAAAAATGAAAACTTAGGTAATTATGATAATTATTTTGGATTCAATAAACTACATCATGCATCTCGATTTAACAATAGACTGATTTTAAGTTATTTTTGTACTTATAAGGTCATTTATTTGTTGAAAGTTCAATTTTTGATTTCGAAAACTTTGCCATGCCATGCTTATTAATATGATGTAAATATCACCAATAAGTGAATTCTGCATTATATTTAAGGTGAATTGTATATAGATCTTCATTAGTTTACACAATTACGAATTCTTCCCCTTTAAACAATAACATCAACCTCCCAATTATGTATTTGTATGTGAAATCATAGGGGAGACGGCTGCAATTTTCTATCCATATGTTATAAATTAGAGGGACTAAATTCGTAATACATATGAGATCCATCCATTATTGTTCAATGTAGAGATCCAAAGTTGAATGAAGTTAACTTTATAGAAGAGACAACTGGATGTTCTCATCCATCCACTCTTCTTGTTTGAAAACTACATGAATTACATGATCATTTTTTGTTTGATTTCATTTAAGTTTCTAGTTTATACTACAGGGAATACCATCCATACACAGATTAAATGTAGAAAAAAATTAATGAACACCAGATAAATATTGATATAATCCATTTATCTGCTGGACAAAGTCAATTACATAATAAGATTTTAATAGAATAATTACCAAGATTATCTTACTTAGTATACAATACATACAAAAAATCATGTATACAATATAGAAAATCGTGATAAGAAGTTGAATGATACACACAATCCATTAGTAGTTTAAACTTGCATATGAAATAAGTACTTAGCAACTATTTGATTTATTTCCTTGCACGGATACGGATATGCAGATACGTGGATATACAGATACGGGTACGATTGCACGGGATTTTTGAAATTTATAGGATACGATACGTCTGGATACGGTAAATTTTATTAATTTATATATATATATATTAATAATATTTGTAAGAAATCAAGTTTCAAGTATGTAATCAACATTAAACACATTAGAAATCAGAATAAAGTTGCAACCTCACCAACTTCACGACAAATGGTAAAATATTAATATAGGACATCTAAAAATTTCAAGTATATAATCAACATTAAACATATTAAGGTGGTTAGAAAATATGGATTAAGCTAAATAATTTAATTTTAATTACAGTTTCAACCCTATTTTTTTTAAAAAATTCGAAAGTTCCTGTATCTAATCTGTGTCGGATACGGTCAGCGGCGTATCTTGACCGTATCCGAAATAAAAACTTAATTTTTATCCTCAGATACACCACGTGGCGTATCCGATACGTATCGATGCCGTATCCGTGCGTATCTGTATTTCAGAAGTATCCGATATTTGACCGTTCGGCGCAACATAGCTTATATCACTTATAAGCCACTTTTGTATTCATGATATGGATTTTAAAGTTACACATTGTCGCAGATCGACTAACATAGTATCACACAATCTAGCATCGCATGTAACTACTTATGGGTCATCACCTACTAGTTTTGATTCTTGCTCTTTATTTTTGCGAAAGGATTACATCTTAAAAAAAAGCGATTAAGTAATCATTTGATAACACAAATATTAGTACGTATTAAGCATTAAATTGTTCGAGAAGAAACATTTCACAAAGCATTATATCGATACCGAATCAGATTTAATATAGAACGTAACATAAAGTAAATTGCCATCAAATACAATGTCTTGAAAGTGGTCATCTTCAACACATTTTGATCCCATAATTTTCCAATCAAATCTCGATGAATTTCTGCGATTCTTGATCCTATGCACCCCTACGCAAGTCTAGTATACTAAAAGACGTTGAAATCGGCATATCGTTAGAAACATTTTCAATTAGTGCCGGAAAACCACAACATGGTCCATAAAAACCGTGCAACGGAGGACTTTGGCTTCCGGACCCGATAACTCTCGAACCGTTAACCTTTACCATTGAAACAAATATCTGTTAGAAAGCTTATGAAATTATCTTGAAGATGCAAAAAACCTCACCTTAATCTGTTCACTCTAGCTCAACTTATTGACAGATCAATCAAGCCCAAAAACACACCATCATCCCCCAACCTCCTATGCTCAACATCCCAATCAATGTCCTCCTCATCAACATTCACCACCGTTGATTAAATCCTATCCCACGGTCCAAATTTAAAATTTTCATTAGCCTGAATCCGCGCAACCGTTACTATCAACCAATTAGCTTTCGTCTTCTGGAGATTAGCCACCGAAGACTTACTATTTAAATCCGCAAAATTTTCTGCAACGGACTCACAGCGAGGCACAATCAGCTACAGACAAGGGCTTCTGTCAAATCCAATAGATCCCTTACCTGATTGATTCTAATCCCCAATCGGTGCAAACCCTAGTCTGGAACTAGAATTCTGAATGGCCTCTGAAGAACCAGTTAGCCCGGTCGTCGCCGAGCCTGTGGCTGAGCCAAACGTCGTCGCCGAGCCGGTGGATGAGCCAAACGTGGTAGCAGAGCCGGCAATTGGGGAAGACCCTCCACCTAAAACCTCCAAAACAAGGAAGGTTGCTGCCAAAGAGCCTAAGGAGAAGAAGGTAGCCGCACCCAGAAAGCGAAGTGCCCCAGCGCACCCTCCGTACTTTGAGGTATCGAGTGGATTGTTTTCTTTTTTGTGGATCTTATTGGTTATTGCAATGAATTGGGATCTAATTATTTTTGTGCGTGCAGATGATAAAAGACGCGATCGTGACTTTGAAGGAGAAGACAGGATCGAGTCAGCCTGCAATTGTGAAGTTTATTGAGGCGAAGCAGAATAATCTGCCGCCTAATTTCAGGAAAATCTTGCTTGTTCAATTGAAGAAGCTTGTGGAGCATGGTAAGCTTGTGAAAGTTAAGAGTTCTTTCAAGCTGCCACCAGTTCGCTCTCCGAAACCGGTTCATAAGAAGCCGTCGGCTGCTGCCAAACCGAAGTCTAATACCCTCGCCAAGAAAAAGCAGGTCACCGTTTCCAAAGCAAAACCGGCTAAAGCTACCCCTGCGAAACCTAAGGCTATTGCCGCATTGAAATCTGAGCCAGCCGCGAAGGCAAAGCCGGTTGCAAAGGCTAAACCTGCCGCGAAGCCGAAGACGGCTGCTCCTGCGAAGGAGGCAGCGACCAAGAGAAAGGCACCGGAGAAATCGAAGACTGAGAAGAAACCTCCATCCAAGGTTGCGAAGAGAACCACGAGGTCGAGTCCGGGAAAGAAGATCACGACAGGGACGGTGGCCGCGAAGAATTCTCTGGCGGTTAAGGTTAAGAAGGCGGCTCCGGGGAAGAAAGCCCCTGGTAAGAAGACTCCAGGAAGAAGCCTAAAGTCGAAAACGGTGAAATCCCCCGCAAAGAAAGCTGCGGCGAAGAAGGGCAAGAAGTGATGATAGGGTATTTTCAGAAAATATGCATGTTTGTAAGGACAGTGTTGTAAATTACGTTGGAACTTTGTAATAAACTTTTCTCTGCATACAGATTGTGATTGACCAATATTTTTAATTACCATTATAGCACTGTCTTCCATTTCCGTCTTGCACTCCGTTCTGCAAAGTTTATTATTGCTTCTGCCCCTCTCCTTTCTTTCTCGCTTGTTATGAAATGTTGGTTGTAGTGTCACCGGATTATATTCAAACATGCCAGGTGCTTCCAATAGAAGGATGCATCTTCTGTAAGCGAGGAAGTTGAAGGGTTGATTCAAGTTTTGTACGCAACAGAGCGAATGTGGGGCTGTGCGCAATGTTTGTCATCTCTCTCCTCTTGTAAGTAGACTCGCAACTTTACTTTCCTTTTTCTTTTCTGCTTTATATAGTTTCATTTTGGGGAAAGGCATCATGGAATTCTCATCCGTGATGACATTTCATATGTAAATAGGGTGCTAACCAGCTTGTGGTATCAGAAATTGTTCTTAGGATCATGTGGTTAACTGGTTTAAAGTTTCCATGTCCATGTGTTCATTTTGGCTGTTATGAATTAGTTAAAGAATTGCTTCATGGCTTACGTTTTGTTCTTAACATCGTGTTGGTTGTTCTTAATTGTGTGCTCTCCTTTTCTTTTCATTTTTGGCACCTGGAATATACAATTATTAAACACCTTTCTATTATTTTGGACCTTTTTGCGGCGTGAACATTACTTGGGGTGGCAGAAAATGCAAACTTCTAGGTTGGGAGAGTGGCCAACATTTAACTCTAGTATGGTACCGAAAGTTACTCTTTGCGGGCACTTATGTGTTTCATAAATGTCTTTACACGAACTACATATTCTTTGCATAGAGAAAGGGAATCAGCAGTCTGTAAATGGTTAAGATGTTGGTATTAAACTGTTATTATCATTGTTATATATTTGGTACTTTGAGATATATGTTGCAAAAGAGGATATAAAATTTGTGTTCTTAGCGGTCACCGATATTCCATGGGAGTAAATCAATTTTATGTCCTTTAGTTTAAAGGAAACAAAGTCTTGAAACTATTGTTCTGGTTTTTATTTTTTTACAAAGGAGGCAATTTTATTCGTGTTGAACTAGCGTCAGCTTATTCAACAATGAACACTTTGAGAGCAGTTTCTGAAGTTCAAGAATCGTTGGTGGTAGTTAATGGGTTGGCCAATCACTGGTCTTGCAGTTAGCTGGCTTTGGCATTGACTTGAAGCCTCAGAAGGCTTGTGAGAAAAGTGAGGAATCACATTTCAGCAAGGCAGAATGTGGATACACGAGAAAAACAGAGGGAGATAAAAGAGCATTTGACCCACTGTCAGTTTTTGGAAAAAAGCAATGGTGGGAGTGAGGAAGGATTCTGGTGGATATTCATCATAGTCAATAGAAGTGAATATGAGAGTGAATTCTTGAAAACTTTTATTGCTTTGTATCACTCAAGTGGATTAATGAAATGTCACCTCAGTGGAGTAGATCGTTAGTGATCGAACCACGCAAAATCGTGCGTTCTTCGCGTCTTGTGTGCTCTGTTCTTCGTCCTTTTCATTCCTCATTTTTCTGTCAAATTTGGTTCTTGAATTGTCTGATGTGTTGGTGTATATTCTGGAGAAATCAATTCATTGTTTGAGGCACGAAGAAGTTTGGACTTGGTTAACAATCAAGGTCTAAATTCATTCATACGAACATTGTTGTTATCAGAATTGATCTAAACAATCTGCTGCGCATTGGAATAAAGATTCACAAGAAGAGCATCATTCTTGATGCTGGACGTGTGTTCTAGAATTTCCCAACAATTCACATTGTTGAGAAGCACTTGAAGTCAGAACATCACATGTGGCGTTGTTCATAAGAGGTACATACAGAGGTTCTTGTGCATCAATGCCTTTATGGAAAGGATTTAGTCACTGTGACTCACCAAAAAAATAAAGTGAATTCTTTATGTTCTTGATCAAATGTTTATATTCTGCGATTATATTTAATTTATGTTATTTGTTATCATATTATATGTTTGCTCCAATTTGGTATTTTCTTGATAGCCTTTTCCGATGGAAGTGTTAGGTTTGTGTAGTTTCTTATCGTCACAGCCTTTCAGTTGAAACAACCAAATTTTAACTCTGGTAGTGTCCACCGTAAGTGTTTTTGAGTCATAACAAGATGCATATTTTATTCTTGATATATTTTGGTTTTTTGTCCTCAGTTTTGTATTATTGTTATTGTTATTCTAACAGCTTCATTGATATTAGCATTCCTAAATGTATATTTCTTCGAGTTATCAAGCTCATAAACTGATGATGTATAAATTTACTTATACCTACACTCTAACCGTTTAAGAAGCGGCTAATTTCCCAATTCCACCAGACTTCCAAAGGTTGTCCACCAGACTTTCAGATGCTGTTTTCTTTTTTAAATTCATGGCTTTGAAATTTGCTCGACTTCCAAAGGTTGTCCACCAGACTTTCAGATGCTGTTTTCTTTTTTAAATTCATGGCTTTGAAATTTGCTCTATATCTTGAAATTTCAACCACAAGTGAGTTTATTGACTGGTTGAAACAAGATGCAATATATAATTTATTTTTTGGGAAGCTGCATCCAAAATCCTCCATTCATAGCCCTTGTCAAATGATTTCATGGTCAAATGCCGTTATGGCTGGCCATATTTCACTAATACTAATGGTGAAAACACAGGGCTGTAAGCAGTTTCCATCTGTGTTTAATGTCAAATATGATTGATGACTGAGTATACTCACCGTTCGACAACTCTGCATTTGCTTGTTCTGATCTCTGAATAAATAGAAGTATAGGATTTTTATCCATTGTGATGTTAAGACTTGGTTTATTTTGTACTTGTCTCTTCTCAGTCTTGAGTCATTTCATTTCCTTTTACTGCCTCTTTATTGAATATGGTATACTTTGTTGCTAATATGTGGCAATATGGTCTTCACATTTTTCGGTTGCATTGGAAGGAACAAACTTAGCAACTCAACTCACGTGCAAATCTATCCTGGCCTAAATTTGCAATCGGAACGGGTTGGATCAGCCGTATGGTGGCATAGGGTAACCTGATCGTCACAAGAAATCTGCTGTATTGAAGCCACTTAAAGGGGGCAATTATAGCATCTGGCAACAATGTTCATGCTTATGTGAAACCAAGTGGCGCATAAATTGATGACCATAGCATCTGGTAATTGTTAGAGAATAAATAATAAATTGTCCAATCTCTCTACAAGCTCGGGCTTTTAGATGAGACGACAATTCTTTATGGTATCAGAGCCTCTGGCTAATGCCAATGTCCTGAGTTCAAAACTCACAAACAACAATTTCACCCACATTAAATATTCACTTGATGGGCTCCCAAAAAAAAAAGGAACAAATCGGCCCACAAGTGAGGGGGAATGTTAGAGAATAAATAATAAATTGTTCAATTTCTCTATAACCTCGGGCTTTTAGATGAGACGGCAACTCTTTATGGTATCAGAGCCATTGTGAACTCTCTGCTACATTTCTAATCACCCTTCTCACTTTGCTCCTCTGCCAGCTTTACCTATCATGTCTACGTTATCTCTAAACGTAGGAAATTTCATCACTCTTAAACTCACCTCCAATAACTACCACCTATGGCGTGAACAAGCTCTTACCCTCGTTGAAAGCCAAGAGCTTGTTGAACATCTCACTAATGAAGATCTTGCTCCTAACAAGTTCAAAACCACAAACCAAAATGGTTCCAACGAAGTTGACAGTTACACCCCTCAACTATCAGAGGAGTTCATAGCATGGCGCAAATCAGATCGCCTCCTTCGAGGATGGATCATTGGCACACTCTCTGAAGAAGCCTTGGGCCTTGTGGTTGGCCTTGACACGGCTCATGCAGTATGGGAAGCACTCAAAGCCGCCTATGCTCAAGACTCACAGGAGCGTGAGTTTTCTCTCAAACAACAAGTGACATACATTCGAAAGGATGATCATACAACAATCACTGAACACATTAGTAAATTCAAGGGCCTTTGTGACAATTTAGCAGCCATTGGAAAACCCATTCCAGACCAAGAAAATTTTTTTTCCCTCCTCACCAGCCTTGGTTCTCATTATGAGACATTCACAACAACCATGCTAAAACCTCCTAGGCCAACCTATTCTGAACTTGTCTCTCAACTCAAAAACTTTGATCAAAGACGCAATTGGTTCTCCAACAACACGGATGTACCAACTCCCACCATCACTCATCAAATGGCCTTCTATGGTCAACAACAACAACGCACACAATCAAACTCCTACTACTATCGTGGCTCACCCCAAAAATTCACATCTAACGGTCGTGGCTTCCAAGCTCAACAACAAAAAAATCAGATCTACCATACTAGTCCTACAACTAACCCACCACGACGTCCCCCTCCACCGGGAGAACGTCGCATGACAACAGCAGAAAGAGATCAGTATCGAGAAGCAGAATGCCAATATTGTGGGATCAAAGGACACATTGCCAAGATATGTTGGTGGGTGCCCAAGAAACTCACACAAGATGAAATCCCGCACGCTCTTGCTGCTCTCACCTTGGACAATACCATCATGGACTACGGACACTTGAGCATCCAATCACATGACAGGTAAGTCAGGTATGTTAACAAACATTAGACAATATTCTGGTGCAGATTCTGTACTAATTGGGGATGGCTCTTCAATGCCTATTCTTGCAATTGGTGACTCCTGCATAAAACAAAGGCACACTACCTTACCTCTAAACAACGTCTTACTCGTCCCTAAATTGAAAAAAAACTTACTCTCTGTAAGTCAAATAACTAGTCAATTTCCGGTTAACTGTGAATTTTCTAATGTCGATTTCTGTGTTAAGGAACGGGGAAACAGGACGAGCAATGATAATAGGGAAACGTAAGGGTGATCTCTATGTTCTGCCTACATCCCCAGAATTGCATTTCTCTCATCGATTCAAATCAGGAACCCCTGATATTTGGCATCAACGCTTAGGACATCCTCAACCACCTGTTATTCATGTGCTCAAGAACAAAGGTCTCATTGATGTCACTGGAATAAAGAAAAATCAAACTTTTTGTGATAATGGTCAACTAGGAAAGATTAGTCGTTTGCCTTTTTCTCATTCTGAACAATTTAGTACTAGTATTTTCGAAAAAATTTATTGCGACTTATGGGGACCTGCTCCCATCTTATCTATTGAAAAATTTAAATATTATGCTTGCTTGGTTGATGATTTCTCCAAATACACTTGGATTATTCCCCTACGTAACAAATCTAATTTCTTTGATGCTTTTATAGTCTTCGAGAAATACGTTACTAGACAGTTTGGTAAGCAAATTAAAATCTTCCATTCAGATGGAGGTGGTGAGTTCATTAACTCCAAGCTATCTGCCCACTTTCTTGCCTTACACTCCTGAACAAACAGGTGTTGTAGAAAGACGTCATAGAACTATAAGAGAATTAGGAATGACTATGTTGTTTCATTGTGGTGCACCTCTATTCCTGTGGATCGAAGCCTTCACCACAGCGGTCTATCTTATGAACCGTCAACCATCGTCTTCTCTTAGCCTCAAAACACCCTACTACGTCCTACATGGAACACATCCAGCTTAGTCATCCCTTCGAGTATTTGGGTCAAAATGCTTTCCATATACTTGGGATACTCGAAAGAACAAATTTGATCCTAAAACGCTTCTATGTGTCTTCATAGGTTATAGCGAAAAACATAAGGCATACAAGTGTTTCCACCCGTCCAGCAAGAAAACCTTTATATCGCGTCATGTTGTCTTTGATGAATTAATCTTTCCTTATAGGCCTAACACTTTATCTTGTTTAGAAAAACATCGACCACATGCCATTAACATTTTTGATTCCTGGCTCCCAAATCCTGATCACGCATCCTCTGTTATTAGCAATGACACATCCACTTCCGCTTCGTATCTACATACTCCTCTGCCTGTTGACAACTCTTCCAAACACATTCCTCTTCAAAATTCAGAAACCTTGGAACTATCACATGACTCATTCCTCACGACATATAGCCAGGATACAAATGATGAAATCCTTAACCATGTTGACTCTCCTGCTATATCTTCCTTGCCAGAAATTAATGAGTCACCCCATGATCCTTTCACAACTCACCCAAGATCAATAGTTACACCAGAAACTACTCATCACGACTCTAACCCTCATATCTACTTGGAACACCCTATGGTAACTCGTTCAAAACTAGGAATTGTGAAACCAAACCCTAAATATGCCTTAAACATTGTTATATCTCCTCATATACCACGAGAGCCCCACAACGTTAAAACTGCTTTGGCTAACCCCGGCTGGAAAGCAGCCATGATTGAAGAACTGCTCTTCATGAAAACAAGACTTGGATACTCGTTCCACGCACCTCTAACATGCATATCATCGGTTCGAAATGGGTGTTTAAAACTAAACTTAAGCCAGACGGTTCTTTGGATCGACTCAAAGCCCGTTTAGTTGCTAAAGGATATCACCAAATTGATGGAGTTGATTACACCGAAACGTTTTCTCCGGTCATCAAACCAGGAACGATTCGCATGATCATAACTATTGCCCTTGTTCAAAAATGGACTATTCGCCAATTGGACGTTAAAAATGCTTTCTTACATGGTCTAATCTCTGAAAATCTTTTTATGCAGCAACCACCATGAATGGCAGATCCACAGCATCCCACGCATGTGTGCAAACTCCAGCGCGCGCTTTATGGTCTAAAGCAAGCTCCACGTGCTTGGTTTGATCGTTTTAGTACATTTCTCATTAAATATGGTTTTTTTTGCAGTTTAGTTGACCCTTCACTGTTTATTTTACACTTGGATTATGGAACACTCATCTTACTCCTCTATGTAGACGATATGTTACTCACTGGATCCACTTCACAATTTGTTTCAAATTTTGTAACTTTATTAACCACCGAATTTGCTATGAAAGATCTCGGGCCCATTCACCACTTTCTTGGAATTGAACTCACACCAGCATCCAATGGTCTACATCTCTCACAGTCCCACTATGCTGTTAGCATACTGGAGCGTGCTCATATGGTTGATTGCAAACCAATGAGCACGCCCCTTGAAGCCAAAATGAAAACATCCACCCAAGATACTCTCTTGGACAATCCAAGCTATTATCGCGGTCTTGTTGGCGCTCTACAATACTTAACACTCACTCGCCCTGATCTCTCTTATAGTGTTAATTATGTTTCCCAATTTATGCATGCCCCGACTATAACACATTTAAAATTTGTTCATCGTATTTTACGATATGTTAAAGGAACAATTGAAATAGGATTGCATTTTTTTTCACATACTACACTTGACTTATCTGCATTCTCAGACGCTGATTGGGCAGGTTGCCCTACCACAAGACGTTCTACCACTGGCTATTGTACTTTCCTTGGGCGGAACCTTATTTCATGGTGTGCAAAGAAACAACATACCATCTCTCGTTCAAGTACAGAAGCCGAATACCGGGCCATGGCTAATACTGCCGCTGAACTTACTTGGTTGTCCTACATTCTCAAAGACCTTCGCATTCCCTTGTCATCAACACCTACTCTCTATTGTGACAATCTCAGTGCCTTACATATGATCGTAAATCCGGTATTCCATGCACGAAGCAAACATAGAGCTGGACTATCATTTTGTTCGCGAAAGGGTTGCTTGTGGTCTCCTTGTCACTCATCACACTCATTCTAAACAACAAGTTGCTGACCTCTTCACTAAGCCTATGTCCAAATCAGCTCTCCTCTACTTCCGGAACAAACTTTGCCTCCAACCCCGGCAAAGTTTGCGGGAGGGTATTAGCAATGACAATTCTTCCAAACAAAGTGAAGCACAAGAAAGGAAAGAAGGCCTCAACAAAATCAATTCTGAAACTGGAAACACACTCAAATCAAGGAATGATCATCCAAAGAAGGAAGTTGGTACTCAAATCAAGGAATGATCATCCAAAGAAGGAAGTTGGCAATGCTGGACTTTATCAACAAAGGCAACCAACGCACATCTAGGACCATAATATCAGGAAGGCAAAAATCATGCACAAATAATGGCCATGAAGATATGAATCTGTGTGATTAAGGGAGCAAATCAACCGAGATCAATCATCACAAATCAAGGAAGCAAATTATGGTCTTGAGTGCTAAGGGTTGATTTATGTATCTTTATATACAAAATTAATTATTGATGGTGGCAGTGTTCACGCTTCTTTTGAATAAAAATCTGGAAGGCATCAGTTGATGTTCCTCAAACTAAATCTGTGTACCTTTATAATTTTTTCTTAGTAACCATATCTTATGAACTTAGCTATGGGCGCTCCGTTGCTTCAAAAACAATATATTACATCACCAGTCACTATGAGATCCAATGGGGATATCATTGGTGGGGAATCACCAAGCCAATTTTATTCGTTTTTCATTCGTTGTTTGTTCCAGTTGCATTTCTGCATACTAACCAACAAGGATTTCTTTGGACTTTATTTTGAATTATGTGCTCTCGTATTCTTTTCATTATAGGCACCTCTGGACTTTATTTGAAAGTTGGTAATACATCACATGCAGTATGATTCATGTCCTTGACATCTCTCAATTTTATTATGCTCAAATTTTGTGAATTCTATTGTGGCCATCGAAGGAGTAATATTCTCTTACAATGAATGTGATTCATGAGTATCAAACTTTCATAAATAATACAATGTCTTCGAAATTACTGGTATCTGCAATACTTGAGATGCTAATCCATGTGAGTGAAGTGAGGTTGTTCGTGGTCTTGAGGCGACAACACCAAATGATTTTTGAGTGGCCCATCTCTACTTGATTCACTTAGCAAAGCTATACATATAGGAATCACATCCATCCTCACTTTTGAGGGGAATCGCATACTTAGCTGACCTTGTTAGCTCTGTTCCTATCAGTTGAGGGGAATGAAGCCTGGTCCGAAATCATCCACATTCTGATCAGAACGATATGATCTGGTATAAACATGCAAATATGGAAAGATTTCGCACCAGATGGCATTCCCCTCAACAAGATTACATACTCTTAACTAAGGTGAGAAAAAAGAGATGGAAACTTCTGATGTTGTGTGTGCAGTATATGTTGCAGTTTTTCATGGCGTCTGGCTTTTTTATATACGCGAGGGATTCTTTTTTTGGTTTCATATGCCATGGAATCCACTTTCACCACCCTTCTGTTCACATTTAGGAATCCGGTTCGTTAAGGATTAAATTGCATTGTGCCGTATGATTTAACACAAATAAATGATTTTTGTATGCTACTTCTTCATGAATACTAGATTCTAATTATCAATATTTCGACATAAGGACGATTTAGATGTGTTAAAATATTCTTGTTTGAAAAAGTGTGGTGTTGACATAGAATAAAAAGGTGGTTGACGTCGTGTTTATTCTCCAGTAAAGGATGTCTTTATCTTCCCACTACGGTAAAAGGGATGCGTATGATTTGCAGAACTCAAGCTTCGATGCCAGTCTTATATGGGAAGCTCACCCCTCTTGATGAGGGCGCTCCCACACACATGTTATATAATATAAACGAATAACGAGTACTTGGTGTTTCTCTAATCAGGTGGTGAAATGCATTTGGAATATAAATACGATAATGAATTCCACTTCCTAATCTTTCATCAAAATTATTTTGATTTTTGACCTGTTATTATAGAGGGAATGATTTATAGTGTACATGAGGGATAGATGATTTGTGTCTCGAATGCATCGTAGAATGGCCAAAAGTGGAATGGAGTATTGCTTCATTAGTCCAAATTCAGGCTTGTAAAGAGTTGAGTAGAGAAATTTCTTACAGAAATTATGTAATATGTGGGGGTATAAATATTTCTGGATGTATCTTTTGGTATAACAATAAAGTACAGTCGATGCGAGATTTGGAATCTTAGTTCTTAAAGCGATAGTGGCCCGCTACGATGCTAATGGCATCAATAACAATTCATTTCCCAAGATATAATGACTATGATGCTTGATAGAGAAGCACTTCAAATCACGAACCCTTAAACAACAAAGGCTTAAATACACTCAAATTTTAAATATGAATGCTATGACGAAGAATGCATAGAATTTTTCTCTCAAAAGTCAAAACACTAAAATCACGAACCCTTAAACAACAAAGTGTGTTTAATCCAACAGGGATTCGCTCTATTTATAATAGACCAAGATATATCATCAAAAGACATCAATTTGAGACACCATTTCATTAAAAACAGCACTTGTGCTCGAAGGAACAAACCCATTCCGCAACTCTGCACAGGACTTGATCCACCACTCCCCTTTTTTTCAACAATCTGTCAGGCGTGATCTACAACAGATTTTTGTTGCCCCGTCTTTTCATTTGTTGTGATCGATCACGCCAACACATGACGATCGATCGCGGCCTCCAGAACCTTCGACGTGAGGATTCTTTTCAATTGATTTTCGATGTTTAATTTAAATTCAATAAGCAACTTTTTTTCCAACAATATGTAGCAAACAATAATCATCGACCTTCAAGACAATTTCCTCATAATAGTATGTGATACATTGCACATCACAAGGTCTAGTTACCTGTTTATATTGTAGTGTTTTTATCGGTTCCTGTCCATAAAGCTTGACAATCAAACATGTTTAAAATTCAAAAAAAGTGAAAAAAAAAAAAAAAAACACATTGCACAAGAACAAAAGTTTCGTTCAATACATATAATTGTTTTAACGAAACTATTTTAACGAATAAGTTATTTGATTTATCAGACAAAACTGAGGAAAGAGGATGATGGCAATAAAATGATATATCCAGTTCTAATCATAATTCGCAAAAACGATCGTGGAACAACAGTTGTCAGGGTAAAGTTACATGCTAAAACGGATGTGTAACTATAATAATAATTTCACGGCCGTCGTCGAACGGAACGTCGATTTCACGGCCCGGAATGACCGTTGCAGAACATTTTTTAATTTTTTTTTAAAATTTTCAATTATTTTTATTTAATAATTTTTCCAAATAACCTAAATTTTTTTATTTTTATTTTAGAAAATGCACGACAATAACAACAACCGTTCAGTGAATTGTCAATGATTGGAACAACAGCTTCCGCGACGCCCTCCGTGATCGTGTCGGCAAACCATGGTTTCAGTTACACATTACTAGCAAAACGGAGATGCGATTCTTCGTTAATGGTTGTATCGGATAATTATTTCATTGTAGTGAAGATTGGCAAATGTAATGACATTTGAGCGCTGATGTAGTGTCATGTCATATGATCAAATGATATTTTTGCTATATCCAGAAAAATATTATTTGGAAGCTTGATTAAAAATTAGTAGGCTGAAATAGAATTATGAAAATATTATGTCCTTTTTTAGGAAAAAGGTGAAATTAGGAGGACGGAGTTGTAATTATCCAAACTTCGGAGGGGGCCGCAATATAAAAACCCCTCAGATTTTTCTCGACTCAGACTCCCGCTCACTCGCGCTTTTGCAGCCCGTACTTCTCCCTTGCTAGATTTCGTGTTTCTTAAACATGTAAGTGAATGTGTAATCCCCGCTTGTTGAATTGAAGTATTTTGGTTTAATTTTACTTATGACGTGTAAAGTTCTTCAATTATTGCTTCTCACCTTGTGTTTTTGTATAATATTTACGGGTCTAGGGTTTGAGCTTCTAAGGTTCGGTTATACTCATCGATATTTAAAGTTTTGTTAGTTTGAAAGGTTTTATGGTACAAAGTCTCGTGTTTGTGTCTTGATTAATTTTTTGAGTAATTGTTTTTTTTTTGAACTTGTGTATTATTTAAATTTTCTGTGTTTTAAATATTTTTTTCATGGAGTGATTGAAAATTCACCTGTTTTGAGTTATGTTTGATGCCACTACATTGTTCCACACTTTCAAATATAATGGTGCTTCTTATTTTGTTGGTAAAAGTTAATTGGTTCTCTCGCCTCACTGTATTAGGGTTGTTTCACATTTAATTGATGACATTATTTCATGTGGAAGTGTATTATAGATTGCTTTTTTTAAAAGGTTTTGCATGTTTCTTTTTATAATTAAGTTAAATGTGTCATCTCCTATGCTCTTCCCTCTTTTGTAACTGTTGGAGTCTTGGAAAGTAGAATGAGGGTAGTGGTAGCTTTCTTAATTTTGGCTTTATAACATTGATTATACTTTGGAGAGGGCATACACTGTTGTTTTCTTTGATTTATAGGTTTTATCAATGGATGTAGTTTGATTTTTTAGTTTTCTCATTCATCTAGTTGCTGGTGATCTTGATATGATTTTGTAAGCAAAGATTTTTTGTTTTGGTTGTGAAAGTTGACTCTGAATTTGCCTTGATCTTGCATATCTGAGTTTTATCCACACAGTTTATCCCTGAATTTATCATTTCAGTAAATGGCGGAGGAAAATTTTGACGGGCAGGACATAGATAATGTGCAAGATGTGGATGATGTGCCCGAGAATTTGAATATTTCAGTAGAAGTTCAAGAAGCTGAAAGTGATTCAAGTTTGGCAGTGGAAAAGAAATGGCCTGGATGGCCTGGAGAAAATGTTTTTAGGATGTTAGTTCCTGTTCAAAGGGTCGGTGGGATCATTGGACGTAAAGGAGAATTTATTAAGAAAATATGCGAGGAAACAAAGGCTCGAATTAAGATTCTTGATGGTCCTCCTGGGACCACTGAGAGAACAGTGAGTCATTGATGCCCTTAATAAAATTATGCAAATGGTCATTCTTGACTCTCCTTAATTTTCTAAATCTTGTTTCTTCTGATGATTTATAGTAATGTTGATCTGGTGATTCTTCCTTTTTTCAACTGCTTGTGCTGATCTTAGAATGGTCTTCCCTTCCCAACACTTGAGGAAGTTATTGGCATTTTATTGCTAATGCTTGCTTTTGCTTTGCTGCAACTTATGTGGGCCCAATGTGCTTGGGCACAAACCATCCTCCGACTTGTACATTTTCTGCTTCTGAATTTGTTCCTGTACAGTCAAGTGGGATCTGTACTGAACAATTGCATGAATTGAAATGTAACTATAGTTCCATCGGAGAACATGTTTATGTTACTAGCTTGTAGGTGGTTTCTGTACTTGCGTTTTACAACTCAACATGTTATAATGTTTATTGTTGCCTAGATTAGCATTCAAAGAAATGCAAATACTCACATCCAACTATAGGCCAGAAACTTCTTTCTACATATATTAAGCCTGAGCGCATCTTTATAGAAACTTAATGAGTTGGGGAGTTAGAAACCTAAAAAACTGTTAAAAATCATTTCTATGATAATTACGGGGAAGAAAATTAACTAAATTCAATCGATGATTGGAACATTGAAAGACTGAACATCTTGGAACAAGTTAAATGATGTCGAATGAAGCATATACATAACCAAAACAATTAACCAAGAGATTATCTTTGTTATGGTGACCAAAATGAATGCATGCAGGTTTCGTCAATTAAGCAAGATTTCTATATATCAAGTGTATTCCGGCCTTCCAACCCGAAGAATCAAAGATCCCGATTGCAGTGATGACTATGAGCGCAAGTGTTGAAATGTTCTGACTCTCTGTCAGATAGATTTTTGTGCCGTCATCTGTTCCAAGAAGCATTTCTCTATATCTGGTAACTTCAGAACTTGGTCGATTGGTGTGTAGCTGAAGTTGTTAACACAGAAAAGTAACATCACCAATGTAATCAAAACATGTTTTACCTAATAATTCATTAGATATTTTGAAAACATTTTAAGAAATGAAGAGTTACCATGACAACTAGTTGAGGAAAGATAACCTAAAACATAAGTTGTCAAAAAAAAAAAAAAAATATATAGACATAGCAAACATAAACATAAAACACATCTATAACTTGATTTTATATCCCCTTTCATGTAATTTAGACCCACATGTTCTCGTTGAAAGTAAATTATTCATTATAAATTGTCTTCTACTTGAAGAAAATAACTGAATCCATGAAACATGGATCTCTTATGAATATGGAATAGACCTTGGCATATAATGGTTAATCTTGGCTCATTCACTATAATATTGCATATATCATGATATTAATGTCCTATCTAATTGATAAGTATGGGTGCCAATACTGTTGAAATTGTGATCTCGATTGATGTATTAATTTTTTAGAGTATTATGTTGTGGGATTCGCTTTAATTATGCATAATGCACAATTAATCTCAGAAGGACTACGTTTGGAAGTGCCTGATATTAGATGACAATGATGTGTCATGTTGCTTAACAGCACCGGAGTTTATAGCATGTCATATATACTTTTTCCCTCATCAATTAAGTTGGGTGTGCTCATGACATGATTTTTCGACACTTCCGCACCTGATTCGTGCGATCAGCTTGCTGATCTATATAGGGATTACCTTTGTATTCCCCTGAACTGTAAAAAATTTGGGAAATACTATGCCAGTTTATAATGTGTTGATTGTGTGTGTAAGTTAATAAAATAGTGTTTGTCCCGGACCCCATAATATTTAGATTACCCGCAGTGCTGGTTATCTCATGCTGCTCATTGATATTTTGTTCTTATTGTACTTCGCAAATGGTCTTTGGCAAGTTTTGCATTTAAAATGATTAATTCATTTGTTTCGTCACCCTTATCAGGTGATGGTTTCAGCAAAGGAAGAGCCAGATCTTTCGATTCCACCTGCCTTGGATGGGCTTCTAAAGATCCATAAACTGGTTATCGATTCAGATTCAGATTCAGCTAACATACCATCGGGTGGAACAGTTTGCACAAGATTACTCGTGGCTGCAAATCAGGCTGGCAGTTTGATTGGCAAGCAAGGTGCCACTATAAAGTCCGTTCAAGATGATTCGAACTGTAACATTCGAGTCCTTGGAGGAGGTAACTTTTTGTGTTTGTATATTGCTATACTTCTGGACTCTCACAGAGTTGTGTGTATAGGAAGTGCACGACAACTAGAAGACAAGATGTATTTTATTGAGCTCTAGATGACAGACTTTTTTATCCTTAGATTATTCAACTTTTAAATTTGGTAGCCAATCATTTCTTGTGTGTTAATTATATTACGCTGTAGTCTCATTGAATTTTTTGAAATCTTCTTTTTAGTTTTTCTTTTTATTTTTTGATACCTGGTTTTACACATATAACCGCTTTCTTCACCTGATATATATATCAAAACCGTTGAAGCTAGGAGCTCTTTCATGAACTTTGCTGTTCATGCATAATTCACCAATTAGAACTCGCTTCTTTGTTTTTAATGATTGATTTTATTTTTGCTTGATGTATTATATGCAGAGAACTTGCCAGTGTTTGCTCTTCCAGATGATAGCTTAGTTGAGATACAGGGGGAACCCTCAGGTGTGCGCAAGGCAGTAGAATTAATTGCCACACATCTGAGGAAATTTTTAGTTGATCGAAGTGTTGTTGGAGTCTTTGAAATGCAGGCAAGTCTCAGGTTCAATCATGTTCTCATGTTCAATGCCTTCCCAGTTCAGACTTGACTCATTTATGCATTACTTCACTTGATCAGATGCAAATGCCAAATCCTCGAGCAGACAGGAACATGCCCCCATCCCAATCATGGGGGCCTCCGCCAGTATTTCCCATGAATCCTGGTGGACATGGTTATGGGTCAAACCTTCCATTTATGACCCAGCAACCACGTCAATATGATGATTACTATCCATCAATGGACATGGACAAGCAGCCTCGGTCAGGCCCACATAGTTATGGCAGGGACATGACACAGGGAGCTTACTCAAATAATGTTCAGCCCCAGCAAGCAGTGATTGCAAAGGTAATATCTGCATCAATCTAAATTCCTACTTTATCAAGTCTTGGAATGTTCAATTATCGTAAGTGGGAGATGTAAGGGCATGCAAATTTTTTATTTTGTTTTATTTTTAATTTTTTGCTTCTTTGCATATTAGTTACTTGCAGGAAGATTTACCGAAGCCAATCATGAATTGGTGTGATGTGTGATTTCCAATACTATTCTTTTTATGAAATTTGAAGTTGGAATCTTAATTCTGTAGTACAATTATTAAAATCATTGGATAAGGGTTGAAAGTCATCTAGAAATTGCTTTTGTTCGACTCACCACTCACAATTTCTTTTTACTTTATTTAGTCCCAACTGTTCTATACACACATTGCACTACTGCTAAACTTCATAATCCGACACAAGGAAAATTCTCTGGTTGTCGAGTAACTGCTGGACTTTTTTCCCTTAAATCTGAGTATCTTTGTTCTGCAGGTCACTCAGAACACCCAAATTCCCCTCTCATATGCAGATGCTGTTGTTGGTGTTAATGGTGCAAATATCAGTTACATTCGCCGTGCTAGTGGTGCAAGTATTGCAATTCAGGAAACAAAGGGTGTTCCTGGTGAGATGACGGTTGAAATAAATGGGTCTGCATCGCAAGTCCAAGCAGCACAACAGTTGATACAGGTATTATCTAATCATTCCCTATATGAAATATGATTGTTCAGCCAGTGATCTTTGGTTTCCTGGTCTGAGTAGCTGACGTAATCTTTGTTGACATCATACTTTTTCATTTTCATTATGTAGAATTCCATTGCTGAGGCTGTAACCAGTGCACAGAATCCTGCTGGAGTAGCTAGTCATGGTTATAATTCTTATTCATCTCATGGTCCTGTCTATAGCTCCCCACCATCAAATGCTGCAGGTCAAGCTGGCCATGCTCCACTTGGAGAATATGGTTCAATATATGGTAATAGTTATGGATATTAGGCATTTTAGCATTAAATAGTGAGGTATTAACTATCTGTGTCAATGTTTGCATTTGAAAAATCCCTTGACCGGTACCGTTTGATGCATTGTGTTGCATGTGATTGTTACCTTTTTCTTCTATATTCTTGTACGTTGTTTCTTCACTGGTTACGAAACAAGAAATTTGTGTTCATTTTATGTTTTACCCCTGGCTTTTCTTTTTCTGATTATCAAATTGGATAATTTGCTAAGGGTGGATTTGGATCGAGAGATTTGAAGCCATGAATTTCAAATCCATTTGATTGTTTGGATGAATTTATGTTTGTGAGTTTCAAATCCACGACTTCCATAATTTATGTAGATGTAACGGTAATTGCGATGTATTTGAAGTACATGCAAGGGACTAAGATGTATGTAATTTCAAATTCATTATTTAAATCCCTATCCAAATCAAATACATTCCTCTATATCAAATTCTTCCCTTCTATCCAAACACAATCTAAATATAAATGTGAAAATTGAATAAAGCTAGGCGTGGATGCAATTTTCTATTATTTTTGATGCTATTTCTCTCTTTTTTCAATGAAAGTACACGTTTTCTTCACAACAACAATAACTAAGCTTTTAATCCCAATAAATATCAAATTTTGATGCGAATTATGCCGCATTCTTATGTCAACGGTTTCTGGTCTGCTAGAATGAATGAATTTTGTTTTCTTTCCGGGTATTGCTTCAGTAACACAACTTAGCAAAGCACCGGCAACAAATAACTTAAAGACGCTTCACGCAAACTCTCTTGCAGCTAAATTAGAAATCTACATGTAAAATCTATGGGCTTTAATTTCATATTCATTTGATTGCCCTTTTGTCTATTCGGCAGCTCTCGCCTCTTGATTGAGTTGTGCGTGTATCAATTGTCTACCTCTTAATTATATATATAAATATTTTTCATCTTAACATTTTAGTCACCAAAATGTTTTAAATACTATAGTAGTCATTAGCCATATAGTTAAGAGTCCATTAGCGATACCAAAGTTTTAGCCAATTGGTTGTCATCCTCACAACAATTAGAAAGACTCAAGTTTGAATTCTACAACTCCCCTCCTCCATGATCCAAAATAAAATCCATTAGCAATATCAAAATATTTGTCTTATGAAATTTAAATTAGACGTGAATTAGAATTGAAGTTCATAACTTGAAAGCTACAAATAGGAGTGTAACAGAGCTAAAAATTATACAATTGATTTAATTAGAATTTAAGTGGAATTCAGTATACTCAAACAACAACATTACACATTGATGAAAAATGTATTTTTCCATATACAATATCTCCTAATTTCAATAAATCTTCTTGTAGTCTTTTTTAGTTTATATAGATAATTAGGGTATTTTGGTCTTCACAATTGGAAAATATACCAATGATCTCCTTCTGCATTTCTAATCCACATTTGACCGAACCTTCTCAATAATATCCCCAAGGTCATCCTCTAATCATCTGCGGCAGCTGTGCCCGCTACTGTTGCCGTGGTTCTTGCCGCTACCCTCCTCTTTCTGTACGACGTAGGCCCAGTAATGCACTCGTGTGTCGCGTAGAATCCATGGATTTTGGCAATTTCATGAGAGCAAACGGACGACCGAAAATACATGACCCAAAGTTATATACAAAGATTTAAATTTCAAGACATTAACGAATATATGCCGATCATATGATATTTTATTAGATCGCTCTCCTAATAGGAATAATTATTATTCTCCAAAAATATATTTTTGAAAATGAAAATGAATTATTAATATTTGGTCATAATATAATGAATTCAAAAAATGAAACCAAATATTACCTATATGTTTCAATATGTTTTGTAATATTATGAATTTTTTAAAAAGAATTTATATTATTTCCGGAGAATTAAGAATGTCTAACATTTAAGTTTACGACTTAGTCAAATTTAATACGTGGCTTAATAAAACTTAGTCGTAAAGCGCTGTACACGCACTCAATGCGCTAGATCACGACCGGAGCATCAGTGCATGACTTAGTAAAGCTTAGTGTGCAAAGACATAAGAAGATTATGTGACATAGGTCCTTACAGAGACGTGCCAACTTTTTTTTTTTTTTTTATAAATATTAAGTCAAGTACATATCCATCAAATACATATCCATTCTCATCACACATCAATAATTGCTAAATCTTTCAAAAACATTGGTTCACCATCTTCTACGCTTCTCTTTGTGTATTTTAACGCGGGCTTTTGTAGTTTGTCCTCTGCGTTTATCCCAACAAATATATACAGAAGTCAAAACCAAAATTGGGTAAAACAGATTTTGAAACAAATGTAATAAGAATAATACCTAGGAACCTTCTGATATTATGATTGGGCTGATATAATGATAAACGGATAATTAAAAATTATGATTCATCATAACTTAATCAAATTCATCAAACGGTGTCCTATGGTATCCTCGAACTACCCTTGATATGTGATGCGTGAATATGCATTAAATTTTGGAATAGATGGCCCTTTTATTATCCTTTATTAAGTAAGTAATATACATGCAATAATGCAACATGTGCCACATATATATATATTGAACGATAATATAATGTTGACAAGCTGCAAAACCTAAACACATGAAAAGGGTTATAAGAAGGATGTGATGACCCCAAATTTTGCATTGACCCAAATCATGTTAGTCATTCAATGGACTTGCCCAAATCTTGTCATTCAATGATATTTAGTGCTTAACACAAATCTTGCCACCATCAAATCCCATTCAACCACCATCCAATCCCATTCAATACAATATAATGACATTTAATGACTTTCTTAAATCATGCCATTAGATTGCCTAAGTTTATAATTTTAAATTCTTCTACATTACCCATTGATTATCACATTCATTACTTACTCAATTTTGAAATGTCATGACCACTCAATTTGCCTATCCAAGTGCATTTTTCCAATCTTGATTAGTCATTCATCTCCTTGATAAAATTATAAACTAAATAGCTAGGATTTATGATCAACTTAAATGTATCTAAATCATGCTCCTAAACTAAAGATGATGACTCCATATGTTCATCACATTAATGACCCCAACTCATGACCTATCAATCCTCTCCACTTAATTGCCTCCCATTGATGACCCCAACTCATGCCCCTCAATCCTCCCTACTTAAATGCCTCCCAATTACATTAACAAATCCACTCATCATTCCACTAAATTCTTACAATTAGGAGCCAACTTAGAGGATCTAACCTCCCCACATTAAAATCACCCTACATCTTGCCAAGAAAAGACTACTCTACACTTAGCATTTTTCAAGAATCATACACTACACACACACAGATACTTCGAAAACTTACAAGGAAGAGAGAAGGAGATTTTCACCATTTTCTCAACCCGAATCTCATCTCAACGTGCTTCGACTGTAAGTGGGCTCTTGTTATATATTCATTTCATTTCTGAAAAATCATAAGTATGTTTTGAAACTCAATCGATTATGTGAATTATGTTGAAACTATGAAATTATGATGTTTTGATGAAAATTATATTTTTGAAGCACTTTAAATATCGAAATCCAATTGGTGGGAATTCCGAGTTCTGTTTCTGTTTCTGACCCTGATGCGGTGGGATTATAACCGCTATTCTGACCTGATACGGTGGTTAACCGTTGTTCTGGAAAGTCCAGACCCTTTATTCGTGGGTGATCCGATGTTCTGACCTTATCTCTAGGAGGGTTAAGTCTAGAGAACTGATATCAGTACCATGAGGAAATTAGAGGATTTAATGTGCTTTACGTATATGAAAAATATTCTGATATGACATGTTCCGTTCTGGCTCTGATTAGAGCAACTCTGTTAAGTTTATGTTTCAGTATTCATATCAGTTTATGCTCCGATTATGATATATGTTTTGGAAAAATTATGAAAAAGTATTATATTGTCACATCGATTGGCCCCCGCTTGCTGGGTGTTTTTCCCAAACACTCACCCCCTTACCTCCCCTCCCAGACAAAGTCGAAGGAGAAGAGATCGAGGAAGAAAGAGAAGAACAATTCTGGGGATGGTGATCCATGATGAGTCTTCAAGAAGATTTACTATATTTATTTACGCTTCCGCAACTTTTATTAAATTCGAGACAATTGTATTTCGTATTTGCAATTGTAATGACAATTTATTGATTTTGGAATAAATAGACTGGTTTTATCATAGATCTGTACACGAGGCTTGTTGTATCTGAATATCATATTTGGATTCAACGCCGGTGTCACACACTCGGGTTTCGGGGCGTGACATTTTAGTGGTATCAGAGCGAAACCAGGTTCCATGATCCCGCTGGGAAAAGATTTTTGGTTGATATAAATCAACCGGATTATAAATCCCGGATCTAATAGACCAACTGTGTAAATCGAAAACAAGTTGGGAATCATGATTTAACAATCTGAAAATAAAATTTATTTACCAAAAAAAAAAAAAAAAAAAAAAAAAACAAATCTGGAAATTAAATAAACGAAGCAACAACCGTGAGCAACCGCCGCGCCGCCGCTGCCCTTCGTCGGAACGTCGACTCACCACCTTGAACGCCTCCCTGAGACGAAGCTACGACACCAGGAATCGAGCTGAATGGAAGGCGTTAGCGTGACCGATTTCGAGATCGAAAGTCGTGCACCCCATACTTGTAATTTTTCCGATTTCCTCACCGCCGACAACCGTTCGACTGCCTCGACAAACAACCATGGCCGAAGATCATAGACGAACAAAAGCCCTCTGTCAATTGCAAAATCCGTTCACTGTTGGATGATCAATCGCCAATCAAACTCTCGTCCTCATGAACCCTAATTCAGCCGAAAATTAGACCTCCGATTTCTCCCTGATTCTAACGCGCAAAATGAATTAAATTCGGGTTAGTGATCCAATTACCATGCATAATAAAAGCCCTCTGCCTTTTCCAACTCACAAACAAAGGAAGGTTGTTAATTGAGGACCGAAAATCTATCCCTTAGAACCCTAAAATGTGGAAATATTCCAAATTCGAATTCCCATCAATCCGAACGTGAAATTTAAATTAATTCGGGGTAAATATTCCACATGACATATATGTTAAAAGCCCTCTGTAAAATTCAAATTAACAACGAGGGAAGGCCTCCGATTTTGAGCTTAAATCACGCTCAAGAACCCTAAATTTTGCAGATTTTCAGCATCCGATTTGACTGACAATTCGAACACGAAATCCCAATTAATTTCGGTATGTCAATCGTAATTGTCTCCATATTAAAAGCCCCTTATTGATTTCGAATTATAAACGAGGTAAGACAATCAATTTCGAGCCACAATTCACGCCCTATAAACCCTAAATGACGAAATTTTTGACCAACGATTTCTCTATCAATTCGAACATATATTTCAAATTAATTTCGGGTTTTTGACCGATATTTAATCCCAACAAAAAACCCCTTGTCAAACTGAAATTATAAATTAGTAAAGTGCTCAATTTCGAAACATGATTTACGCCTCATAAGAACCCTAAATTTCGAAAACTTTCATTACCTATTTAATCGAACTTTCGAACATAAAAATCAAATTAAATTCGTGATCTTGCTCGAAATAATACCAGTAGTAAAATCCCTATGATTTGGACGGATTAAAGATAAGGAAAGGACACCAATTTCGAGCCGTAATTCACGCCCTATAAACCCTAAATTACGAGAACTTCGACCAACGAATTCTCCATCAATCCGAACTCCAAAATCGAATTAATTTCTGAATCTTGCTCGAAATCATGCCAGAAATAAAAGCCCTCTTCTAATTTTAAATTCCAATCGACGATTCATGACGAAATTCAAAACCCTAATTCCAGCCTTATGAACTCTAAAAAAAAAAAAAAATCAAAATAAATTTATATGATTCCCTCATACTTTTAACCCTTACAATTTAAATATATGTATATATATATATAAACTATTACTTTAAGTTTTTAATTGGACAAAACTCTCTCCCTAATTGAGATTAGGTGATATCGAACCGAGCACAGACCGCTAGGATCCGTCGTTTGGGGCAGGAGATGGAACAATCCAAGGAGTCCATAGCAGAGCTTCTAGAGTTTATGGACCATTTGCACGGAGAGGTACAACGGTTTGCCTATTATGACAACCAAACTGAGGAAGATGTCAACGGAGCTAAATAGGAGATCACGAGGCTCACCAATCTCCGTAGAGCTGATATTGATAAAATTCAAACCACGGCAAACCAAAGTGAGAACCTTCAGCAGGAATACAATACCGGTCGAGTGCTAAGAGAGGCTAGGATTATGGCCATCGAGATGCAAATCGAAGAGCTCACCGAGATGAACCATGGGTGTTGCACGATCTCGAAGAGCTGCATGGATCCTCAACAACATGCAAGAGGAGGAAAAGATAGACCCGGTAGAATAAGATGATGATGAGGAATTCGGAGATAGGGACATTATCGCTTAGTTTAAAAGATGTATGCTAATAAAATATAACATATTGCAATTTAATAAGAATATTAAGAATCTTTAGTATTTTATTAATTTCATTTGAATTCATTGGAAACCTTGTTCAACTATCAATAAAATTATTTTATTCAAAGTTGTCTCCATTTTGTCTATCTCGAACATACGCTCGTTTTACCATTGCACAACAATCTTAGAGAGTTACGAATTTGTAGGAAATGGCCGGTCGACCTATCCGTAACAATCGAAACCCCAACTACGCAGTTCCTCCTAACACTAATGAGGAGAGAACGGATGGAGACCAGAATCCTCCACCTCCACAACCCCCGAGGGTGGGTCTGAGCCGCGAAGACTTGATGGCAATAGCCACCATTGTGGCTACAACATTACAAGGCATGGGTAACCCTGCTCACAACCAGCCACAACTGCATCCTGCCTCACCTCCACAAGGAGTCAAGCACCATTATGAGTCTCTTCGTAAGAACAGGGTTCCAACATTTGATGGCAACCCGGATCCCGAAATGGCTCAGAATTGGCTTAAGCAAATAGAAAATCACCATAGACTGCTGGAAGTACCTGAAAACATCAAGGTTGAGATCACAACATCATTTCTCATTGATCAGGCAGGTAAATGGTGGGAAAACGTGTCACCATTGATGGCGGAAACGGGACCAATCACTTGGCAAAGGTTCCGAAACACATTCCTAAAGCAATATTTCCCAGCAGCCGTGCAAATTCAGAAGCTGAGAGAGTTCGAGCACTTGATACAAACTACTGACATGTCGGTGGTAGAATATACCTCAAAGTTCAACTCTCTAGGAACTTATGCACCAACCATTATGGCAGATGAGACCCTGAAACTACATCGCTTCAGGAATGGGTTAAACAGTCGTATCCAATCTGCCCTCGCAATCTATGAAACCACAAACTTTGGAGACTTAATGGGAGCAGCCATAAGGGCTGAAGCGGATATACGACGTCGTGAAGAGGAATTTAAGCGCAAGCGACCTCCCCTTAGCCAACACGCCGCCAATGGTCAGGATTTCAAACGACCAAACCAATCCAATAATCAGCAAGAGGGACGCATATCCACCCCATTCAATCAAAGGATTCCAAAATGTCGGACTTGTGACTTTGCACATACTGGTGAATGTCATAGAAAGACTGGAGCTTGCTTTCGATGTGGGAAGTTCGGACATAGAATTGCCGATTGTCCTGGAGTCGAGAAAATGAGGACAAGTTCAGGAAATAGTGCCCCTCCAAACAAGCCAATGGTGAACAAACCAAATGCTCGGGTCTATGCCATAACCCAAGAGAAAACAGAGGCCATGAACGAAGCCGTGGCAGGTACCATTTTATTAAACAAATTTCTAGTATATGCATTGCTTGATTGTGGTGTCACGCATTCATTATATCCAAGAGGTTCTGAGGAACTAGCACTTAAGCCATATACACCCTTATCTTTTCTAAGGTCAAATTGACTCAAGTTTCGAGGACGAAACTTCCAATAAGGAGGGAGGGATGTGATGACCCCAAATTTTGCATTGACCCAAATCATGTTAGTCATTCAATGGACTTGCCCAAATCTTGTCATTCAATGATATTTAGTGCTTAACACAAATCTTGCCACCATCAAATCCCATTCAACCACCATCCAATCCCATTCAATACAATATAATGACATTTAATGACTTTCTTAAATCATGCCATTAGATTGCCTAAGTTTATAATTTTAAATTCTTCTACATTACCCATTGATTATCACATTCATTACTTACTCAATTTTGAAATGTCATGACCACTCAATTTGCCTATCCAAGTGCATTTTTCCAATCTTGATTAGTCATTCATCTCCTTGATAAAATTATAAACTAAATAGCTAGGATTTATGATCAACTTAAATGTATCTAAATCATGCTCCTAAACTAAAGATGATGACTCCATATGTTCATCACATTAATGACCCCAACTCATGACCTATCAATCCTCTCCACTTAATTGCCTCCCATTGATGACCCCAACTCATGCCCCTCAATCCTCCCTACTTAAATGCCTCCCAATTACATTAACAAATCCACTCATCATTCCACTAAATTCTTACAATTAGGAGCCAACTTAGAGGATCTAACCTCCCCACATTAAAATCACCCTACATCTTGCCAAGAAAAGACTACTCTACACTTAGCATTTTTCAAGAATCATACACTACACACACACAGATACTTCGAAAACTTACAAGGAAGAGAGAAGGAGATTTTCACCATTTTCTCAACCCGAATCTCATCTCAACGTGCTTCGACTGTAAGTGGGCTCTTGTTATATATTCATTTCATTTCTGAAAAATCATAAGTATGTTTTGAAACTCAATCGATTATGTGAATTATGTTGAAACTATGAAATTATGATGTTTTGATGAAAATTATATTTTTGAAGCACTTTAAATATCGAAATCCAATTGGTGGGAATTCCGAGTTCTGTTTCTGTTTCTGACCCTGATGCGGTGGGATTATAACCGCTATTCTGACCTGATACGGTGGTTAACCGTTGTTCTGGAAAGTCCAGACCCTTTATTCGTGGGTGATCCGATGTTCTGACCTTATCTCTAGGAGGGTTAAGTCTAGAGAACTGATATCAGTACCATGAGGAAATTAGAGGATTTAATGTGCTTTACGTATATGAAAAATATTCTGATATGACATGTTCCGTTCTGGCTCTGATTAGAGCAACTCTGTTAAGTTTATGTTTCAGTATTCATATCAGTTTATGCTCCGATTATGATATATGTTTTGGAAAAATTATGAAAAAGTATTATATTGTCACATCGATTGGCCCCCGCTTGCTGGGTGTTTTTCCCAAACACTCACCCCCTTACCTCCCCTCCCAGACAAAGTCGAAGGAGAAGAGATCGAGGAAGAAAGAGAAGAACAATTCTGGGGATGGTGATCCATGATGAGTCTTCAAGAAGATTTACTATATTTATTTACGCTTCCGCAACTTTTATTAAATTCGAGACAATTGTATTTCGTATTTGCAATTGTAATGACAATTTATTGATTTTGGAATAAATAGACTGGTTTTATCATAGATCTGTACACGAGGCTTGTTGTATCTGAATATCATATTTGGATTCAACGCCGGTGTCACACACTCGGGTTTCGGGGCGTGACAAAGGTGAACAAGAAAGCTAAGCAGCCCATCAAAAGTGCAAGGAACCAAATCAATCAAACATACCAGCAAACATGCACACATGATGTGAATGACCATAGAAACTTTATTCTATTAACGCTTGACCAGGGAGGACCAATGTAAGACCTCGAGATTTGATTAAAGTTAATTAAATATAATTTAGAAATTTTATAATAATTAATTTGTAATTAATTAATTAGATGTGAAATTGACAATATAAATGTCAACTGACAATTTAATCAGAACATGACATATTTTTGAAATGGTAAAATAAGCTCCGATAATATTTTAGAAATAAATTATTTAAATGAAGAATTTAATTTTTGGGTTTTTGGAGTGTGTATAAATCTCAATTGTTGACTGTAAATTTAATATATCAGTACATCGGTGTCACTCCGATGTACATAAATGGGTTATGATACAAGTATTAATATGTAATGTTGGTCAATCCCGAAACACATACTAAAACAAGTAAACACACACACATATCAGATTATCTCTTTTTCTTCATTCTCCTCGCGCGCAGCTCGACCACCGCCTGTAAATGGCGTGCGCCCGTCGCCGTCCGGACACCTCCCGGTGCGTCCGACCTACCACCATGTCCCTCACTCAATGGCGCAACTTTCCATGCCAATAAATCACAGTAAGATTTTCTGAATCCCTTATAGCAACAAATTATCGATTTTGATTTTTAGGGTTCTTCCCGTTTTCGATCGATTGCTTCGTTTTAACCATCAATTGTTTCGATTATGCTTGTGCGAAACCTTCCCCTCACCACGACCGATGTTTCCCACCAGTCTCCGCCCCTCCCAGCCGCCGTGAGTTGCCGGAATCGCGCATGCAAGGCCGCGTTTACTGTTCACGCGTTGGTAAATTTCCATTCCAGCCTTTAATTCGAAATTTTGGGCTTCAATGTAAATGTTGATGTTAATTCTTGGATTATTTACTACTGTTGGTTCGAAAATGTACATGCATGTTTGGGAATTATCGATCGATGTTCATGCATGAAGGGTGAATTGCTTAGATAATGTTTTAGCTTGATTAATTAGTGATTGTGGAACTACATGTAATTTCAATGCTTGTGGATTGAGTTCGATATTTTCTCGTTACTGTTTTGGTGGGGGAATAGCTCGGTTTTCATGCTGGTGTTGTAAGAAGAACTTTGAAAACTAGTGTTGAAGAATTAAAGATGGTGTGTATGTTTGATAATATGATGCATGTTTGGAAATCTGATGATATATGGGTGCACAGATCTTGCTTAATGGTTCGATTCAGCCGTTATGTGGGAGATATAAAAAAATTCCTATTCTGGATAAATAATTGAACCAAAAACGTTTAGTTGTTAAGATCTACACTATAGCGAGATATGTATGGGCGATGTAGATGTAACCGTAGAAGTCATGAAAGATTTGCATAAAACTTGAGAAACTAGAATAACAACTAAATGTTGAGGCCAAATATTTTATTGAATTGGGTTTATTGAATTGGGTGATTGGAATCGTATAAAGTTTATCACCGCACCATACTATCAAATTGGCTAAAAATAGCAAGAAGAAACAACAGAGAAAAATAAGGATTACTAGCAATATATAAAAGAAAGCTAAAATATTTCTTATTTTCTTATTTTGTGAATTAAAGAAGAGTTTAGCAAATAGATGAATATAAATGATGTTATTGTATGAATTTTATAGATTAACATATGACATTGGAGCTCCACGAGCTACAAGGACGATATTCATCCTTTAGAAAGAAAAGAATAGGTATATTGCGATCGGTAACATATGACATGTAACTGTATTATTTGATATATGATTTGTTGAACTTACGTGACTTATGTGAAATTACTTGACTATGTAATTTTACTTGAATTATGAGCATTCAGAGTTGATATATCGATGATGAAAATAAATGTTTTGTTAACACATCTTTTTCAATAAATGTACATCGATATATGACTTTCACGTTGGACGTATTAAGTTGCATCATATGAGATTATGATATTGGCATGATGCATTGACACGCGTGGACATTGAGCATGTCATGTTGATTCTACCGATTTTTTCGTTGATACCCTTATCCTTCGTTGGTATCTGTGATGCGTGTCTGGGGATGACGGGCACGCCGATGGCTCGACGGAGAGAGTGAGCTGAGAGATGCCGTAGCGACGAGTGTGCCGACGTCGCCCAGACACGAGGGATGATGGACCGCCGATGGCTCGACTGAGAGAGATGTCGTAGCGACGAACGAGTCGACGACCTGCTCGAGCATGATATTTGATTGATGATATCTTTCTTTGGGACTCCGATGTTCTGGTATCTTGAGATATTTGATAGCTATTCCTTGGATTCCAGACCTTTGCTATCCCGAGATGATTTGTACCATTCATGCTACATTGCATTGCATTGCATGACATCATATATAACATTTTATAGATGCATATTGTATTTACTTGATAGTTTCATATTGGGTTTTGGCTCACCCCTAGAGAGCTGTTGTTGTCTTTGTGTGTGGGCAATGACAGGTATTACAGGTAACTAGGATCCCAGAGAGGGAATGTTCGCTGTAAGTCTTACCTGTGGTTGTTTTCTTTTGTCTTTTCCCAGTCGTAGGATAGTTAAGTATACCAGGGTGTGTCCTGGATAGTATAACTAAGTAAATTGAGTTCATTTCAGTCCAGTCTTGCTTATTTGTGATTATTCAGTGTTTTACTTCCTGCTGATGGTATTGTGTAAATATTTTGAGTATGGAATGTGTGCTGGAGATATATTGTGCAAGCTATGGTATGATGTAAAATTTTTTAGTACGGCTTATGTGCTGGGTGCCTATGATGCATGCTATGGTATTATGTATTTATTTGCTGCACTGGAATATGATTTTGTGCTTTTCATTTTTTTGGTATGTCCCTCGTGCGCGGAGGTCATGCCAAAATTTGAGAGCCACTTGTTGGCAGGACTTTTAAGAACCTAAAAAAAAAAAAAAAATCTTCCGATGTTTACAAATAAATAATCATTGTGTGATAATTAAACACTTGATTAGGAACGGGTCCTCACAAGCATAGACCACCATAGCCAGACAAGGTCCCCTCAAACCATACAGCCTAGGATGAGGTCGAGCAAGGGAGCTGCCTTCCATGCTATTTGAAGGTACGAATACGGATAGATGAGAAACATAAACTGATACAAGATAAGCAAACAAACGAACTATCGAGTTCAAATCCGTACTGAAAGCCATCGAAACCTAAAGGCCCAATAGTCATAACCAAGGCCAAACCTCCAACAAAGCAGACCCAACAAACCAAACTTCCGACACTGGGAATCCAAAAATTGCAGCAAAACCGAAACACAACATATACAAGAGGACTGTGGGAACACCATATTAGCCCAGCATGCATACAAAAACAACAAACAAAAAAACCAGCTGCCCAATACCAAGAATGACACAAACAAAAGATGACACCTGATATCACCTGAATTTGCGGTGACTTGCTTATATCAATAGAGAGGGGGTTCACATCTCTTTCTTCTCCAATGCTCTATAGCAGCAAGGATGTCAGTGAATATCTTTCTGCAATGACCTGAAAAGACGAAGGAACAGTGAGAAGGGTGCCAGAAGTTTTTCCGGCGGATCCCCTCCGACGCTCAAGTCAGGCGAAAGAATAGGAGGAAATATATGCTGTAGGTAAAGGCGATTATAATATATATTAGGCCCAGATTGATACCCCAAACCTGGTATTTATAGGTGGAGACTTAAGAGTTGTATTGCAGCAAGGACTCTTTCCATGTTTATCCAAATCTTACCCAGATATGCCAAGATCTTATGAATACAATCAAATCCATGATATTGTTCCGCAGATCTAGGACTAGGTATCTTGGGGGACTAGTTTCCTTATTGAGCACCCGCCTCAACAAGAAAATGAGAAGAACTCGGCATGGCAGCTCGGGATCCCAAAAGAGGTCGCACAACGAGATGGTGTAGGGGGCATTAGGTCGGCCAAATAGGTCGGACCGTCAGATCGGACGGCATAAAGAGCTCGGAAGGGCAGGCGATGTCTCGCGAAGAGAGGCGAGTAAAATTCATGGAGGGAGGTCGGCTCGTCAGGTGGTGTCTTCATCTTTTAGGGGTATCACAGTCCCCCCTCCCTGTCGAGCTGACGTTGTAGACCAGAAGCTCGGATGTGCTAAGCTATCCTGATGAGCTAATTCTTCAAAATAGCAAAACTTGATTTAGGCGGGAATTTACGGCTAAATATTTTGAATTTTGAATTGAAAATACGATCGTTGGGCTACCCGCCCGATTCTCGAGGCTAATCTAGACCGTACAGCGCATCAGGGATCAACGGCTGGGATTCGTTGAGGTCTCCCTATATATATACCGGTCCGGGTCCCTCATTTTCCACTTTTGCAATTTTCGAAACAGATCGGATCCGACCTCTTTAGCAATCCATTTTTATTTCTGAAAACTCCTAGTTACGTTTTTTCTCAGCTGTTTTTGTTAAAATGTCTTCGCCTGATCAATTGTTTCCTTCCCCTCTAACTGACGAGGAGCTTAAGACGGTAGATCAGTACGGTTCATTTTATCCCGAAGTGATTGCCCTCCCTGAGGGAGTTGAGCCCATTGAAGAAGTGGTGCGTACTGAGGCTCCCCAGGAAGCTGGGACCTCAGCTGAACCCGACCTTCAAATGACTGAGGCCAGCCCTCGTCTTAGACCAGAGTCGCCTCCGGGCAATTATCCCTGGTATGAACTCTATGTTCCTGCCTTGGATGAGTCAGATGAGGCAAAATACGTCAGCTCAGCCAAGCCCCTTCTGATTACGAGTTCATATTCCCTTCCTCTTCTCAACAATCCAACCAACCTCCTAAGGGTTTTTTTTACCTTTTACCGCGGTCAACTAGAAGGGGGTTTACGTTTTCCTCTTCCTGACTTCTTTCAGGAGTTCAGTAGTTTTTACCAGCTAAACCTTAGCCAATTCTCTCCCAACTCCTTCCGAATTTTGTGTAGTCTAGTAGTTATTTTTAAGGCGTTAGGCTTACCTTATGACCACCCCTCTCTCTCTTATTTTTTTCATATCAAGAGATCGGATGAGGGCCCCTGGTATGTCACCAACCGACCTGGCTGTGCATTTGTTGGGGGTTATCCTAGCAAAATCAAAGACTGGAAAAATGAGTTCTTTTTTGTAAAGCCTTCTCAGCCCTGGGCCTGCTGTTCTGATTGGCTTGAACATCTCCCGGCTCTCCCCTCTCCTCCCAAAAATTTCAAAAAGAGCACCTCATTCTTAGATGTAATGAACGCCATAGGAGGTCACTGCTTTAATTCATCTAAGCTGTTGGTGGAGGATCTACTTTGTTTTGCTGGGCTGAGTCCGGCTGATCTGACCTTGAGGGGGAGAGCCGGTACTTGTTCTAGCACGTTTTAACAATTATTTTACTCACAAGTGTTTTTTGTTCGGTGTGACTGAGCTATTCATTTGTTTATACAGAAGACAGAGTTATGAGCTCCTTAGTGTTGAAACCTATTCAGAAAAGGAAAAAAAAACAGGGTCAACCCCAAGCAGCCGAGGGAGTAACTATTGTGGATATAGGAGGTGAGAGTCCTCCCGAGGATGTAGTTCAACTTTCCCAGAAAAGACAGGCTGCTCCAGGGGGCTCATCAGGGTCTACTGCTGTGGAAGCTCAGCCTCTGAGGCAAGTTCAGTCACGTGCCGATCCGTCCGACCTCCCTTCGATGGGCGAGAAAGGAGGTGCACCAGCTCGTGTGGAGAGGTGTCGTGAACGGGTGATGGAAGCTTACCGAGGAGGCGTCAGACTAGTTGGGGAGGGACCGAGCACAGTTGCCTTAGCTGTGGATCGTGACCTTCCTAACACGGAGGATGCCCTTTATATGAGCCAACTGAGCTGGGGGGACCTGATGACCCGAACTGGGAGCCGTCTGACCGAGGCTATGCTCTTGATGGGGGAGTTTACGTCCAGGGCGTCTTTCATCCGAAGACAATCTCTGAAAGATGCCAAGGTCTTTGATAATATGCAAGACACTCTCGCTGAGGCCAAATCTCTTCATGAGAAAGAAATCTCTGAGCTAAAAGCTCAGATTGATAAGAAGACCGTCGCTGAGGCCGAGGCTCGCTCTTTGATCGAGGCCCATAAACGTCAACATGAGGCGGAGCTCCGGGAGCTGCGTAATGAGTTAGCTTTAGCTAAAGGGCTAGCTAACTCTGCTGAGCAGGAACTTGCTAAATCTCTGAAGGAGGCGGCTGAGGAGAAGCAAAAGTCTAAGGAGTTGGTAGGGGAGAAATCCTTACTTTTATTGAGGCTGGTTTTCAGGGATGTCTTAGCCAGATTAAAGAGCATGACTGTCTTGTACCTGACGTCCCTTTGGATTTTCTAGATGTAGAAAAAGTAGCTGCCTCTCTCCCCTCTGATCTATAGATATAATTTTGTAGTCCTTCCGAATTGTTCTTTTCTTTAATGTTAGTTCTGTTTTACCGTTCTTGTCAATTTTGTATGGCGGAGCTTAATTAGATAAGACTTAGTGTGCCGTAACTTGGCCTAGCTTAACCATTCACCATGTAATGGCTAACATTAAACAGGTAGGGCCAAGAACGACATAGCTCGGCCAAGTGTAACAATTTACAACGTGATGACAAACATCAAACAGGTAGGACCAAGCATGACGTAGCTCGGCCTACGTTAATAATTTACCACGTAATGGCAAACATTAAACAGGACCAAGCATGACGTAGCTCGGCCTAGGTTAATAATTCACCACGTAATGGCAAACATTAAACAGGTAGGACCAAGCATGACGTAGCTC
This sequence comes from Haberlea rhodopensis, assembly GCA_907163345.1. Taxonomy (NCBI): domain Eukaryota; kingdom Viridiplantae; phylum Streptophyta; class Magnoliopsida; order Lamiales; family Gesneriaceae; genus Haberlea; species Haberlea rhodopensis. The sequence continues at coordinate 1,681,098 of CAJQUN010000037.1, forward strand.
GGCCTAGGTTAATAATTCACCACCTAATGACAAACATTAAACAGGTAGGACCAAGCATGACGTAGCTCTGCCTAGGTTAATAATTCACCACGTAATGACAAACATTAAATAGGTAGGACCAAGCATGACGTAGCTCGGCCTAGGTTAATAATTCACCACGTAATGACAAACATTAAACAGGTAGGACCAAGCATGACGTAGCTCGGCCTAGGTTAATAATGCACCACCTAATGGCAAATATTAAACAGGTAGGACCAAGCATGACGTAGCTCGGCCTAGGTTAATAATTCACCACGTAATGGCAAACATTAAACAGGTAGGACCAAGCACGACGTAGCTCGGCCTAGGTTAATAATTCACCACCTAATGACAAACATTAAACAGGTAGGACCAAGCATGACGTAGCTCGGTCTAGGTTAATAATTCACCACGTAATGGCAAACATTAAACAGGTAGGACCAAGCATGACGTAGCTCGGCCTAGGTTAATAATGCACCACCTAATGGCAAACATTAAAAGGTAGGACCAAGCATGACATAGCTCGGCCTAGGTTAATAATTCACCACGTCATGGCAAAACCTTTCTCCTGTCATAACCAGGGTTGAGCTCGTCGTAAACATGATCCTGAGGTTGGTTGCACACCCTTGCTCCTGGCGTAACCAGGGCTGAGCTCGTGCTCCTCAGGTAGGGTGAAAACCCTTGCTCCTGGCGTAACCAGGGCTGAACTCGTCGTGAACGTGCACCTGAGGCAGGTTGCACACCCATGCTCCTGGTGTAACCAGGGCTGAGCTCGTGCTCCTGAGGTAGGTTGCACACCCATGCTCCTGGCGAAACCAGGGCTGAGCTCGTGCTCCTGAGGTAGGTTGCACACCCATGCTCCTGGCGTAACCAGGGCTGAGCTCGTGCTCAGGTTGCATACCCTTGCTCCTGGCGTAACCAGGGCTGAGCTCGTGCTCCTCAGGTAGGGTGAAAACCCTTGTTCCTGGTTGTACAATATCTGGCAAAAATTATAAAACTTTGTATAATAAAAGAGTATATCATCCAAAAACAAAACAATCTTTGCTAAAATTTAAAGAGCTGAACTAAGAATAATATTTTCGTAGAAGGTAAGCGTTCCAGGGTCTTTTCAACATCTTCCCATCAGGACCTCTAGGTAGTAAGCTCCTGAGCTTAGCTTTTCAACAATCTTGAAGGGACCCTCCCACATAGGGTCTAGCTTGCCCACTTGAACATCTTGCACCTTTCTTAGTACGAGATCGTCGACCTGGGAAGTTTTCTGAATAACTCGTCTGTTGTACATCCGCGTCACACGATTACAATAGGCTTCTATTCTGATGGCCGCAGCCTCCCTCACTTCTTCAATCAGATCCAGGTCAGCAGCTCTTCTATCGCTGTTTTGTTCATCATAGAAATGCACTCTTGATGATTCCGCTCCAATTTCAGCTGGGAGTACCGCTTCATTTCCGTAGACCATACTGAATGGGGTTTCACCTGTTCCCGTTCTTGGTGTAGTTCGATAGGACCATAGAACATTAGGTAGTTCTTCCACCCAATTTCCTTTGGCTTTTCCTAACCTAGCTTTAATGTTTTGTACTAGAGACCTGTTGGTGACTTCTACCTGACCATTACTCTGAGGATATGCAACAGAAGTGAAAGCCTGATGGATCTTTAACTCTTCACACCATGCCCTGAGCAGAGCTCCTTGGAATTGCCTTCCATTGTCTGAGATGATCTTCCGCGGGACACCAAATCGGGAAACAATGTTTTTCCAGATGAAGTTGAAGACCTCTTTCTCAGTGATTCTGGCTAATGGCTCTGCCTTTACCCACTTAGAGAAATAATCAATGGCTACGATCAAAAATTTCTTCTGAGCTTTACCTGTTGGAAATTGTCCTACTATATCAATGCCCCACTGATCAAACGGGCATGCTGCCACAATGGCTTTCATCATCATCGCTGGATGATGCTGAAGCCTGGAATGTCTTTGACAACTGTCACATGATATAACCATAGCAGCAGAGTCCTTCTGAATTGTAGGCCAGAAATATCCAGCAAGGAGCACCTTCTTTGCCACGAAATATGATCCTAGGTGATTTCCACAGCACCCCTCATGAATTTCCCTTAATACGTAGTCTGATTCTTTTGGACCCAAACAACGCAGAAGTGGTTGGGCAAAAGACCTCTTGTACAAGATTCCTTCGATAAGTATGAATCACTGACTCCTCTTTTTGAGTCTATAAGCTTTTTTGGTATCAGTTGGGAGCTTAGCATTGGTAAGATAATCTAAGAGCTCTTGTCTCCAATCATTCTCTTCCACAAATTCAGATGAGACATCCTGACTAGGAGTTAACTCAATTTGAAACACCACGTCTCTATCTTGCCAAGCGCGGAGAGCACTAGCCATTCTTGCCAAACTGTCGGCCTTTCTATTCTCTTCTCTTGGGATCTGTTTGAATGTTACCTCTAGAAATCCCTCCTTTATTTTTTCTATGGTACTTGCATAATGGATTAGCTTCTCGTTTCTAACCTCATAGGCGCCATTCATTTGTTGGGCTACAAGCTGTGAGTCAGAGAAGACATATATACGCTTAGCTCCGACATTTCGAGCAGCCCTTAATCCAGTCAATACTGCCTCATACTCTGCTTCATTGTTGGAAGCTCGGAAATCCAATCGAACTGCCAAACAAACTTCTTCTCCGGTAGGAGAGATCAGCACAACCCCAATCCCACTTCCCTCATTACAAGAAGAACCATCTACAAATGCTTTCCATAATTCTTCTTTTTCGGGATGCACAGTTTCCGCAATAAAATCTGCTAAGGTCTGAGCTTTGATAGCTGTGTGTGGCTCATACTGTATATCATACTCACCTAGTTCAGTTGTCCATTTAACAAGTCGTCCAGAGATATCCGCGCGGCTGAGTTTTTTTCCCAGGGAACTGTTTGTTAGCACCGTTATAGGATGGGATAGGAAATAAGGCCTGAGTCTCCTAGCTGTGATGATCAACATTAGAGCCAACTTCTCGATCTCCGAATACCTCAGCTCAGCATCCTTCAAGGCATGAGATAAGTAATATATCGGCTGCTGTTCTGATTCCCTTTCTTTGACAAGAACCGAGCTGATTGCTTCCTCAGTCGCTGATAGGTAGACGTATAACCTTTCCGCCTGCAGAGGCTTGGCTAAAATGGGAAGTTCAGCTAAGTATTTTTTCAATTCTTCAAATGCTTCCCCACATTTTTCGTTCCAATCAAATTTGTCAGCCTTCCGGAGTATCTTAAAAAAGGGGAGACTTCTATGAGCTGACCTAGAAATAAATCGTGATAAAGAAACGATTTTTCCTGCCAGGCGTTGCACCTCTTGAAGGTTCTTTGGAGGAGACATCTCACAGATAGCTCTCACCTTTTCTGGATTAGCTTCAATCCCCCTTTCTGTCACTATATAGCCTAGAAATTTTCCGTTTTTTACCCCAACCACACATTTCTGGGGGTTTAACTTTAACCCGTAAGACCTAAGGGTGGAGAAAGTCTCATTCAGATCGGCAATTAGATCGGTACCACTTTTTGATTTTACCAGAATGTCGTCTACATATACTTCCACATTTCGGCCTAGCTGTTTTGAAAACACCTTGTCCATCAAACGTTGGTAAGTAGCTCCTGCATTCTTGAGCCCGAAGGGCATAACAACATAGCAAAAAGTCCCATCTGATGTGACAAAACTAACTTTATCTTGATCTTCTTTAGCCAAAGGGATCTGATGATATCCCTGGTAGGCATCCATTAAGCACAAGTACTGATGTCCTGCTGTTGAATCAACCATCTGATCAATCCTTGGTAATGGGTAACAATCCTTCGGACATGCCTTATTAAGATCTCTGAAGTCTATACACATCCTCCACTTTCCAGAGCTCTTTGGTACTAAGACCACATTTGAGAGCCATGTTGGAAATTGTATTTCTCGGATTTGGCCTGCCCGAAGGAGCTCCTCCACATGCTCTCTTATGACCTTATCCTTTTCAGGTCCAAAATGTCTTTTCTTCTGTTTTACAGGTTGGACTCCCGAGAGCACATTCAAATGATGTTCTAGCACGTCTGGTCTAATTCCTCTTAGATCCCGAGCACTCCAGGCAAAGATATCCTCATTTTTAATTAAACATGAGATGAGATCGGCTTTAATATTTATTTCCAAGTCATTGGCTATTTTTACTTTTTGATCAGTAGAGACGAGCTCAATTATTTCAGGTTCTTCATCCAAGCTGTTGGGAATGCCTTTGTCATTCGGAACACTATACCCAGCTCTTTCAATACAACCAACCTCCCGACGAGCTCGCTTAACGTCTTCTTTTACTTCGTCCACATAACATCTGCGGGCTGTCTTCTGGTCACCACAAAGAACCCCAACTTCTCTACCCATTGGGAATTTTAATTTCTGATAGGTAGAAGCTACCGCCTTGAAGTCCTTCATTGCAGGTCGGCCTAAGATTGCATTATATGATGAAGGTGCCTCTACCACAGTGAAATTAACCACTTTGTTATGCGAGAAATCCCATGACCCAGAGATAAGGGCAGGTTGATCTGTCCAAGTGGTTGAATTGCGTGCCCGGTGAACCCATACAGAGGAGTTGCAATATGTTCATATTTTGACCCCTCTATCTGCATCTTTTCTAAGGTATCTTTGAACAAGACATTGACTGAGCTCCCAGTGTCGATGAAGATCCTTGCTACATCATAGTTAGCTATGGTTATAGTGACCACTAGGGCATCATTGTGTGGTGTTGCAACTCCTTTCAGATCATCAGGCCCGAAGCTTATGACAGGCTCATCCCTTGCAATTAACTCTTCCGATACTTCGAAATTTTCCATTCTTCTACCATGACTTTTCCGAGCTCTGCCCGAGTCTCCATCAGTGGGTCCCCCTGAGATCATATTAATAGTTCCTCGGGTGTGATTATTATCCACCTGTTCGACCCTTCTCCTTTGATTATTATCTGTTTCTTTAGGAGCAATACCCCTTTCACGGGACCTGGTTCGACCCCTATATGGTGTCTTTTCTCTTCTTTTACCTCGGTACCGGCTTCTACCCCGTCCTTTTTGAGAAGGTTCCTGCTTCCTTGTTAGCAGAGTTTTTATTTCAGAGTCTCTTTTGATGATTCTTTCTACCTCATCTTCAAGCTTCTGGCACTCATTCGTTATATGACCGTACTCTCTATGGAATTCACAATACTTATCAGAAATAGGCGTACGGGGCCCGTTATCCGACTTCCTTGGTCTTTCCAGTTTCTTTCTATCATCACATATTTCCATAGCTCTTTCCAAGCTCATGGATAGAGGTATGCGTGATGCAAATTGACTTCTAGTTCGACCACTTTCATCGGCCCTATCAGCAGTTCTTTTCTTGCTCAACTCTAACTTATCCTTCTTTTCTGATGGCCGCTGATCAACCCTTCTCTGTCTCTGAGCATCTTCTAGATTGATATACTTTTCAGCTCTTCCTAGAAGATCGTCATAACTTCGAGGAGGTTTCTTTACCAAGGATTTAAAGAACTCTCCTGCCTTAAGCCCTTGTGTAAAGGTGTTAATAAGGACATCCACCGTTGCAGTGGGGACCTCTAAGGCTGCCCCATTAAAGCGTTGTACGAACTCCCTCAAGGACTCCTGTTCATTCTGCTTGGTAGTGAATAGACTCAAAGAAGTTTTTTGATACCTCTTACTGCTGGCAAACTGGTTTAGAAAAGCCGAACTGAACTCCTCAAAGCAGCTTACAGTGTTTGGTTTAAGTAAATTAAACCACTGTTGTGCCGATCTAACCAGGGTGGTAAGGAAAACACGGCATTTGATCCCATCAGAATACCTATGCAACAGAGCAGCATTCTCAAATCTTCCAAGATGCTCTTCAGGGTCTGTGCTTCCATCATATTCTCCCACTGCAGGTTGTCTGAAATTTGGCGGGAGTTCCTCTCCTAGAATAGTTAGGGAGAATGGACTTTCTCTCCTAGCCACTGGAGTTTGGCCACCAAGATGCTGACCCAATCGCCTTATCTCTCCCCATACAGCTTCCATTGGATCTATTAGCGGAGGCTCTACTTGTGTATCTACCACAGCACCGGCTACCCTATTGTTTTCAGGGACCTGCTCTGGTTGAACAGGCGAAGGCGCCTGATTTGTTTGCGAAGGGGGTGGAGGTTGGTTAGACTCCGTTGGTGGCGGAACCTGGTGCTGGAAAAAAGTATTTCGCATGGTCTGACTGATGAATTGTGCCAGTTGCTCCATAGTCAGATCTCCCACATTCATAACAGATGGAGGTGCTTGATCTTCCTGCTGTGGAGGAACATCTTGATTTTCCATACTGGGATTTAATCTTTCTTCCTGATTCCTCCTGACTCCACGCCCACGTCCACGTCGTCCAGCCATATCAACGTCTTCAATTCAGTAAATTGTTCCCACAGACGGCGCCAATTGATATCACCTGAATTTGCGGTGACTTGCTTATATCAATAGAGAGGGGGTTCACCTCTCTTTCTTCTCCAATGCTCTATAGCAGCAAGGATGTCAGTAAATATCTTTCTGCAATGACCTGAAAAGACGAAGGAACAGTGAGAAGGGTGCCGGAAGTTTTTCCGGCGGATCCCCTCCGACGCTCAAGTCAGGCGAAAGAATATGAGGAAATATATGCTGTAGGTAAAGGCGATTATAATATATATTAGGCCCAGATTGATACCCCAAACCTGGTATTTATAGGCGGAGACTTAAGAGTTGTATTGCAGCAAGGACTCTTTCCATGTTTATCCAAATCTTACCCAGATATGCCAAGATCTTATGAATACAATCAAATCCCTGATATTGCTCCGCAGATCTAGGACTAGGTATCTTGGGGGACTAGTTTCCTTATTGAGCACCCGCCTCAACAAGAAAATGAGAAGAGCTCGGCATGGCAGCTCGGGATCCCAAAAGAGGTCGCACAACGAGATGGTGTAGGGGCATTAGGTCGGCCAAATAGGTCGGACCGTCAGATCGGACGGCATAAAGAGCTCGGAAGGGCAGGCGATGTCTCGCGAAGAGAGACGAGTAAAATTCATGGAGGGAGGTCGGCTCGTCAGGTGGTGTCTTCATCTTTTAGGGGTATCAACACCCAAGAAAACCACAATAAGCAGCTAGGCAGCAGATGGACAAATCGTCATTAAGAAGTGTTAACCCAAATACATAACCAACAAGAGGGGGTTTAGCTAACACAAATACATTCAGATTAAATAAAATAGGTAGATATTTATAGCAAAAGGGGATAAATCAGTTGGCAAACCAAAATGAAGCACTGGAACGCTCGGTATTCTCCCATTGTGCGAGCGTCCCATTGGACAGAGCTCAGAGTGGTCGCCGGTGAGGACGAACGACCACCACCAATGGTGAACCAAGACCTCCACAGAACATCGCTGGAAGCCCTGCCCTGGGGCGAAACCTAAGATCTGCACAAGGAAGATGATCCACAGAGACGACGCTCTCATTTACTGAACCATAGGTTTTTCATAGAGAGAAACTCCGAAATCATACGGGTCTCTTTCCCATCTCACCGCCGCAATTCAATATCTCTCTCGTAATTATATACATAAATATGTCATTACAAGCTTCTGAGATACTACACTTAAAGGACATCAATGTAATCATTCTAAATGATATGTTATGATGAAATATAATACAAAAATTGATGTTCATTGATAGGTGAATCGTACATGCAGTCATAAAGATTAAAAAAGTACTTTTAACCGAGGCATATACATGAGGCTCTTGATTTTTGTATATAAAAGTTAGGGATAATTATATCTACAATCTCTCTACTTTATCGTAATTGCATAAACTTTCCATATGATTTGAAAAATTATAGAAATCTTCTCTCAAGTTATGTTAAAAATTACCGACAAGTCTTTACCTCTATTTTGACCTAAATTTTTAGAGGGGATGCATTTGTAATTATGATATTTTTAGGGTGTGATTATAATGAAATCGTTATTTTATATTTTGAATTGTTTGTTTCAAATACAATTATTACTTACTCAAACCTTTTTTATTTTCCTAATAAATGTTTTTATATTATTTTTCTTCAATCTTGTAAAATATCAATACATATCATAAAAAATTTCAAAATTTATATATATACATCATTTAAAAACTTTTATTAAAAATAAACATTTTGGAATATTTTGAATTAAATCGATTTGTTAGAAATAACAACATTTCAAGAATGCAAAGAAATCCTCGACATTAAAAATAAAAATTATGTTATAGTACACATCGTTTGAAATTTTATCATAACCAATGTCATACTCATTAGGAAAATGTCATTCTGGACCGATATTGCGAACCATATTGAAACAAGCCTCCAATTTTAGAGAGAAAAGGCAAGTGAAATCGATTTTATTACTTTATTACAAAACCTTACAACATTCAAAATGAAAATCAACTTGGAGATATTCAGCCAACAAGAGGAACAAGTCTCAAATTTTAGATAAGAAAAGACAAGTGAGATGACTTTATTACTTAATTACACAAAACCATACAACATCCAAGATTAAAACCAACTTGAAGATATTCAGGTAATGACAGGAACAATAACGACAATATTGTCGCCATTCACCCAAATCCGCACACGGTCACACCTGAAATCAAGGGTCACCGGAGTCCCAACCTTCACAACTATCGCTCTCACGTAATGGTTCTCTCTTTCCACCACCGCAGTCGCCGTGTCTCCATCTTTCCCCACCAATTCTGGCCATGATGCCTTACCTGTCACCAATTCCAAAATTTTGAATCAATTCATCGAGTTTGCATAACTTATATAATCCACAGAAAATTTAGAAAAACGAATAGGAGAGCATCGTGCCTAGACACAGAGAGATATATAGGAGGGCTGCGTGCCTTGAAAATCTGTCACAGATCTTATAACTTGAAAATCTGACATTAGCTTATTTTTCACTTGTTCCGAATAGTTGGTGGTGAAAGGAGAGTAGAGGGACATTAAATAGGAGGCTTCCGATTCACATGAATGCTGACACGTCGCATCTTATCTGCATTGGATTCAATGAGAGCACAAACTACAAAAGACACGTGATAAGAGAAAACCCTAAAAGCCTTTAGCTTATTTTTAGAAATATTTAGCAATTATTGATGTGTGATGGATGGATATACATATTAGATTTTGGTATAAAAATAATATTATATATGTGAATTTCCTTATTGATAATAATCTGAGAAGTTTACATAAATTAATTATGTATCGTGAAGATGATTTTATAGTGAAATACAGTATTAATATTGCTGTTGGTTGACAGTTATTAATTGTTTCACTAGCATAAGGCATGCAAATAATTGATTTAACCTCAAACTATACAAGAAAATCCCCATTATGAAAAGAAGAACAAATACCAATAATCCGTGCTCATCTCCATTTGAGAAGAAAACAGAGCTCCATCAAGAAACTGGCGTTTTGATCTTACATGTTCGCCATTTCTCCAACTTAATTTGCTCATGTATGATGCATTTACATGGAGCTGTGATACGACTACAAAGAGGAGTAGTAGCAAGAGCCGCATGCAGATGAAGTTCATGACCATACAAATAGAGTCAAGGCTTGCTCCAGCAAATGAAATGGAGGATGCTCGAGGATGTAGTGGATAATGCAGAAGGGCAGTATGCTATGTAACAGATTGTGTAGTAGTCTGGCTAAATAAATAAACATAGCAATGTAATTAGTAAGGTGTTAGTCTTGGGTCGAGTACAAAAGTTAGTTACTACAGGGACATGTATATAAAAGGAAGACTTGCATCATAATTGTATTCATTCAACCAATTAATCAATAAACTAATTTCTTCCTCTTCAATATTTCTATCTCCCCAATCCCCAATTCATAGGAGATTAGCGATCTCGAATCCGCTCCATCTTTAATCCTATCAATGGTGCTCTCGTTGATTTCAATTCGCATATCTTCTTGTGAATTGATCACTGTTAGTCGAATTTCAGTGAATTTTCGTTCATGTTTTGAATCAATTTGATCTGTCTACCGAAAATTGTGGAAAAAAAAAATAAAAAAATTTTAATCTGTCAATTGAGCCTGGCGCTTGTTCGATCGTGGCTGTTTGCTCGAAACTTCTACAATAATTGAAGACTTCCAGGTTTTTCGGTCTCAACTCAATACAGGGAAGTTGCTTTCCAAATCATTGCTTGTCATTGATTTTTTTTTGAATCCAAATTGACGTCAACTTGAGTTTCTGTTAGTCAGCTGTTCATAAATTGCTTTCAGTTTTGTTTTCGATCGCATTGTCGGCAATGATCTCGTCTATGTGTGATTGATCGCATTTTTTTTATCCTACGAATTGTCATTGCATTACGTGAAATTGCCGATTTGTGTTGCTTGATTGATCGGTCATCAGAAATTTACCGCATCATCTTGATTGCATTTGTGCGAACAAATTTATTGAATCTTACATTCTGTATCTACTGAAGTCTCCAGTTTATTGTCTCACTCGGCAACCGTCTCTTCATTGATTTTTTTCAATCTTTCGATCATTGTTCTAAATCATTGTATTGAGGAAGAAGTTGCTTTTCTGAATTGATTACCGACACAATTTTGGCTTGAATTGAAGAGCAGGTTTTGAGCACAGATGTAATATTTCCCTTCGTTATTTTTTACTCAATTCGGGAGTTTCCATAATTCATCGTGAGTTCGAGTCTGTTCGTCATCAACGAGAGGAAGCTGGCCTCCTAATGGAAAAGATCGAGAAAAGAGAGAATAGAGAATTTGGGGAACAGAATTATTATTTTTTGTTGAAGAAGAAAGAAAATGAAAGTTCACAATTACAATCTGAATAATAGTTCCCGCTAATTAGTCCCCTTTTATACTACTGCTATACAATGCTGTAACTAATATGTGAGTGAATTATCTATTAAGTATCAATGATATAATCTGCTAATTTGCTTGGTATATTTCCCGTCCGCTTGCTGCGCCTCTGTTCTGTGATGTTTTCTTCACGCTCTTCATTTATATTCGTATCATTACCTGGCGTCTCAAAACTCACCTTGTCCTCAAGGTGAAAAGAAGGATACAAAGATCGAAACCAAGAGACATCTTCCCATGAAGTTTCCTCTAACGGAAGACCCTGCCACTGCACCAAAATCTGTGGTATACAATGAAGTCCACGTTTGATAACACGCTGATCAAGAACAGCCAATGGAGTGATAACAGGATGATTGGCCCAAGAAGGCGAAGGCAGTAGCAAAGTATGAGCAATCTCAGGATTAGGACAAAGTTTCAGCACCGAAATATGAAAAACTGGATGAATTTTACTATGCAATGGAAGCTCCAATTTATATGCAACCAATCCCACACGTTTGATAATTCGAAATGGTCCATAAAACCTCTTACTCAACTTAGTATATTTAGAACCAGCAACCGAAACTTGTCGATGTGGTTGAAGCCGTACATAACACCATTGCCCCTCCTCAAACTGAACATCCCGCCTATGCTTATCAGCTTGGAGCTTCATTCGGACTTGAGCGTGACGCAAGTTGTCCTTCAGCTCAGTCAATAATGTTTGTCTATCTTTCAACATAGTATCCACTGCCTCGACATTGGAAGAACCCAAAAGATAAGAAGGCAGTGATGGTGGAGTGCGACCAAAGACCGCCTCAAAAGGAGACATCGCAATAGCCGAGTGAAAACTAGTATTGTAACATAATTCAGCCCAAATCAAAATTTGACTCCATTTATGCGGCTGATCAGTAACAAAAGAACGTAGATATTGCTCCAAACAACGATTTAGAACCTCTGTCTGTCCGTCTGATTGTGGATGATAGGCACTAGACATTTGCAAGGAAGTACCACTGTGCTTAAAAAGCTCTTGCCAAAATTTGCTCAGGAAAATGGGGTCTCTGTCCGAAACAATTGTTTTGGGAAAAAAATGATGCTTGACAACCATGTTAATGAAAAGAGCAGCCACAGTCACGGCAGTAAACCCACTCTTAAGAGAACCAAAATGTGCATATTTCGTCAAACGATCCACCACAACTAAAATCACTGAGAAACCATTCGAACAAGGAAGGCCAGTAATAAAGTCCATCGCAACATCCTCCCAAACATTTGTAGGAATAGGCAGAGGTTGTAACAACCCTTGCTTTTTGCAGGCTGGTATTTAGTTTGTTGGCACATATGGCAACTAGAAACGTGATTCTTAACATCCGAAGCCATTCCTTGCCAATAAAAACTGGTACGCAAGCGAGACAAGGTTTTTCTGATACCTGCATGACCTGCAAGTGTAGTATTGTGGAACTCAAAGAGGAGACGGGCCTTAAGTGAGGAGGAAGGGCTTAGACAGAGACGTTGGTGTTTATATATCAAACCATCAATCAAACGATAAGGACCATGATTATCTGGTGATGAAGTGGACTTGGTGAACAAGGTTTGATAAAAAGGATCAGTACCAACTTCGTTGCGAAGTTCAGTGAGGAATGTAGAAGTAGGAGTAGTGAAGGCTAGATGGAATGAAGAAGAAGGGTCAAGATTATGGTCGCTAGAGCATCGAGACAATGCATCAGCCACGACATTAAACTTACCCGGTTGATATTTGATCTCAAAATCATACCCCAAAAGTTTAACCAAATAATCAATAAACTAATTTCTTCCTCTCCAATATTTCTATCTCCCCAATCCCCAATTCATAGGAGATTAGCGATCTCGAATCCGCTCCATCTTTAATCCTATCAAGCTGCTTCGCCAAGTTAATCATTTTTGGCAATTACGAACCACATTATCCTGATACATAGGATACATCTTGATCATCAATGTATTCGGATGCCGTCAGTCGTGGTATAGATGGTTCTCTCAAAGCCATAATCATGTTCACGAAATGCTTACTTTGCACTTTAGGGATATGCAAACCTAAGACCCGTTTGAAGTTAGAGATATAGTAAGTATGTGATTGATTAGAGATAAGAGATGATCATAAATAATATAGCGTGATAAATTATATATTATTTGATATGATTTTAAAATGGTGGATTAATGTTATATATTTGTTGTAATAACCAAAATACCATTACTATCATTATTTAATTTGCTTGAGTAAAACTGAAATTTTGGAAGGAAATTTAAATTTCGAGGAAGTAAATTCAAATTTTGGAGGGAATTTAAATTTGTAATATTAAAAAAGGTGGTAATGGCAAAATTTCTATGTTATATAATTTTATTAAATGTTTATATTTTTTTTAAAAGATGACTAAATAGCACGATATATATATATATACCTATACATATATATAAGATATATGTTTATGTGTATTGGTATATATAAGGATCATGCGAATATAAGAATTTTTCATTAATTTATGGTGAACGCGTTGCCAAAATTTTTATTTCACCTTTTTTAAAAAAAAAAAAACTTGATTTCTTATTTTAGAAAAAAAAAACCAATTTTTATTCTCTATTCTTGATTTCCCCCTTTTTAAACTATTTTTTTTGCAACAATGTTTTTAAAATAAACGCTCACTGTGTACTTTTGTTGAACTTTTATTATTTGATTTTTTTAAACATTAAAGTATGTAATAAAATGATATCTACATACTATTTTTTCCTTCAATATATGCTAAATTCGCGAATCTGTTTTTTTAAGAAATATTTTTTTAAATATAATAACATGTAAATAATGGGTTTTATATAATATATTATAAGATTTATAATGATAATGACTTACATAATGACTTATTATGAAACTAACATATCGCATATAAAATATATAAAAAAATTTATTTTAATAATATGGCAATAAAGTTGAACAACATACACTGAAAATCAAGACAATATATAAGTAAACGCAACAAATGATTTCAAAGTCCAGAAAAATGTAAAGGTTTACCTCTAAGGAATATAGGAAATTGGAGATAAGGTTTTTTTTTTTGGCCAATAATTTAGGTATACGAAAATTTAAAGTCAAAGATAACACTTTTTCTTAAAAATTTGAGGATGGTTGAAGTTTTGGAAATGAAGATTGAAGGTATGGATGTTTGAGAATTAATAAACTCCTAGTTTCCACCATAATTTTTAATTTTTTTTTAAAAATTAGCCAGAGATTCTCTCCCACAAGATAGAATTTTATATTTCTTGAATACTTTACCAATTAAATCAATTTTTTTAACAATCCTAACCATGGGGTCGGGGAGACTCGAAATCGACTCATAACAGAAAGATTTGGATGACTAACCAATATATCACTACCTTGTTTCCTAACTAAATCAATATAATAATTACAATGGCATGATAATAATAATTATAATTACAAAACTAAATATCACAACTAAAATATATAAACTTTATCATAACATGTCCAAATTATATGAAATAAATACCTCAAATATCAACAAATAAAAATCTACAAAACAACATAATTGTTAGTGTATGCAACACATAATTTCAAGTATTAAAAAATTTAAATTTATTAGAATTTTATCTTAAATTGGTAAGTATGTTAGCGAATTCATGCCGAAGCGTACAACTTTGGTTCTAGTCTTAATATGCAATTCAATTCTTATGTTTACTTCCAAAACTTATCTCTGAGTTTCAGGGAGTTGGTGTCATTTTACTCATCGTGGTTTTGTTTATAGATATTTTATCCCTTTGTTTGTAAATAAGCATTATATTTTATGTGGTATTGCTAATAGACGTTTTATCTATATGTGGTTTGAAAATAAATATTTTACCCCACGTGGTTTGTAAAATTTAGCATATTGCTCCCTCACTAATCACACGGAGGGATAGTTTTGCACTTTTTCACAAACAACAGAGATGTGAACTGTCTATTTTCAACCTACATGGGGTAAATTGTATGTTTTGGAAATCACATTAATGCCTATTCGCAAACCATACGAGAGGTAAATTACCCATTTTCAATGATCGTAGTATTAAAAAATTATTATGTTTGTACTAAATTTTTAAATTTTATCAAAAAAAACCTATATTTCACAATGTGAGAAACACAATCTTTTTTTTAAAACCTCTTATCAATGTGATTGCTCCTTTCATGAAATATCGAGTAATGCTATATCAAATTTATTGTCAACATATATTTCTGTTAGATCTTCTTGTGGCAGATGAAGTTCTTTTAATAAACTTCTTAACCAAATAGCATGACAAACACAAGAATTTGCTGCCACATATTCCACTCATATGTAGAAAGAGTAACAATAGGTTGTTTTTGAATTCCATGTAAAAACTGAATTTCCCATGAAAATACAAATCGGTAGTGCTTTTTCGATCGTCAATATCACTAGCCTAATCAATATCACTATATCCAACAAGCTTGAAGTCTTGTGAACTAGTGTAAAACATTCCATAACCAGCGTACCTTTAATGTACCGAAGTATTGCCTTGGCCACCTTCAAATGAGAAGTAGCAGGAGCTTCCATATTGTAAGGCCTCTCTACCTTAAGTATGGTTTTTAAGTGCAATAAGAGAACTAAGCATGCATAAATCAGAGTAAGAGTTCATGTTGATGTCCTGAGCTTAAGGGTTACAATGCCAAAAAGTTTCCAAAAAGGAATTAATTACATTCCTATCAAAATGAATGTAAGTCTATGGATTTACTCTACCCTGCGTAGAAACTATACAAAAATTCCCTGTCTTGCTATTCCAGTAGCACTCCTCACAGCTCAAATCATCAACCCTGACTCGAGTCATCCATGCGAAAATGCACCTACAAGGACAACCCCAAACCATGAGCATTTAATAATCCATATTCAACACAATATGATTATAAAGCATACATACATAAACCATAAATACAAAGCATTTCCTGTATTCCAATGCATTTAAAATGTTTCCTTTGGTTGTCCCTGTACTATAACTCATAATCATAATCAATGGATTATATTATGGTTCCACAAATGTCATGACATATAACCATTTCATTAACACCAATAACCAATCCCTAGTCTGTTATAACAGTGTATTTTAATGCACCTCGCTTGTCATGACCGCGTCACTAATACCCCTCGCTTCGACATCAGCGGTATTGGATAACCTCGCTCATTAATGTGACATGCGGCGTTTACCCTCGCTTCAACATTTTAGCGGCAAATATTCTTTCCTCGCTACGATATGACAACGGCAAGTATTCTATCATCGCTTCAAATGACAGCATTTAAAATCAGCACTCGAATATAACCATGATTCATGGGATATGCACCAAGTATTCAACATACATATGCAATCACAATGCATAATTCAACATGTATTTGCATCCACAATGCACAATCCAATATATACTTGCATCCATAATGCACAATCCAATAGGTATATAAAATACATATTACTATTGGGTGCCCGTACGTCTTCTACGTACCTTTCCAAAATATGGAATGTTGCAGGACTTTATCCCCTGCGCTGCATTGCTACATGGGAATGCTCTACACAATTGCACAACACAATAGTAGATACCAATTCATAGTCCACTACCAAAAATCCCATCAAATTACAAAATTTCACATTTTTCTACATTTCAAGCCTCTCAATCGATCGGCCCCCCGAGCTCGATCGATCGAGAGATGCTAGCTTTTGGTACCCAAAATTCTGCCTTCCTCGATCGATCGAGAAGTCTTGTCGATTGATCAGGAGTTTTCACCGATCGATCGAGCCAGGCATTTCTTCCCAAAAAATTTCTGTCATGTGCGATCGATCGAGGCCCCCCGAGCTCTGTATTCGCGAGAAATCTCCATTTTTGAGCATATACCTCATGCTACAATAATACATACCACAAACCATCAAACTTCCACAACTCAACACACATAAAACTCCATTAAACTACCATTTAACTACTCAAACACCAACTTCAACAAAAACACAACCATACATGCCATTTTCTCCAAATCATTACTCAACTCAACTTGAATCTTCAAATATCAACATAACTAGTTTTCTTACCTCTTTGTTCCAATTTCTTAGCAAGAATTAAGCAATGCAAGCACTTGAAATCTCTCCCCTTTTTTTCTTCTTTTGCTCGATGGAAAGGGGTATAGGGGGAGAAGGGTTGAATATGATAGAGGGAAATGAGTGGTGTGGAGAGTGAGTGATAAGGCATGGCATTGAGAGGCATGTGTGTTGATTAATTGTGTGGTGTAGCATGATAGTGATTTAGTTTGTGTCCCGGTATTTAGCATGATGTATTGAAATACACCTACATGATATTTTAAAACATTTACTCAATTAAAATGCATCGTAACAACAATCAACACGTTTTCCAAATTAATGGAAACTAACTCAAATAAATCATGTCAATCATAAATCTCCCAACAAGTATCACAAGCTTTCTAAAATGTATTTCTAGTTGATGCCCACCGCATAACTATACATTTCACCACCATGATTAATTTACACCATATTAATCACATAAACATAATTAATAGCCCAATTGCACATAATTATTTCAGGGATATCACACATTTAGCGACTCACAAGTCCAACACCAAAAAGAATGTTTGGTCTGGTACAAGTTAAATACCTCAAGTTTCCAACTATGCTTTTAAAGAATGTGGGATCAATCTTTTCTTCATCACCTTGGTTTGATAATTTAATTCCATATTTCATGGGGATGCTAATCAGTTTGCAATTCTCCATTTCAAACGTTTTGAGAACTTCTTTTACATAACATTCTTGAGAGATAAAGATTTCATCACCACTTTGTTTCATTTCAATGCCAAGATAGTAGGACATTAAATCAATGTCCATCATCTCGAATTCAATATTTATAGCTCTCTTAAATTCTTCAAACATCTTTGGATTGTTGTCTGTAAAAATCAAATCATCCACATACAAACAAACAAGTAACATATCATTATTTTGTTCAATTTTACGTAGAGTGCATGTTCACGTAGACACTTGAAAAAATCATTCTCATGAAAATACTTGTCAATTCTACTATTCCAAACAGCCGTAGAGAGCTTTCTTCAACTTTAGAACTTTATTTTGATGTCCACCAACAATATATCCCGATGGTTGATCAATATAAACTTCTTCCTCCAAAATTCCATTCAAGAAGGCGGATTTCACATCCATTTGATGAATTTTCCAATGATTTTGGGCTGCCAAAACAATAATCAAACATATAGTTTCCAAACGAGCAACGGGTGCAAATACTTCACCATAGTCAATACCGGCTTTTTGCTTATAACCATTGGCAACTAATCTTGCTTTGTGTCTTTCAACTTCACCTTTTGAATTTTTCTTTAACTTATATACCCACTTGTCCCAAATGATATTTTTATCATTAGGTAGTGCTACTAACTCCCATTCATTCTTTTTTATTACTTTTATCTCATCATCCATGTCATCTCTCCATTTCTTTTCACGAGAAGCATCTTCATAACTTAGAGGTTTAATATCCGCGAAAAAATAAAATTGAGTCATATCACTTAAGTTTTGTGTTACCTCATCTGTTATGTCATATAAGTCCCGTAGACTTCTAGTTCCTCTAGGTCATTCACTAGAACTTGCTTCATCAACTTGTTGATTTTGTGGTGGAGATGTCTGTCATCAAATAAGGGATAAGATTGATGATTTTTTTTAAAGGTTCCATTCCTATGCATTTTCTTCATCAAACTCAACATCTATACTAATAATTCTACCATTTCTTGGAAAACACAATTTGTAGCCTTTAGAATTTTGATCATAACTCATAAAGACATACATTTGGCTTTTATCATCGAGTTTAGTCCTTTTCTCATCCGAGACATGTGCATAAGCTATGCTTCCAAATCTCGCAAGTGAGCAACACTTGGTTTGAAACCACTCCAAGCTTCTTGAGATGTCATGCCATCAACACTTTTAGTATGACCCCGATTAATCAAGTAAACTGCACAAGCAACTGCTTCGGCCCAATACTCATTCGGCATATTTTTGCTTTTCAACATACTCTTCGCCATGTTGAGAATCGTACGGTTATTTCTTTTAGCTACTTCATTTTGTTGTGGTGAATATGGAGTTGTCATGGGCCGATGGATACCATTTTTTTCACAAAATTCTTTAAATTCATTTGAGGTGAACTCACTACCTCTATCAGACCGAAGTGTTTTGATTTGATAGCTACTTTGTTTCTCCATCATAGTTTTGAACTTCTTGAAATTTTCAAACATCTTCGACTTTTCCATCAAAAAAATATATCCAAGTTTTTCGAGAATAATCATCAATAAAAAGTACAAAATAATTAGTATTACCAAGCGATGATGGCTTAACGGATATTGGGCTCTTGTCAAAGACTCATTCGTAAAACTTTTTCTTGCTTGTTTGCCAAAAAGACTTCATTCACAAAGTTGATTCGATGGTCTATAAAAGGCAATCCCTTCACCATTCTTTTTTTTGCTCATAATCTTTAAGGAATCAAAATTTAAGTGTCCAAACCTCATATGCCATAACCAAGAAGAAACTTTGAAAGCACATTGGAACATCATTTCGAATGTTTGATAAAAACATTATATTTTTTTGTCATTGGTACTTTGGTATCAATCGTCAGTTTTATCTTTCATAGTAATGTTCTTATTTTTCAAGTGGATGTCATAATTGTTTTTCCAAAAGCTGTCACAAACTCAAAATATTACTTTTAATGTCTGTACAAAAAAGACATTAGAAATAAATTGATAACTTCCATATTTGATTGAATTAAAATTGTATATTTCCCGTTCACTTGAACTTTTGAAGAACCTCCAAAAGAAAGATTCCCACCAAATGATTCGTCCAAATGCATAAACAAGTTTCTTTTCCACAAATATGACTACTTGCACCGGAGTCATGATCCCACATATTATTTTCTTCATCATCACTTTTGCAAGCAAGAAGCAATGTGGGATCTCCATCTTCTTTATTGCTCTCCACAAAATTATTTTGATCTCCACATTATAATTGTATTTGGAAGAATAAAGATCGAAACGATGACAATTGTAACATTCAATATTTGATTTGTCATAGCTTTGTTGATTTGGTCTATAACCTCCTCACCTAGGACCTCTACCTCCTCCCCGACCTCTTCCTTGATTGAAGTTTTGGCTTGTTTCATCATTATGTGAAAATGGTTTTCACCTCGTCCGCCTTTTCCATGACCACGACATCTACCTTGGTATCGACCTCGACCTCCTCCATGACCTCAGCCTCGCTGGAACATGCCAAGATTTGGCTTCTTTTCTTCTAGTGATAGATTTGCTTTCAAAACTTGCTCTACTGATTCTTTAATCGGCTTCTTCAATCTTTCTTCATGGACTTGGAAAGAGCCGACTAGCTCTTCAATGGTCGGAGCGTCCAAATCTTGAACTCTTCAATGACGACTAGATCTAAAGGTCGCAAAATTTTTCCAACAACTCGATCATCTTTCATTTCGTCTCCATATATTTCATTTGGTCTTCAATAGCCAAAACTCTTGAAATATAATCCGAGATGGATTCAGACTATTTCATATGCAATGATTCAAATTCTCCTCTTAATGTTAGGAGACATACCTTCTTTACTTTATCACCTCATTTAAAATAAGCTTGAAGAATTTCCCATGCTTGCTTGGAGGTGGTTGCACTGCAACCTTTTCAAACATCTTCTCATCTACACTTTGATGAATGAGAGTTAACGCATTAGACATATTATTTTAATGTTATTTTCTCTAAACACAATTGACTCTTGATATTAATATGTTAGAAAATTTTTCATGACAAAAACACTTTATTTTCACAAAGAAAATGGAGGAAAACATTGATATATATTAGATCTTATTTTTCATTATAATAAAACTTACAACATATGGCCTTTAATAAAGGCTAACAAAGATACATACACAAGCTTGGCTTACTAACATGATAGACACTTAGGCCATAATTTGTATCAACCTAATCTCTACACAAAACAACAATTGTCTATTTAAAAAAAACACATTTGTCACATAAGAAAACATCATCATGCCACCTACATACCATATTAAATTCAATTACACGACTCAACACATTACTCAAGACACGACTCAACACATGACTCATTTATTTATTTTAATTAATCTAGTTTTTCATCTCAACATCGTTGAGATGAAATAAGTTATGAATGAATAGTTAAAAATTGTTATTTATCTCACCATCAGGTGAAAGGATGTGTAGTCATCTTTTACTGAATTAAGCTTACCTGAGCTCTTTTAACTGATGAGTTTTTTAATGAATTGATTGTAATCTATCTTTTCCATTATGAAGCAAGTAGGAGACTTGACATCATTTGATATATTTTAAAATTTACCAAATCAATGATACAATTAAATGAAATACTAGATTCTTGAATTCTTTTATCATAATTCTTCGAACTTGAACTATTTTTGTTCTTCTATCTACGAAACAGCAAGGAAATTTTGTTGTTTATTTTCCTATTTTTTATTTAAAAAAATAATTATAATTTCGCATTTTTTTTCTTCTTTAACAAATTTATTGTTATATTTCCGTAAGTAACATTATTTTAATTTTGATTTTTGTTTGTTTCCATTAATATTATAATACTATAAGACAATAAAATGTTTTTTTTTCAAAAATTTAGATATACTGATATATATTTAAATTATCAATTCCAAAAGAACATTTATAGTATTTAACTGTTGCACTAATTTTTTGCTAAAAGCAATATCAAACATACACTCTATTTTCAAATATATTTTCTAAAGAAGTAGTTTTCTTATAACATCAAACGAAAAAGCAAAACATGCCTCATAGTTTTGATGTAAAAAGAATATCATTTTACTTAGGAATAATTACGGTTGTCTTCCATGTCGAATAGCTGTATTATAAATTTCTCATCTAGTTTGAACAATTACATCTACTTCCTTTATAGAATAACTGTAATACAATAACACCCATCAAATTTGTAAAATATATAAGAAAAATTATAATATCTTCCATGTGATTTGAAATAAAAATACACTAAGAAGATGTAAACGTTATTTTTTAAATTAAAATCGTTAAAACGATAATTATGAACACTAAAGGGAGTATATGTATTTCACCCATTTTAATTATAATCAATGCATCATTGAACTCTGCACATATTATTAAATTCAAACTAATATAATACAATTAAACATTTTTTCTCGTTAATATTATATTATTAACGTATACTAGATTTCATTTCCTCGTTATAACTTGATTTTCAAGGTCCACTCATAACGAAAGAGTTTTATAAAATTGTTTTTTTTTTAAAAAAAAAAAAGTACTTCTGATTCCTCTTAGATGTCAAATTAAGCTATAAGTAATTTCAAAATTTATAAATAATATTGATTACTTAAATTAAAGACCAACCACATACTATTTTTTCACCCTGATTGACGCACGATGAGCACCATAAAACTCTGAACCAAGGATCTTCCATTTATTGAGCCTCCTCATGCTGTAAAGGGGATTTGAAAGTATAAATTTATAAAATCTACGTATAAAATTCTGTCCCAGGACGTAGTGAAATCGTCAATATTCCATAAAAAAAGGTTTTATAGAACACATCAATTTTAGTCTGAAATTTTACTGTAAATGTTGACATTACCATTACGAAACGGTCAGCTCTGGGACGATATTGCAAACCATGCGAAGAATGGTACCTCAATCGAAACAAGTTTTAGAGAAGAAAAGACGAGCGGAATCGACTTTATTACTTTATTACAAAACCAAACGTGGAGATATTCAGCCAACAAGAAGAACAAGCCTCAAACTGACTTTATTATTTTTATTACAAGACCCCACACAACATTCAAGATGAAAACCAACTTGGAGATATTCAGCCAACAAGAAGAACAAGCCTCAGATTGGCTTTATTATTTTATTACAAGACCCCACACAACATTCAAGATGAAAACCAACTTGGAGATATTCAGCCAATAGTAGGAACTGTATTGACGACATTGAAGTCATCCACAAAAACCCTCACACGGTCAAACCTTAAATCCAAGGTCACCGGAGCCCTAAAATTTAGAATTATCGCTTTCACGTGAGGGTTCTCACGATTCACCACCGACGCCGCATGGCATCCATCTTTTCCCACCAATTCCGGCCACGATTCCTTACCTGTCACCAAGTCCAAAATTTTGAATCAATTACATCTAAGTTATATAATATACAATAAATTTAGAAGATACGTATAGAAGAGATGCGTGCCTTTACAATCTATCACAGATCTTATAACTTGAGAATCTGGCATAGCTTATATTTCTCTTGTTCCGAATAGTTGGCAATGGAAGTAGAAGGACCTTAAATAGGAGGCTGCTGATTCACATGATAGCACAAACTACAAAAGCCCACGTGAAAAATACACCTAGAAGATTGCGAACCAATGTTTTGAGAAATATTTAATTAGTAATTATTGATGTGTGATGGGATGGATATGTATTAGATTTAATAGTGGAAGAGAGTGGGTTTGGCACGGCCCTTTAATCTCTGAAAGGACACTCATGATAAAATAGTGGAAGAGAGTGGGTTTGACTTATTTACATCGGGTGTCATGTACACCAACACATGTGTTGTTGTATATGTTTTGGTGCATCATGCACCTTGATGCATATAAGAATTTTCCGAAAAAATGCTACATGTACAGAAACACCAATTCACACGCTGTGTATGCACATGTATATATAGGTTAATATATGAGTTAGGATCTGATACACGGGTTTGGCCAATCCCGAGATCGTCCCCGCTACAAAAAAGGTTGTCCAGATGTGCCCCGCCTCACGAACCCGACGGGTTAAACTGTTGGGATATGCCCTAAGACATATCATTAGATGATTGTTTATGACATACAATGTAATATGATTTTATGAATGACAATTCATTATTATATATTATTCTTTAACTGTGCAATATGAATTAATATATATGTTAATGTCCTTAGAATAATATTGTATTATTCTTAAAGATGTCCATAGTCAAGTATTATCATGAATATGGATAATGATATACGTAGAGACTAGTATGTGTTGATTGATGAATTGTTCATTGATATGAGATATCAAATCAACACATGGGTACATGTTAGAGAACGATGTACTAGACAGACCCACCATGAGAATGCAACATGGATAGTTATATGATCGTCATATGCAATTCTCATAGTGATAATAATGTATGTAATCCTTACGACTTGTGATCATCAGAGATCCCAACATAAGGAGTTATGTATCTTGATATCGTCAAACGTTACCCGTAACAGGGAAATCTATAAAGGCGACTATTGGATACACTACGAATTATGTAGAGGGATGTTGACTGATCGAGATAGGATTTGTCCCTCCTATATAACAGGAGATGCGTTTGGCCCTTGATCAAGTGAGAACTAAAATGCATGGCCATGCTCGAATGAGTCGATATGAGATATCGAGCTTATTCGTTTATTCTAGTTCTACTTGGGGATCAAGAAATAGAGATTGAATATACGAGTATGACTATTCCATTACTCGTGTTCAATCTAAACACAAATGACAAAGGGATTAAGTTACATGGTTAATATTATCACAAGTTCTAAAGGTTATGTCGAGTCATTGACATTCTTGTAATTTGGGTAGCCTTGATGTGTTGCTAGACACCGCTCTTTGCTTGTAACGTAAAATGAGATTTTATGTCACTGCCAACATTACAAGAACCTATCGGGTCGCACAAAAGATTAAATCGAGAAGGGAAATTAAATTCATTGGATGAATTAATTAATTAAGAAGAGTCTTAATTAAGTGATTAAAAGGTTTTAATTAAATCATGGGTTTGGGCCCATAAGACTTTAAGAAAGTCTTGAACCTTAATTAAAGCCTTATAATATAAATACAAGGTTTTGATTAATTGTTAATCATACTTTCATATCATACTTTGATATTAAAACCTAGCCACTCAAAACCTTGAGCTCTCGGCCACCTCAAGTGGCGTGACCTAATCGCTGCCGCCTCATTCTCCTCTCTCGGCCGTCGCCGCCGTTAGTTAGGGAAGGAGATTGGTTGCCGTTAATCGGTTTTGATCCGTGGGTTTGGTTTTGGTTCAAGAATAAGTCTAGCAACTTGTTCTTGAACATCCCTTCCCGATTTGATCGTGTGGATACCGTTGAGGCAAGACCTTGGAGGTGTTGCTCGTGACTCGGAGTCGTTGGACGTGGTGCTCCGTGGAATCTGCTCAAACACGCTACAAGGGTGAGACCTTTTGATCCTTTATCCGATATGAATCCCTATGTATAGATCCGCGGTTTAGTAATCCATAATTTTATTCCGCTGCGTTGTATGCTCTTAGGATTACTAACAGTGGTATCAGAGCAAGGTTCAAGGCTCATATCAGATTTATGTGGTTAAATAGTTTAATCATATTTAGATTAATATTGCATGCTATTTAAAACTGTATGAACATATATGATATGTTAATATCGAATTTGTGAAAATCATCGTAAAATTATATTTGATATAAATTGGCGAAAATCGAACCATAATTCACAAGAGTTCGGCCATCACCATCACAAATGACACACGGCTAGCCACATGAGGGCTAGGGTTTTCGAACCCTTGGCTCGAGATGGTTTAGCCGTTGTGGCTAGTAATTGTGCATGGAAGTGTCGAAACTTGATTAGGGTTTAGAACCCATTGGCTCGTGACGGCTAGCTCATGACGGCTAGGGTTTCGAACCCTAGTAGCCGTGCATGGGCTCGGCCATCGTCGCCCGTTTGCTAGGGTTTTGAACCTTATGGCTCGATAATGGTTCGGACCATGAGTCTCGGAATCATACGTGTTGGAGGCTACACCACATGAGGGCTAGGGTTTTTCGAACCCTTGGCTTGAGATGGTTGAACCGCAACCGTCATGAACCGTGAATGGTTGGACCGTGGCTTGTGACTCATGAATTCCGACGTTTCGAACCATGTTGGCTCGATGAAAAACAAAATGGTGCTTGGCGGCTAGGGTTTGGAACCCTAGCGGCGCCGCACCCGAGCCATGGTTCGGCCATGGGCTAGGGTTTCGAACCCTAGGCCCATGATTGGTCCAGCCATGGTCTATGATGATTCGAATCATGATGGTTCATGGTTTAGTCGTTTTTTATTCGTGGCATGTGATGTCCCGAGCGTACGATAATTTTTCAAAATTCTATTTTACAGTTTTAATTAGAATTAAATTTAAAATGTTTAGAATTTAATTAATTAAATGTTAATGCATGCTTTATGTGTTGTCTGAGCATGGTGCGTGGTTATAGCCCTTTGACCTATTAGATAGGATTTGTGAATGTTTGTAATTTATAATACGACCTGCGAGTCGTGCCTTCTCTATTTCATTCTAAATGTAATCCCTCCCCTATGTTCCCCTCGAATGTGAATCGAGGAATTCTATATCTTGTAAATAGTGTAGTTTATTTTATTGATGATGATCAATGGAGATGGAGCATCGTGCCGGGATGAGGAGGCCATTCACAAATTGGAGCCAAAGGAAGGTGCTTGTGAAGTTACCTTAGGTTGACTCTTAGGATTTTCTCATTGGCTTGAGAAAATCATTAGTAGGGGCTATAACCATGTCACGTTTAATTATGTATGTTGATGCATGATTTATCTTATGTTTTATATTGATAATTGTATTACACATATATGTAGATATGTATACAACTATATGTAGTTGACATATTTTAAATTATCAAACTAATCATGAGATCAATAAATCCCTCTAAAATATTAAGTTTTAGATGCCTTCCAAAATTAAAAGTACTCGTCAAAAACTTCGATTGTACATGTGTGGGTTTGCCAAAGCAAAGCACCGTGGCAATCTTAGTAAGGCGCGAAAGGATAAAAGTGATATCCGTTATACTTTAAATTGGGTACGACTTAACTAGGTTATCTCAATAGGATTGGGAACTTAGAGGCATGGGTTGGATTATAATTCATTTGATGAATTGAACAAAGTGTTGTTCGTCCAACTATCCAAGAATTACATGTGATGTAATTGACAAAGTGTTGTCTACCTAAATAACCGAGTCTTGGGCGATTAGCCAAAGCTAACTCAAGATTAGGCGAAATATGGATCTTGGCCCACTAAAGGTTTCGAGGGTTGATATTTTTTAAACAAATAGTGGGAGTATCATTTAATATAAGACCATGTTAAATGATTAAATCATAAACTTATTTTGCATATTTATATTGTAGATATCCATGGCAACTAACAACGTAACAAGCACTTATCACTGCGATCGGTCCTTGAGAAGGACAAACTAAATGGGACAAATTTCCTAGACTGGCATAGGAACTTGAGGATAGTCCTCAAACAAGAAAAGAAACAATATGTCCTAGAGGAACCCTTGCCCGCTGAGGAACCTCCCCTAACGGCTACAAGAGCCGAAAAAGATGCTTACAAGAAGCATCAAAGTGACGCACTTGATGTTGGGTGCCTTATGCTTGCCACCATGAACTCTGCGCTTCAGAAGCAACATGAGGAAATGGAGGCGTTTGATATGATCGAGCATCTTAAGCAACTGTACCAACAACAAGCTAGACAAGAGAGGTATGACGTCTCTAAGGCGTTATTCCAGTGTAGAATGGTAGAAGGAAGTCTGGTTGGAACTCATGTACTCAAGATGATTGGGTATATTGAGAATCTGGAGAAGCTTGGTTTTCCTTTGGACCAAGGTTGGCCACTGACGTGATCAATCGTTGCCTGAAAGCTTCAGTCAATTTGTCTTAAATTACAATATGATTGAAATTGAGAAGACACTACCACGGTTACTTGGCATGCTTAGAACTTTTGAAGCAAATAGCAAGAAGTCTAAACCTACTAATGTTCTTATTGTGAATAAGAACAAAGGAAAGACTAAAGCTAAGAACTTCAAGAAGAACAAGGTCTTTGTTAAATCTAAGCCAAAGTCGTCTGCACTGAAACCAAAGGGAGGGATAGCGAAGGAAGGGAACTGTTTCCATTGCGGTGAGACCGGCCATTGGAAAAGAAACTGCAAAGTATATCTGGAGGATCTAAAGAAAGGAAGTGTGACTTCCACTTCAGGTATTTTTGTTATAGAAGTCAATTTATCTACTTCTTCATCATGGGTATTAGATACTGGATGTGGATCTCACATTTGTGTAAATGTGCAGGACCTCAAAAAGAGTAGATTGTTGGCGAAAGGCGAAGTTGATCTCCGAGTTGGAAATGGAGCAAGAGTTGCTGCATTAGCTATATGAGATTATTATTTATCTTTGCCTTCTGGTTTATCATTGATTTTAAAAGACTGTTATTTTGTGCCATCTATTACCAAAAATATAATTTCTATTTCTTGTTTAGACAAGTGTGGTTTTTCATTCATAATAAAGGACAACTGTTGTTCTGTTTATTTAAATGATATGTTTTATGCTAGTGCACAAATGGTGAATGGTCTTTATTTATTAATTCTTGATATGCCTATCTATAACATAAATACTAAAAGGATTAAAAATAATGATTGTAATCCGACTTATCTCTGGCATTGTCGCTTGGGCCACATAAACGAGAACCGCATATCTAAACTTCATAAGGATGGAGTATTAGATTCATTTGATTTTGAATCATATGAAACATGCGAATCTTGTTTAATGGGCAAGATGACTAAGCCCCTTTCAAGGGACATGTTGAAAGGGCAAATGTTTTATTGGGACTAATACATAGTGATGTATGTGGACCAATAAGTACACAAGCTAGAGGTGGTTTTCAATACTTCGTTACATTTACTGATGACCTCAGTAGATATGTGTATGTGTACCTAATGAAACATAAGCATGGAACCTTTGAAAAGTTCAAAGATTTCAAGAATGAAGTACAAAACCAACTTGGCAAAAGTATCAAAATCCTTCGATCAGATCGAGGAGGTGAATACTTAAGCCAAGAGTTTCATGACTATCTAAAGGAATGTGGGATAGTCCCACAACTCACTCCTCCGTATACTCCACAATGGAATGGTGTATCCGAGAGGAGAAATCGAACCTTGTTGGACATGGTTAGATCAATGATGAGTCATGCAGATCTTCCGATATCGTTTTGGGGACACGCTCTAGAAACAACGATTTTCTTACTGAACTGTGTTCCATCTAAATCAGTGGAAAAAACACCATATGAGATATGGACTGGGAAGCGTCCTAGTATGTCTTTTATGAAGATTTGGGGTTGTGAGGCTTTCGTTAGACGTCACGCCACTAACAAACTTGGACCCAAATCTGATAAGTGTTTATTTGTGGGGTATCCTAAGGAAACGAAAGGATACTATTTCTATTATCCCACCGAGAACAAAGTAGTTGTTGCTCGGACTGGTGTATTCTTGAAAGAGAATTTATTTCTAGAAAAACCAGTGGGAGAAAAATAGAACTTAATGAAGTTCAACCACAAGAAAACCCTAAACCTGAGATTGAGATGGAAACAGAGCAGGCACCACAAGCTGTTGTGGAAGAAGTACCTGCTCAAAAGACACAAGCCCAGCGTAGGTCTGTAAGAGAACACCGGGAGCCACAGAGATATGGATTTCTTGTGACTCAACAAGGTGACTTACTACTTATTGATGAGGATGAGCCGTCATCTTATCAACAAGCTATAATGGGCACTGATTCTGAGAAATGGCAAGAGGCCATGAAATCTGAGATGGAATCCATGTATGCAAACCAAGTATGGACTTGGTTGATCCACCTAAAGGGGTACGACCCATAGGGTGCAAATGGATTTTCAAGAAAAAGACCGATATGGATGGTAATGTACAAACCTATAAAGGTCGGCTGGTTGCAAAAGGATTCAAACAAATTCATGTATTGACTATGATGAAACCTTTTCACCAGTGGCCATGGTTAAATCCATAAGGATCTTACTTGCAATAGCTACATTTCATGATTATGAAATCTGGCAGATGGATGTCAAAACAGCTTTCCTTAATGGCAATCTGCTCGAGGATGTGTACATGACATAGCCCGAGGGTTTTTGTCGATCAAAGGATGCTGGAAAAATAGCAAGCTACAACGATCCATTTATGGATTGAAGCAAGCTTCTCGGAGTTTGGAATCTCCATTTTGATGATGCAATCAAAGAGTTTGGTTTATCAAAAACGAATATGAACCTTGTGTCTACAAGAGGTCAGTGGGAGCGTAATCATTTTCCTAGTGTTGTATGTAGATGACATACTTCTGATTGGGAATGATATCCCTGCCTTACAATCTGTAAAGATTTGGCTAGGGAATTGCTTTTCGATGAAAGACTTGGGGAGAAGCCACCTATGTATTAGGAATCAAGATCTATAGAGATAGATCGAGAAGGCTTCTTGGCCTAAGTCAAAGTACATACATAGACAAAGTGCTTAAAAGGTTTAGCATGCAAGAATCAAAGAAAGGATTCGTGCCTATGACACATGGTATATATCTCTCGAAGGAACAGTGTCCTTCAACACCAGATGAGAGACAACGCATGAGTAAGATTCCATATGCGTCAGCCATTGGATCTATCATGTATGCCATGATATGTACTCGTCCCGATGTATCGTATGCTTTGAGCATGACGAGCAGATATCAAGTTGATCTAGGTGAAGGTCACTGGAGTGCTGTCAAGAACATCCTGAAGTACTTGAGAAGGACTAAGGATACATTCTTGATTTATGGAGGTGAGGAAGAGCTCAATGTAATATGTTACACTGATGCAAGCTTCCAAACCGACAAAGATGATTTTCGATCGCAATCTGGATATGTGTATTGCCTAAATGGAGGTGCTGTGAGCTGGAAGAGTTCAAGCAAGAAACAGTAGCCGATTCTACAACAGAAGCTGAGTATATTGCTGCCTCGGATGCAGCAAAGGAAGCTGTTGGATTAGAAGTTCATTTCTGAACTTGGAGTGGTCCATAGCATAAAAGATCCGACAGAACTCTATTGTGACAAACAATGGAGCGACCGCATTGGCTAAGGAACCTAGATCTCACCAACGATCCAAGCACATACTTCGGCACTTTCATTTCATTCGAGAAATCGTTGAAAGGGGAGATGTTAAAATATGCAAAGTACCAACATATGATAATGTATCTGACCCATTGACGAAGCCACTGTCACAGCAGAAGCATGATCATCATACTAGATCTCTAGGCATTAGGTATATGTCTGAGTGGTCTTAGTGCAAGTGGGAGATTTGTTGGGATATGCCCTAAGACATATCATTAGATGATTGTTTATGACATACAATGTAATATGATTTTATGAATGGCAATTCATTATTATATATTATTCTTTTAACTGTGCATGTGAATTAATATATATGTTAATGTCCTTAGAATAATATTGTATTATTCTTAAAGATGTCCCTAGTCAAGTATTATCATGAATAGGGATAATGATAATACGTAGAGACTAGTATATGTTGATCGATGAATTGTTCATTGATATGAGATATCAAATCAACACATGGGTACATGTTAGAGAACGATGTACGACAGACCCACCATGAGAATGCAACATGGATAGTTATATGATCGTCATATGCAATTCTCATAGTGATAATAATGTATGTAATCCTTACGACTTGTGATCATCAGAGATCCCAACATAAGGAGTTATGTATCTTGATATCGTCAAACGTTACCCGTAACAGGAAATCTATAAAGGCGACTATTGGATACACTACGAATTATGTAGAGGGATGTTGACTGATCGAGATAGGATTTGTCCCTCCTATATAACAGGAGATGTGTTTGGCCCTTGATCAAGTGAGAACTAAAATGCATGGCCATGCTCGAATGAGTCGATATGAGATATCGAGCTTATTCGTTTATTCTAGTTCTACTTGGGGATCAAGAAATAAAGATTGAATATACGAGTATGACTATTCCATGACTCGTGTTCAATCTAAACACAAAGGACAAAGGGATTAAGTTACATGGTTAATATTATCACAAGTTCTAAAGGTTATGTCGAGTCATTGACATTCGTAATTTGGGTAGCATTGATGTGTTGCTAGATACCGCTCAATGCTTGCGACATAAAATGAGATTTTATGTCACTGCCAACATTACAAGATCCTATCGGGTCGCACAAAATTAAATCGAGAAGGGAAATTAAATTCATTGGATGAATTAATTAATTAAGAAGAGTCTTAATTAAATGATTAAAAGGTTTAATTAAATCATGGGTTTGGGCCCATAAGACTTTAAGAAAGTCTTGAACCTTAATTAAAGCCTATAATATAAAACAAGGTTTTGATTAATTGTAATATACTTTCATATC